>OV656768.1:20630600-21131870 GCA_927399505.1 Luperina testacea | reverse complement strand
CATCCGGGAAACGAGGGACCCTCAGGACCGCGCGAAGCGCCGAAGGGGATATCCCTGAAGTTCGGCAGCAAAGACGCTGTCCGAGGAACCCTAGTGGGAACAGCCAAAGAGCCACTGTTACCATCGGCGGGGACCTCCGACGCCGTAGCTCCCACCAATACTCCCAGCCCTGTGGGCCCGCCTGGACAAGCGCTGGACGCCGCCAAAACTTTCATCCGGAGGCCGGAACGGAAGAGGAGATCCGTGGATAACATGGAGACTTATAAGAAGCAAACGGACATCTACGCTGCCACATCAAACGACCATCTCCTCCAGGAAGTCATGAAGACGTTCGAGGATATCCCATCCCGAATCCGAGATTACCCTCAAATGAGGAGAGACATTAAGGCCTACCTGGAGGCACAGTCTGACAGATGCCTACGGATAGTGTTCGAGCTGAGCAGGCGAGTTAAGACCATGGAAACAGCGTCAAAAACAGTTCCGCCTGCAAAGACGAACACTACGCCTTCACCGTCCGGACTTCCGGATGAAATTCTGGAAAGGCTCGAGAAAGTGGAGACGAATATAAGCACGCGGATAAATGACCTTGAAGACAAGGTTGCAAAAGGCCTTCAAGGTATGACCAACCTCATTGACGATAGCGGAGCCGACGTCGTCGACAAGGTTATCGACAAGATTCTCGAGGTCAGCGACAAAGTAGATATAGCGTTAGCGGACATAGGCCACACAACGAAAGGAGTGAAGGCCATTACTAACGCTACTGCTGTCCTCGAGGAGAAAATCGGTCACGTTGTCGGCGAGGTGGCCGCTAGAACCGACAAAATAAAGGAGGTTTTAAAAGAAGTGGCCTTCGAGACAAAAGCGGACCCGCCGACGTATGCAAACGTTGCGGCAGCCAAACCCGGACATCGACCGGCACTTCACTCGATGGCGGTCACCTTTGAAGGCAGTCAGGAGACTGCTGACGAGGTGCTCGCCAGGGTGAAGGAGGCGGTCGATGCCAGGGGAACTGGCCTGAAAATAAATAAAGTCCGCAAGGCCAAAAACCAGACGGTCATACTCGGTTGCGACTCGGAAGCGGAACTTCAAAGAGTAAAAGATAGGATAGAAAGCCGAGGCGGAGGGTTAAAAGTAGCGCCCATGAGAAATAAAAACCCGCTCGTTGTCCTAAAGGACGTCTTTTTAGACAGTGACGACAACGAACTGGTGAGGGCGCTCTACTCCCAAAACGCAAATATCTTTAGGGACTTAGAAGAAGAGGAAAAAGAGATAGCTGTAAAATATAAAAAGAGAACAAGAAACCCAAAGACGGCGCACGTCGTTGTTCAGGTCAGACCAAAGGTATGGCAAAGGATGACGGAGACTGGTTCCCTTTACCTTGACCTTCAAAGGGTCAGGGTGGAGGACCAGTCTCCGCTCATCCAGTGTACCAAATGTTTGGCATTCGGACACGGCCGGAAATTTTGTACCGAGAGTGTGGACAGGTGCAGCCACTGCGGAGGACCTCATCTCCGCGAGAAATGCGCTGAATTTGTTGCGGGTGATGAACCGCAGTGCTGCAACTGCTCGCACTCAAAGCTCCAAAAGACGGACCATAATGCATTCAGCAAAGAGTGCCCAGTCCGCCAAAAATGGGATTATCTGGCCCGGACAACGACTGCATACTCCTGAACTGCTCCTTGCGGCACATGTAACACACACAACACACACAGACAAACACACAACACACACAGGAACACACAAAGACAGAAACACAAATTGGGAGTACATAGCAAAAATAAATAGATACATGGAAACCAAAGAACACAAACAAACACAGATACATAAAATATATAGTAAGTATATATTTATATATCAAACACACACGACCCAAACGCCCCCTGTAAAAATTGATGGTGAAATCATTCCCAAGAATAAGAAATGGCAATAAATATGTATAACATATGTCTATATATATATTATTGACGTAAATCCCAAGTACATAAATAAAAGCAACAAGAAAAGGAAAAGTCACACAAGCCCTTAGGACAGACGAATTTGTGCAGTTTTTCTTTTTGTCCGAAAACTAGTAAATAAATAAGTATACACATTGTGTTAGAAAAATGTATTAGTTAGAAACATTGTTAGAAAATAAATATAATTAAGTATGTACACATGGTGTTAGAAAAATGTTATAACAAATTAGAAATATTGTATTAGAAAATAAATATAAGTAAACTAGTAACATAAACCATGCATTGTATTTTAACCACAAACAATTAAGAACTAGTAATCATAAGTTTTTGTTGTTAAAAATAAATAAAAGCTAGCATCTAGAAATATGTATAGTACTTGTTAAGAAATAGATGTAAGAAAATATGTTTTGCCAATGTAAATAAAGAAAATTGTGTACTCAAAAACCCTAAATAAAGATAAATAAAGTTAAATTAGAATAGATAGAATAGCGGGAGTCCCACCCGGCTAAGAATGTAAAGGAAGTATGAAAGAAAGATACAGTATGAAGAATGAAAGTGCGAGAGGAATAAATGCGAGAACTGGAATGAATGAGAAAATTAGATAGATAAGGTCCCGTTGTGCCCATGAACGGGGAAAAGCACAAAAAAAAAAAAAAAAAAAAAAAAAAAAAAAAAAAAAAAAAAAAAAAAAAAAAAAAAAAAAAAAAAAAAAAAAAAAAAAAAACCTAACCTAACCTAACCTAACCTAACCTAACCTAACCTAACCTAACCTAACCTAACCTAACCTAACCTAACCTAACCTAACCTAACCTAACCTAACCTAACCTAACCTAACCTAACCTAACCTAACCTAACCTAACCTAACCTAACCTAACCTAACCTAACCTAACCTAACCTAACCTAACCTAACCTAACCTAACCTAACCTAACCTAACCTAACCTAACCTAACCTAACCTAACCTAACCTAACCTAACCTAACCTAACCTAACCTAACCTAACCTAACCTAACCTAACCTAACCTAACCTAACCTAACCTAACCTAACCTAACCTAACCTAACCTAACCTAACCTAACCTAACCTAACCTAACCTAACCTAACCTAACCTAACCTAACCTAACCTAACCTAACCTAACCTAACCTAACCTAACCTAACCTAACCTAACCTAACCTAACCTAACCTAACCTAACCTAACCTAACCTAACCTAACCTAACCTAACCTAACCTAACCTAACCTAACCTAACCTAACCTAACCTAACCTAACCTAACCCAACCTGAGCGAACCCAACCTGAGCGAACCCAACCTGAGCGAACCCAACCTGAGCGAACCCAACCTGAGCGAACCCAACCTGAGCGAACCCAACCTGAGCGAACCCAACCTGAGCGAACCCAACCTGAGCGAACCCAACCTGAGCGAACCCAACCTGAGCGAACCCAACCTGAGCGAACCCAACCTGAGCGAACCCAACCTGAGCGAACCCAACCTGAGCGAACCCAACCTGAGCGAACCCAACCTGAGCGAACCCAACCTGAGCGAACCTAACCTGAGCGAAAATTAATGCACGAACAGAATCAATCGACAAATTTTCGCAACTTCTAACACGAAATTTATCTCGGCAAAAATAAAATACCTCTCCCCATCGCTCGCCCGGCGAATCCTTATTCTGAAATTCAGACAGTTTACTTTCCAATATCACGATAATTCTGTTACGTAAAAGCTCCTACAAACAGGCGCAACACGCGATATAATCGCGCGCGACACCAAGGCACCGCTCTTTGCGCGACTTGCGGTGTCTTTGAGTCGCGTGACGCGTCCCGCCTGTTTGTAGGAGCCTTACTTCTGTGCGCCTAGTACTGTAGTAGCCTACCCCGCAAGCGGTGTTCTTTGTCGGCGCGAAATGACGAAATATAAAACATGCCGCCGCCGCCGCACGGTGGACTGGAAATCGGCTTTCATAGACTTAGGGATTTCAATTTGCAAGTGCAAACCTTTCTAATTATCTAGAATAATAAAATGAACACACCTAAAAAAAAGTAAACTTGTCAAAATTGACACAGGAGAACTGTCATTACTGGCAGTGAGCGTCAACGTCAATCAATTATTGATGTAGGAGCATGACGTCGGACGAATGACGCATGGAGCCGGTAGGGATGGCGATCTGACCTCAATTAATCGTTTTATCGGGCGAAAACAATCGATTTTTTAAATCAATTTTTAGCATAGAAAATCAACATTTGTGTTTTCTATTGAGACTATAAGATAGTTATATTATTTATTTTCTAAACTTTTTAATGTAAAATCATTAAGAAAATAAATGTCTTGTTTTATACCGAATACTCTTTATATGGTAATTTGTTATTAACGAATTCCCTGAACTAAAAAAATCCCTGATTTTACTGATGAGAAATCGTTTATTAAGGTATCTTTCTTGATTTTCATAAAATGGACTATACATATTTACATCTAATCTTCTAAGGATCTTTTTCGGCAAGAATCGATAACACTTTGAGCTGGTGACGCCAGCTATGTATGGCTAACTCGATTATTCGAGTTGCGCTCAGATTGAGATGCCGCGATCGAGTTGAATTAGATTGCCACGGTAAATAAAGAAGCGAGTACGTGATTGACGTCTCTGGTTTGGCATGTATTTGAATCTTATTTTATATTTAAATTCTACTGAAATTGTATTTTAAATAATTAAAATATGTAGTCTCAATATACGTTTCCTTGCGAATCTATAAAAAAAAAAAAGTCGCGAAACAGAGGTGAAAAAACAATAATTCGTTCAATTTCACCCATTTACCAGGGTTCCGTAACTCGAGTCACATGAATTTCAATCCGAGTAACCTTAAGGCGTGTCTTATCCTGAGTTGGCACATCTCTAACGCCAGTGACAGCTGAAAAATCATCGGTCAAATATGACATTGTCACAGAGTGACGGAGTATTTATTAGGGTTGCCAACTACAAATAACATCAATTATTATTTTTTGATTTTTCGCTTAAATGGAGGGCTTTAAAAATATTATTTCAGTAGTTCTGAGTTCCATATTTTTGTCGTATTTATTTGAACCGAGTTTGATGCTGGTTAGATTTTTCTTGGAATAAAAAACCAACGTCCATACAAAAAGCGGACATCTCCTTTTGTTTAATATTGTAATTTTGTACTGTCTGAATCGGTTGTATTGTCTATGGGAACGCCACAGTCGTCTATGTTTGACAGTCCCTTGATACCAAACGCGCAAATTTATCAAATAGAGTAGTCCATTTACTGTTATTAAATATTATTAATAATAATGGAGGGCTATAATACGAGTAGGTATGTGTAGTGAAGACATATTAAATATAGGTACTGCAAGGAGTCGATAATGACCCTTGTATCCACCATTTTGACGAGTTAGACGAACATAAATGTAGGGAAAAGCTGTTTTTTTTTTTTTTTTTTTTCATGATAGATGTGTGCTATGTTGATCATTGCACACGCGTTCCATACGACGTTTTTCAACACTTGCGAGGAAAAAAACAGACTTGTATTGTTAAAATATTAACTTGTATGGAAAAATATGAAGTCGATGAGTCGTTGTTTGTTGATGAGATTTAAAAAAAAAAAAAAAAAAACCGCTCATCTCCGACCATGGACTTATTATACAAACTCCGACCTCCGACTAGTAAATAGTTATCTGTGGCGTTATAGCACTAGTGCAGTAACGTAAAGTAAAAAGCACGCGTTTGTAATACACTACATTATGGACCTAATTAATAGCGGTTCATTAAGAGCCACTTAACGAGCAAGTGTGTTGGAAAATGTTCTTGCAGATAAACTTACATTTTATTACTTGACACTGTTGAAAGTACAGACGCCAGCACATCAAGCTACTACAAATATATACTAAAGAATAAGGTTCAAAGTTGATTGGGAAAATTTGACAGTTTCGGGTAGCTTGATGTGCTGGCGTCTGTACAAAACAATAAGAATAGAATATTTCGATATTATTAATAAGTATCGGTGTCGCACCTCTAGAGAAGAAGCGAGCAATTTCAAGAAATTCGTGCCAGCTGCGCCACTGTCGTCATAGAGTGTCAAAAAATTACGTCATGATGGACAATAGTGCTGTGATGGTATTGACTTGGTTTTGTCGATTGCTGAATTCTATTTATGGATTTAAATAGTAATAAAGGCCGTAACTGTGTGTGACACAGATTATTACATTTATGTCATTAAGGACAAAGCGGGTTGAAATAAAACTCAATACAAGGATGGTATAATAATCTTTATTGAAATTAAAACTCTTGTTAAAAATATAGTCAGTTATATCGATATAATTTCGACCTCACTACTAGTTTGTAGGTATTAAAGGATGAATTCGGAGCTTGGCGCCGCCCGAGGGCACACTTTTTCTTTTTTGAAGTGGCGGTCAAAAGGTTAATTTAGATACATTACAGCAACTATTCATTTGAAATTTTTCCGAAATTTCGTAAATTTATGTTACAGTAACGTCACATTCGAAAGTTATCTGAAAGTTTAGGTATAAACGTTACAACTTACAACGCCATTTTAATTGAAACTTACCGGCAACCTACAAATGCAATATCGTGTTAATAATGCACATCGACGCTTTCCGCTACAAAGGGCGTAACTCCAAATCCCATACTTTTGGCCATTGCCAAAAGTATGGGATTTGGAGTTACGCTCTTTGCTGGAGCAAAAAACAAAAAAAAAATCTGTTGTCTGTAAAGTCGGTTTACGGACGATAGTTAAGAGTTCGATAGTTGAGTTAGATACTTTTATGAATAAAATCATTAATTAATTTAATTCATGATTTGTATATGTATTTCAAAATTTTTTTTTAACAATGTATAGTTTTTACTAGTATGAATGTGCTTTGAGCAATTTGTTTTACAACTTTTAAACATGTGTGATATTTAACTTCTTACAATTTGTGTTATTCTGTTGAGAATAGGACGATGATAGGAAAAGTAGGAAATGAAAGGGAGTGTTATATTTCGATCGAATAGTAAAGCAATTGATTTTTTACTCATCGTGAAATAGTTCTGCTGCTTATTGTTATAGTTTTGTCAATTATAGCATAACCTACAATCGCTGCACTAGCGGACTATTTATTTTAATGATGAAAGCACGAATATTCGACAATATATCACTGAACATATACCTATTTAATATCGAAAGAATCATTACCTTTATCGCCGCAATTCGTCGTTGAAGTTCTAACACCACGGAAGTCGAAACATAACGCCGATTCGGTGGATCCCGTGTTGTTGCATTGTTGCATGAGTTTCTATTGGCCAATACGTGTTTCTGATTGGCTAAAACGATGCGTGTTCCGATTTTCTAGCGAATTTCATCAAAATGTTCAGTGATATATTGTCGAATATTCGTGCTTTCATCATTAAAATAAATTGAACATTCCAATTAAACAATCACTTTCATTCAATTAATTTCTTTAAACAAGTATTTTTTTTTGAAATATACAAATCATGAATTAAATTAATTAATAATTTTATTCATAAAAGTATGGAATCATTTCATTAATGTTTTGTTATGACGTTGTCACGTTAAACTATCGTCCGTAAACCGACTTTACAGACAACCGATTTTTTTAAGGAAACTTATAGCGTAGGTCTATGGAATCATCATTATTTTAAGGAACATCTTAGATGATTGCAAATATATTTAGACTTGCCAACTTACTTTACAAGATAAAAACCTCATTCCAAGCAAAAAAAAATGTGACCACAACTGCGAGTAGATAATACACATATGCGCGAAGGTGCGACAAAAGAGTGTTACACTTATCCTCCGAGTGTTCCCGAACGCTTCCGAGTTTGACTATCTCTGTGTACGCTGAATGAACGCAATGACTTCTATTAAACAAAGACAGGTCAGTGAATGAACGTTTCGCGCAAACTTTAAAATAGTATTTTGTGCATATCAGAGTTCTCGGTCTGGTTGATAGAAAGTGGTCGAATATTCGATTATCGCAATTTTTGTATTCTAATATTCGAAGTAGATTATTATTCGAATATTCGAATGCAAGCCTAATTGTATTTAAATCCAGGGACTGCGCGGGCCCGTCCAAGTTTTATTTATTTAAGGCGATTACATGACCTAAAGCGCGGCCTTTGTCGGACTGCATACTTAGAAAAGAAAGAGAAGCGCGTGAAACAACGCTGGTAATTTATTGCAAAATATGAAGCAATTACCTATAATCTATTTACAAAAAATCTATTGTTTGGACTAAATTATATTTGATAGACAATAAATTAAATAGGAAATTAAGTATCTATAAATTAAATAATTACGACTGTAAAAAGAGTATTCTGCAATTTTTACTTAGCATATCATACAGTAAGACAGAGGATTTACTCGTTGTCTGTAAATAAAACATACTCAATACTTTTATTGCATGTTAGTCTTTTAAGTTAATATTAGTTTTAATTAGTCTTATCAGTTTTTAGGGTTCCGTAGTCAACTAGGAACCCTTATAGTTTCGCCATGTCTGTCCGTCCGTCCGTCCTCGCTTAATCTCTGTGACCGTTAGCACTAGAGAGCTAAAATTTGGTACCAATATGTATATCAATCACGCCAACAAAGTGGTAAAATAAAAATTGGAAAAAAATGTTTTATTAGGGTAGCCCCCCTATATGTAAAGTGGGAAGTGATTTTTTTTTTAATTTCAACCCTAACGTGTGATATATTGTTGAAAAGGTATTTAAAAATGAATAGGGGTTTACTATAATCATTTTTTGATAATGTCAGTAATTTCGGAAATAATCGCTCCAAAAGTATAAAACAATGTGTCCCCCCCCTCTAACTTTTGAACCATAAGTTTAGAAAATATGAAAAAAATCTGAAAAGTAGAACTTTATAAGGACTTTCTAGGAAAATTATTTTGAACTTGATGAAAACAACAGTTTTTGTACAAAAAAGACAAAAAGTTGTACAAAATAATTTCTGGACTAAGTTTGTAGTATAATCGTATATGCAAGCATTTTTTTAACTTCGTTTACATATCTTATTGTGACGGACGGGAAACTATGGAACCCTACACTGAGCGTGGCCCGACACGCTCTTGGCCGGTTTTTTATTTTTATATTTTAAAATTGTTAGCATTTTTCTAGCCTAAAACACAGGTTCTACCTAGTTCAGGCAAATGAGCGACTGTGTCCACTATAATTTTTAAGTTATGTTACTGTAAACTACACCATTTTTATAAATAAACGATAATTATTATTATTGCCTCACTGTATTTCATTACAACGGGGAAGACTCCTCGATCCAGACACGAATTAAATAGTAAGGCTCTACATTCTCTATGATGGAGGTACAGACTTTAATGGACATTCCCCAAAGATCTTCGGTCAATTTTATCTTAAACTCCAGGCTGCTTCTGAGAAATTTCTGATGGAAAAACCTAATGACGATTTACCCGAGCTGGGATTCGAGCCAGGACCTCATGCTCAGCAGTGACGCATGCGACCACTAGCTACACCAACCACGACATGTACCACCCTAACAATGTCCCTCGGCAACCATGGTGAAAAGCACGCCAGATTATGTAACTGTCCATTCTCATTTATTATGAAATTATATATTTTTGTTTAGGGAAATAAATGAAACAATCAGTATTAGGCAATATGAATATTGTAATAGTAGTGTTGTAAAACAGCGTGTTGATCACGTGACTCAGATCCTGGCGTTGATCCAGGACGCGAAGGAGGTGACCCTGGCGAAGGCGGCGGGCATGCCGATCTGGCAGCCGCGGGCCGAGCCGAACGACGTCACTCCGATCTGCAGTGCAAGTTACTCATTATTTATACGTATACATCACTTACAAATATTATTGAAACACTTATAGCACCCAATAAAGCAAGATCTTCAATTTCTTACTAAAAATCGTATTATATCAGCCAGAACAAGGTAACACCATATTATAAGTGGATCACTCTGTTATGCATTTAGGTGCCTACAGTAATGATGATGTACACGTGATGTGCAACAAGTGGCCAGCGTGGACAGTGGATGGTGGACAGAGGAGAGTGGAGAGTGGCACTCACGAGCACGCGCTGGCCGCCGCTGGTAATGACGAGCGGACCGCCGGAGTCACCGCCGCACGTGCCGACGCCGCCGGCGCCGCTGGTGCACAGCGTGGATGAGATCACGGACGCGGAGCCGTACGAGCTAGCGCACACCGCGTTGGTGATCACTTGCAGCCACACGTGGTGCTTGGCCTGCCCCGAGGAGATGCCGGAGTCTGCGAACATACATGTAATCACTCGCTGCACCTGCGCTCTGTGCCGCCTTACCGATACGCCGTCGTCAGTATATCAATGGAATACATGGTAAACTAATATCAGATGTTCAGTAATCATCCTAAGTAAATAATAATGATGTACAACTATCCAAAAGCAAAGTGATCTTACTGTCACTATTTCTGCCATAGCCGGCTGCGTGCGCCCAAGTGCCCACGAAGTTGTTGTTGAGCAGATTGCCGCTCGGGATGATCGCGCGCTGGATAACGTCTGAAACATTCAACAATGAGAGACATGCTCCGCATTCCACACGCGGCTTGAAGCGTGGCTCACGACGCGGCGCGGTACTCACTGTTGTAGCCCACCCAGTTGAAGGTGATGATGGCGATGTCGTTGTTGAGGTTGTTGGTGTTCCAGTTAGCGTGCATCTGCACGTTGTTGGTGTTGACGCGCGTGCCGCCGGAGAACAGGAAGCTGGAGCCGAACACCAGCTGGAACTGGCGCGCCTGGTTGCGGCCGTCCCGCCAACAGTGAGCGGCAGTCACCGAACGGGTGTTGGTCAACATGGTGGATCCGCACACCGAGGTGGCGCCCGTCGTCAGGGTGATCACCAGCCCGATCTGAAAAACGCATCATCAAGCGTCACCAACATGTCCGACAAATGACTTGTGATGCATGCCTCTACATCAGGGTCTTGAGGACATAATAAACACAAGAATAGTATCAGTAACGTCGAAGAGACTGACCAGGTGAGGGTGCGTGCCGGCGCCGGTGGGGGAGCCGCCGACGATGCGGGAGCCATCGAAGTCGGTGGCGAGCTCAGCCTGCTTGATGCGTGCCGCCTCCGGGATGCCCACGTTCTCGTGATAGTGCAGCATAATGGGCTCCTCGGCCAGCGCCAGCGCCGCCAGCGCACACAGCATCAACAAGTACTTCATTGTGGGTCTACTGGTATGTTCAGGTGCTGCGAAGACTGCGCTCCGGATTTTATACGATACGAGGGCATTACGCACCATTATCTTATCGACGTTCGTAACGGATTATATGTAATTATGTTTTAGCGTTCCGCGCCGAAATGAGCAATCCGTTTTGATGAGTCCAACATATTGCACTTGGTGTCGAGGGTCTTATGATGGAGCTAGCAGGTGGATGGTGGATAGTGGAACTCTTTAGGGGTTACTGGTAATATGATTATACAGATGATTCGTTTCGACGAGTTCAATATATTAAACTATTGTAAACCCCTCGAGTTTGCTAGTAGCCCCTAATCGTCATAGCTTCGTTGACTTTATACCTACTTATTAAACCCTTTGATACCTACTTCACGGAGAATAATATACCTGACACAAAAGTTAGAAATAAAAATATGTAGTTTGAATAAAAATTAAAAAATAAAAACTTTTTCACAAAAAAAAAAACAACCGACTTCCAAAAAAAACACTACCAAGTGAAAAATAACTTTAATTTCGGAAGTCGGTTGTTTTTTTTTTTTGTAAAAAAGTTTTTTTTCACGTTTTGTTCTACCTACAGTACCCCAAAAAAAATCATATATCACTACTTGCTATGTGAATATCAGTGACAGAAAGCTATTGAACACATCTGCCTAACCCTTTAAAGGGTACAGGCGTGATGTTATGTTGTGTGATTGCGTAAACGCATTGTTTACGCAATCACACAACACATAACATCACAACAACATCATAACAATCACACAATACATATGCTATAGCAGCAATCGCAGTTGATTTGCTGGCATTTATTGAAGAGTTCTGTCGTCTGTCTCCGAAACTCATCATCAAATCTTTACGAAATTTAAATGTGACCATTTCGGAATAAAGCCCTATCGAACAAAAAAAATAAAATGGAAACATCCGAATTGTGACCCTCCTCCTTTTTAGAAATACGTTAAAAACACGCTTTTATCAGGCACTAAAAATCATAAAATAGTTAAATTCTCTTAAATTGAATTCAAAAGGCGGGGGGATCCAGGCTTTTTGAATTCAATTTTTAATTTTTTTTTTCCTTATCTTCTTATATATTATATATGTGTGTACATAAATAGTAAAATATATAAATAAACATCAGCGGTTCGGCTACAAGTTAATTGAAATTAAAAAAGTTCCGTACAAAAGTACAATACTCACGATGGCACAACTGTTTCTTTTCACATTTACGGTTTTAGACATTTATTTGATCAAAAAATTTACACAATCACTTACAGAGAAAATACAATATTATGTATATCTTAATTAAAAACACATGAAGCCGATTGGCATAGTGGGTTAGTACTATGACAAAATTACATTTGGATTTCGTAACAGATTTCGTAACTCAAACTCAAAGCATTTATTTCAATTAAACCATTTACAGGCACTTTTGAATTGTCAAGAAGTCAGTCAGAAAATATGAAGCTAGTTGCCCATTCCAAAGTGTAGGTACCTATGCTGCCCCCGATAGTTAAAAAGACGTATCTAACAAAAAGTAAAAACGGAGAAATAAATGTTTTAATAAATAAAACGGGAAATCGTATGCTGTCTTCGAGTAAATTAATATTTTACATACTTAAAGTTGAAAATAATACCCTCTAATAATAGGCTTTAACCTGGTTTAATAATAATATGAATTTATTAAATTATTATAATAAAAATAATGAAAAAACAGTTTCATCTTAGCATAAAAAATTAAGGAAAATATTACATACTTAATTGAATAGACGTAAACGGCTAGATGCGTCCTTTAAATTTCAAACGCTTTTGGCTGTACTTTTTTTCTAAGTATTTAGTTTATCTATCTAATAAATGATTTTAACATAAATGGGCGCATATAGGTATTTCCGCCTTTTTTCTTAAGAATTAGAAAGTATGTAGATAGCCCTTGGCTTAGGTAAAATGTTTATAAAATATTTAATAATCCTTTTATCTAAGGTAGTATATCAGAAATAGTACAGTAGGTTCGTGGTTATCATATAAGTCATAGCCTAATTTATTATTTGTAAATAAAACACAATTTTTTTTTTTTTTTTTTTTTTTTATTCAACGTAAAGTAATTAAGACGATTATGGCAAATGCGCCTATGCTAAAACAATTTTACGAAGTAAATAGGGCGCAAGTGGTGAGATGTGGTCTTTTTTTTTTTTCTTAATGTAAAAACAGTTTTTTTTTTTTTTTTTTTTTTTAGCGCGTTAGTCGCAAATACCTATTTGCGTCTTATTAACTTCCTTTTAGAAATAGGGACAAATATGCGCCTTTTATATTACTGAACTAAAAAAAAAAAAAACTATAAAGTAAAGTATAATGACATGGGGGGGGTCTGTATTTATGCTTTCGCGGTTGCACAACGACATGCTTTGCTCATGCTTTGCTTGGTAGTATAGATGCAGGCCTACCTTACTGCCTCCCTCAGAGGCGGTAAGGTGGTGAGGTCTTGAGGGGGAGCGCTACGGTCGTGTAGATCCTCAAGGCAAGTCTGGGGGATTCACCTTCACGAGGTTGCCACCCTGTTCTTGGTCTAATTCCATAAGAAATAGACGCAACAAAAACCCCCAGGCGCTTTTTCGCATTTTTCCCGAAAGCCAAAACCCCAGGCCTAGGGTAACCCATACCCTACTCCCATGATCCCATGCCCAGTCCCTCCTTCCTTTTCCCCTTTCTCCTTTCGGTCCTTGAGGACGGGTAACCTCAACTCCAAAAAAGCCCACACACCCAACCATGTCGCAGAAAGGTAAAAATAATATTCCCCAGGTGGGTCCCGGCAATGCCGGGGAATCCCACACCGACTTGTCGGTCTGCCTCCACCGTAATCTGGGGGGGGGCACCAATCTGCCTATTAGCGCCGCGCCTTCTGCGCGGCTGGCTGCTTCGGCACCAACATCTTCGGCTGCGGATCACGCGCCATCCGACACAACCATGGCTGCGACCTCTGCGCCTACTGACACTGAGACGGCTGCGCCTTCTGCGCCAATGACCCTGACTAGTGTTACACCTTCCACGAGGGTCTGGCAACAGAGCATCGTTCGGAACAGTGTGACAAACAACCCTGACAATGACAGCAATAAAGCTCGACTCTCCAGTCTTAGCAGCGAACTCCGCGCGCTGGCACTCCAGCGCGAGAAGATCGAGGCAAGGCTAAAAGACTTGAACTCACTCGGGACGGGAAAGGAAGCGGAATCTGATGGTTCTGGTTTCATCTCTGTGGACGAAGTACGCATGCTGAAAACAAAGCGCGGAAAGATCCGGAACAGAGAGAGAGAACTCAACAACCGTTTGCGCAAAATCCGCGAAGGCAATAGCCAGCGCGAAGCACAAACGGTTGGTTGTAAGGGAGTACGCGACCGGCTACAGACACGCGAAGGGGAAACCCAGCGCGAAAAGCAGTTGGACGCGGAAACGAGCGGACAGGGAACAGTACGCGAAGGGGAAACCCAGCGCGAGAAGTCACTGCCCGCACCAGGACCATCCGGAGGAACCGACCGGAACCGTGACAATATGACCACAGACCAACACCGAACTAGACAGAAGCGAGGCAAGCGGGCTGGGTTCCTGCGCCGGGTGTCCCTGGCACAAAACATTGTGCCAAGCTCCTCAGAACCGCAACCCGGTCCAAGTGGACAGGTTGCGGCGAAGAGGGAGCGCCCGGACGATACGGCTTCACCAAGTACGCTCCAGGGGGACGCCAAGCGTGTTAGAACCCAGGCCGCTCAAGGGGAGCAGAGAACCTACGCGCGGGCCACTAAGGATATCCCTGCGCGACTCGCCGTAGCGATCTGCCTCTCGCCTCCTTCCCGAGATATGACTACTGACGAGGGCGAACACATCAAGCTCAGCCTTGAAGACCTCATCGTAGACACGTGTCGAACTGACCCCTCAAAAGTCCCGGCCTTCCGCGGTTACCCAAGGGTAGCGGATGGCACGATTCACATATGGTGCGAGGACGACAACGCCCTGACTTGGCTGACCCAGAACGTACCCAAACTAAGACTGCCAAACACTGACGAGACACTGACAGTAATGAAACAGTCTGACGTACCGACTCGGGTTCGAGCGGCGCTCTTTGTACCCAGGTACAATGGGGACATAGCGCTGCTCCAGACGATTCTGACCTGCCAGAACCCCTGGTACGACATCGGTAGATGGTCCATGTACAGGGCGACATCGGTCGGTGGTGATAACTATGGGTCTTATCTAACCCTGGGTATCCCACCGGACGAGGTCGAAAAGATCTTGGGGAGGGAGCGACGAATATCATACCTACTTGGGTCGATATACGTACGTTTCTTCCCCAACATCAATCCCTCCGAGACTAAGACTGACACTGAACAGACGAAACCGACTCCGACTGAACTTGACGTGACGATGACGCAACTGGAGGAGGAGATGGCCAGAACGGCGATGGCTGATGCCGACGCCGTGAGGATGCCAACCTCACCACCAAGGTGGACGGAGCAGCTGCCCTTATCATCGTCACCGACACTCAGCGAAGACCAGCATGGGCTGGGAGAGGCGGGAGAATCATCCGATGGATCCATCTCCCCATAATTCCACCCCACTGCCGACCCCATCCCGTCCCATAAACATAATCCAGACCAACCTCCAGCATAGCCAGACGGCTACCGCCTGCCTGCGCAGGGCACTGGAGATGGAACCCCGAACCATTGCACTCATCCAAGAGCCGTGGATCCGTAATAACAGAATATGCGGCCTTGGTAACATTGGAGGTAAGCTGATCCTCGACACACAAGGCACAGATAAACCACGAACCTGTGCCTACATACCCAAAGATGTACCCACCACCACACTCACGCAATTATGTTCCAGAGATCTAACAGCCGTCAGGCTCAAAACCGACGGCGAAGCACCCGATATCGTCCTGGCCTCGGTATACATGCCTGGCGAGGATGAAGACTGCCCACCAAAAGGGATGGCCGACCTGATAAGGTATTGTGAAGACACCAACCTGGACCTGGTCATCTGCACGGACTCAAACGCCCACCACCCGCTTTGGGGTTGCAACAAAGCCAACACTAGAGGTGAGGTACTATGCACATATTTGTTCTCAACAAACCTTAACATCGTAAACCGCGGCTCGGAACCCACTTGGGTCACATCGCGCGGACAAACAATTATTGACCTAACGCTGGCTTCGGAAAGCGCGGCAAAACTTATCTCTAACTGGCACGTATCCAACGAACCTTCTTGCTCTGACCATAGAAGGATTCGCTTCTCACTAATAGCTAACATAAAAAAACCTGAACCTAGACGCAACCCACGCCGTACCAATGTACCCGGCTATAAACGGCTGTTGGCCTCCCTACTAACGCAACACCAAACTCCCCAAATTCTAATAGACCACAAACAACTTGAAAACACAGTAACAAAACTCTCGGAATTTATAATTGAAGCCTACCACGCCTGCTGCAAACTAAAAGACCCAAACACCAGGAGCAAGGGTAACTCCTGGTGGAATGCGGAACTTAGTAAGCTCAGGCAAAACATGCGCAAACAATTCAACAGAGCCAAAAATTCCAGACTACCAGAAGACTGGGAATCATACAAGAAAACACAATACACCTTCAAAAAACAAGTCAGGAATGCCAGCAGGGCAGCCTGGCGGAAATTCTGCGAAGAAATTGAATCGAACAGCGAAGCCGCGCGTGTGAGAAAGATCCTATCTACAGATCAAGATCGCACCCTCGGGTCGTTAAAAACCCCAGACAACACATACACCAAGTCGGACCACGAAACAAGTAAAGTCCTTTTGGAAACCCACTTCCCAGACTGCACTCTCTCCGAGGACAGAACCTGGGCAAGTGAGCCAACGCACACACCAAATGACCAAGACTGGGCCAGAGCCCGCACCATAGTAACCACAGAGAAAATAAAATGGGCAATAAAGACTTTTAAGCCATATAAATCCGCAGGCTTAGACGAAATTTTCCCCGCCTTGCTACAATGGGGAGTAGACGCCCTAACGCCGTGGCTGACCGTCATCTACCAAGCTTGCATAGCACAGAAATACATACCACTTGCATGGCGAGAGGTGAAAGTCATTTTCATCCCTAAACCAGGCAAATCAGATTACACACAACCCAAGGCGTACAGACCAATAAGCCTAACATCTTTCTTGCTGAAAACCCTTGAGAGACTCTGTGATCGACATATTCGGGACGGACCTCTTCGGGAGCGACCACTTCACAAACAGCAACACGCGTATTCCACAGGAAAATCAACAGAATCTGCGCTGCATAGTGTGATCTCCAAGATCGAATGTGCAGTGGACCACAAATGCTCCTCACTAGCTGTCTTCATCGACATAGAAGGCGCTTTTGACAAAACTATCTTCCATAGCATCAACGCAGCCCTCGAGGAACACGGTGTGGACTCGACCCTGCGAGGATGGATCACAAATATGCTCCGATTGAGAGCCGTACAAGTTACGGTAAACGACACCACCAGAGCCATAGTGGCGAAGGGCTGCCCCCAAGGTGGAGTCCTCTCGCCACTACTATGGAACCTTGTAGTAGACAGCCTCATCAAACGTCTAAATAGCAGAGGCTACTACACGGTGGGCTATGCTGATGATCTGACCATAATAATAAACGGCACACACGAAAACACACTATGCAACCTTATGCGCCAAGCTCTAAGAATAGTAGAAGACTGGTGCAAGGAATACAAACTAGCAGTAAACCCCACCAAAACCGAACTCGTCCTCTTCACAAAGAAAAGAAAGCTGACAACATTACAATTGCCAAGCTTCTTTGGGACAACCCTAAGCCTATCGACTGAAACCAAATACCTGGGTATCTTTTTGGACAAACAGCTGAACTGGGCAAAACACACTGATTACATTATCACAAAAGCCAGTATAGCCCTATGGCAATGTAAGAGACTCCTCGGGAGAAATTGGGGCATAAGCCCCAAAATCACCTACTGGCTATACACCACAGTTATCCGACCAATTATCACATACGGTTCTTTAGTTTGGTGGCCCAGGACCAACCTAAGTACAGCCCAAAAGGATCTCGAGAAACTGCAAAGATTTGCCTGCGTAGCAATCACCGGCAGCATGAGGACTTCCCCCACTGCTGCCTTACAGGTGATGCTGGGGCTACCTCCCCTACACCTCGTCGTAAGAGAGGAGGCAGCCATAGCGACTTTCAGACTCGAAGTATCCGGCTCCCTAAGCAATGATTCTAGAATCAAACACACACGCATCAGGGAAGATGCAATCAAAGAACAACCGATGATGACATCACCCATCGACAGAACCCTGAAGACCCACTGCTTCCAAAAACACTACAACATAGAGCTCATAGAGGAGTTGTGTGACTACTCAGGTACAACAGAGCTAAGAATTTACACTGATGGATCAAAGACCGACGAAGGGACGGGCGTCGGGGTGTTCTCCAACGACCTAAACATTAAGATATCCAAACCACTTGGAATGCTCAACTCCGTTTACCAAGCAGAGTGTGTAGGTATTATCCAAGCGGCACACGCTATAGAGGCCAGGGAGGTTACGGATACCAATATCCGAATACTCTCCGACAGTGCCTCAGTTCTTCAATCCCTAAAGAGTAATCAGATCACGTCGAGACTAACACTAGAATGCCACAAGGCCCTAGAACGAATCACGATACTAAATCGCAACACGGTAACGCTACAATGGATTAGAGGTCACAGTGGATCACTTGGAAACGATGCGGCTGACGAGCTTGCCAGAAGAGGATCCAGCACAAGACCCTACGGACCTGAACCCATTGTGCCCATTCCTTTCAAGCAGCTAAGAAGCTGGTTAAAGGATCACACTCGAACACAGGCGGAAAAGTGGTGGACCTCGACACCAGGATGTAGGCAGTCCAAGGAAGCTATGCCATCCCTGGATACAAAGCTGACCAGGCGCCTTCTGCGCCTGGACAGAGACAGCCTGCGCCTGGTGGCGGGGACCATCACTGGACACTGTTCACTAAATAAACACCTTCATACCCTGGGAATCACTGATAGTCCCCTGTGCAGAGCATGCATGGAGGCGGAGGAAACGGTGGCGCATGTGCTTCTTGAGTGCACAGGCGTTACCAAGATTCGCGAGGAGACCCTGGGAACACCAACATCCCTTGCGGATGCCCTGAGGAGACCGGGAAGTCTTATCTGCTTCTGGAGGGAGGTGGGCTGGCTGGAGTAGTCGGCCACCATGGCTCACGCACAATGGTCCACTTCAAGGACTAAGTGCGGAAACCTAAACCCCATGATAGATAGAAGTATAATGACATTATCTACATAAATGCGACTTTTTAATTAAGTTTCACATAAATTCGTCTTTTCATCTTCAATCGGGTGTAAAAAATGAACAGAAGCGCCCTATTTTGTTGTGCTAAAACCGCGCTGGAGGAAGTTAGAGAAATATAAAAAATACAGGCAGATGCGCGTTTTTTTTCTGATTTCGGCAATATACATAACTCAAATCTGGAAAAACTGTTAGATGCGTCTTTTTTCCTATCGGGGGCAGTATGGAGAAGCACGGGCAAGAAACTCCATGGACACTCTTTTAAATTATATTTTTAACCGACTTCAAAAAAGGAGGAGGTTCTCAATTCGGATGTTTCTATTTTTTTTTTATGTATGTTCGTGCATAACTCCCTCATATATGGACGTATTTGAAAAATTTCGAAAGTCGGTGTCAAAAAAAGAAAATACAAAACCAACGACACCGACTTCCAAAATTAAAGTTATTTTTCACTTTGTAGTGTGTTTTTTTCGTAAATATTACGTTAATAAAACTCGTTTTGTAAATAGGTTTTTATTACAAAAATATACATCATTAATGTTGAATTTATAATTATATGTGAGAACGATGTAAAAAAAAAAGACGTACGCGTTAAAAGCGTCCAGAGTGCAGCAAATAGTAAGAAAACAACAATTCAAAATTAAAAATAAGCCGAGGCAGCTAAGCCATGACCAGCCCCAACTGACGGCACCCGTTCACGAACATGACGCATAGATCAGCACCATTCAGCTCAACCATTTTGAAGGGAGCTAAATGATCCAACACACACGCCATCGTCAGTGAGACATTTGTGTGAGCATGACATACTATCAGCCGCCAGGGCACATTCAAGTCAATGAAAGACATATTACCCGGTAAATGCAATGGTACATAGGGCATAGTACATACATATAACTCACATCTGTGCTATGCAATTATACAATACAAAAGAAATTGAGTTTATACAACACTAGCGGCCCATCCTGGCTTCGCACGGGTGAACATGATTTTTTTAATACCTTTTATTTATATTTTTTTGTTGTTTCAATTCTATATTTTTTTAAACACAGTATCATATTATCTATGTAGGTATACTTACAATCCGAATTTGTTCATTTTTTTTTAATTTAAGTAACTTATTTAATCTTAAGTTTCGGCCCTAAATTAACTTATTTCCTTCGCGCTTCCCATTTTTGGAAGCATACTCACCTTTTAGACAAAATGGACCAAATTATCAGGCTTCGGCAACTTCGATTTTAAATGTGGCCATGGACGACCGAGCTTGGCAACAAGCTACTCTTCCCATTCGTATGGGGGGCCTCGGCGTCCGCAAAATTTCTAGTCTTTGTTTACCGGCTTTCAATCTTAATAATAATAATTCATTTATTTCTGAGCATACGGTATATACAAGATCTTAATATTAAAATGTCTCACGTACACTACCATTGCCGGTGTAGAAAATTTAAAAATAATATTGAAGTTAGTTTTTTAATAATGTACCAGTAGGTACAATTTTGTTATATTATATTATTATTATAATGGAATGAAATGTCAAAATGATCACACAATTATACTTATCACTAATGTCAAGTAGGTACTTAACACAAACAAAAAAAAAAAAATATAAGTCAGTAGGTATCATTAAAAAAAAATGTCAGTTTAAATAATGTCAAAAAGAAATACAATGTCAAAAATTATTAAGTAGAATGTCAAAATAATAATAATGCCAAAATACTAATAACACGGATTAATTAATTACAGTCATTACTTCAGTTCGAATATTTATTATCTTTATTAATGTCAAAAACTATGATTTAAGAATTCGCTAACCGAATAAAAACACATGTCCAAACGCCTGGCAAACATTTTACGTTTAAATTTATCAATTGGTAGCATTCTGAATTCAGGTGGTAATTTATTATAAATTTTATTTTAATTGTCATACAACTGGCATTTCTGCTATAGAGATGCAATCTCTGAGGAGGAACTAACAGTTTCCCAGCATTTTTTTTATTCAATCTTTCTGAGACTTGTTCATTCAATGAGAATAAATGAGGGTATTTTTTTACAAATAAACAAACCTCAAAAATATACAGACACGGGAGTGGGAGAATTTTTAATTCTTTAAATAATGGCCTGCAATGTTCTAAATATTCTGCTCCACTCATGGCTCGGATACACTTTTTTTGTACTTTAAACGCTCTTTCCACGTCCACTGAATTGCCCCATATGTCTAGGCCGTAACGCAGTACTGACGAAACATACCCATGATAAGCATTTAGGACTGTTTTTTTACTGGACACTAGTCTTAAATTGCGAAGAGCATATACAAACTCGTCAAGCTTACTGCATACTCTTTCTACATGTTCCTTCCAATTCAGTTGGTGTCAATTATAATACCCAAAAATAAAGCCGATGGTTCTTGGTTGCAAAATTGTATTGTCATGTCGAATTGTTGTTGGTGTAGCTGTCAAGTTGCATGTTTGAAATTGTACTACTTTAGTTTTATTAATATTAACTTGCAGATTATTGTCCCCTAGCCATTTTATTACATTAATTAGTTCAATATTAGTATCAATTTCTATGTCGTTGCGAACGTTCGGCGCTAGATTCCCTTGTATGTGCTCGTGACATTCTGTCACTATTTTCAACAAGGCGTTGCGAACGTTCGGCGCTAGAATCCCTTGTACCTGTTCGATTGATTCGTTCACTATTTTCAGCAAGGCGTTGCGAACGTTCAGCGCTAGACTCTGTGGCCCGCGATTGCGACGCATACGCTCTGTGATTTGCGAGACGATCTGAATTTTCGGAAGATGATTCTCCAATACGTCGTATTTTTGCTCGCGTGGGAGCATCTTTTAGATAGTTGAGACCTTTTTGCCTAGGCATATTATTGACTTTTTTTTTAAATGAGATAAAGTACGAATAGACCTTTTGATAAATCTTACTATTGAAAAAGTGAGAGAATACTATAAATATAATAAACAGTTAAGCGTGAATAAACAATTTATATTAGTTCTGAGAAGAACTTTTCAACTTGGAAAAAAAATTGCATTTTAAATAGTAAAAAAATGTTCAATGTCGGTTACGTCCGCTGCGTAGGGTATTCGCGTGGCTACCTACTCGTATTTCATAGATGTGCCCGCCCCTCTCCCGCACCGCTGCAATGCCTGGCTAGCCACGACCCGGCGCGCGGCGGCGCCTTTTCTGTATCTATGACTTTTTAAATTCGTAATATCTTTTGCATGGAATATACGATTTGAAAAATTCAAAAGTAATCTACAGGTATTGAAACAATTTTGAATACAAAATAATTTATATGGATAAGGATTACTAAAAAGGTATGAATTACATGCACAACGCGACAGCGTTTATTTTTTCTATTTCTATGACTTATTAAATTCGTAATAAGTAGGGGAGACCAGGGTTGAAAGTAACGCGGGTTGAAAGTAACAAATGACCTTACGAGTGAACGAATCGACTTGTATAATCCTGTCCGCCATGTTAGTGTAGCTATTTCACCTCCCCTCCCGCCTCAGTGGCGTCTGGACGGCTGCGACGACCGGTTGTGTGTGTAATTCGTAGGTGCCAGAAATTTACGTCAAAAGTAAGTTTTTGATGTTTTTATTATTCTTGTGTATTTCTTTTATTAAATGTATATGTTTTAGTCTTGATCGCTAATATTGTTGGTTGATTATCTATCTACAATATTTCATTATCAAAAGTTGAAGTTCTTGATCGGTATTCTCAGTAAAAAAATATATTTGTCAGATTGTGGGAACACACACAACATGTCGTTACTTTCATCCCTTATAACATCTGATACTTTTCGTATCAATTTTGTGTAATTATAGTGTTTAATTTGTGAATAATATTTGCTATATTTATTTCAGAATGCCTAACGTACACAAGAGAACCACCG
Organism: Luperina testacea; assembly: GCA_927399505.1. Lineage (NCBI taxonomy): Eukaryota > Metazoa > Arthropoda > Insecta > Lepidoptera > Noctuidae > Luperina > Luperina testacea. The sequence continues at coordinate 21,108,461 of OV656768.1, read as the reverse complement.
ATAGAGGCTTAGCCACCCCAGAGATGTTAGAACTAGCGGCTGAAGAAGTTCTAAAACTGTCAAATGTTCCTGTATTTTGTAGCGTGTACCAGTAGGAAAGTTATGTTTGTTTAAGCCGTTGTCTTATTAATTATTTTATCATGTTTATTGTTTATTGGATTAAGTAGTTTAAGCACTTAAGTGTTTTGTTTTGTCCAAGAGAAAGACAAGTTTTATGTTTATATCTACTATGCAGAGATTTTTATTATTTAAAGTGAAAAAGAGGTTTGATTTGTTTACCAAGTTTAACAAAAAATTGTTCTTAAATTTAAATAAGGCCTGCTAATAAATAAATGTTTCATAAATCACGTATATTTCCTATGTTACAACCATCCCTCTTGCTTGTTACATCTATCCCTGCGGTAGGGATGAATGTAACAAACCTCCGACTCTTAAATAATTTGGTTTTAATCGAAAACCACAATCTTTTTAACAAAACTTTTTACGTCAAATTATGAAGTAAGGATATGTCCGCCTTCAAGAATTGTATTATTTTACCTAACTAAAAACACACCAAAGATATGGACTCAAAACTGAAAATTGTTACGTTCATCCCTGGTCTCCCCTATGTATTGAATGGAATAGCCGATTTGAACAATTCAAAAAGTAATCTACATGAATTGAAACAGTCTTGAAAACAATATGATTTATTTGGATAAGGATTTAAACCGAAGTATGAACAACATGGTCTAATTTTGGTCGGTATTTCTATCAACTTTTAAAATGTAAAAAGAACGATAATAGTTGGACATAATATTTTTGTTGTTATTGATATGTTGTTTTATCATGAATAGTTCCCGCAGCGCATGCGACGAAAGATATTTTATGGCATTTTTTTACACCTTGGTTTACGTTACTAAAGTTTTAGCAAGGATCCCTAATCTTTTCTAGCAATAAATATAGCCTTTGTTACTCAGGGTGAATGTAGCTTTCTAATGGTGAAAGATATTTTTAAATCGGCACAGTAGTTTTTGAGTTTATGCATTACAAACATACACACAAAAATACAAATCTTTCCTCTTTATAATATTAGTGTAGATTTCAGAGTCCGTCCCGTAGCAAAGCTTGATCGCATCCTCAAGGAAATATCTTCTGCTATGTTTGTGTTCCCACTGGTACATGCCATACTGTGCGTTACACTACACGCCATGCTGTGTGTAATTTACTAGTACTAGGAGGCTGGAGGCTGGCTGGCTGGTGGTTGGAGGATGTCTGTTGTCATAAAATTTCATCGGGTACCTACAATTAAATCTTATTACGCTTATCGGTAATTGTGGGTATTTCCTTTTTCACTTTTGTCAACATGGCGTGTGCTACTTATCAACGAAGCAAGTACCTAATCGTCTTATAATCCGACTCGCCACAGTCACCGCTCACACAAACACCAAGGACGAGGCAGATTGTGTCGCGGTCCGCACCACTCCCATCAGTTCATCAGACATCGATCAATTATGTTTAATCACGGCTTACTGAGAAGGAAATCCGGATTACAAGATACTGAAATAATTATCATTAGGGTTTCGTACCAAAATGGTAAAACGGAACCCTTATGGTGAGACTCAGTCTGTCTGTCTGTCTGTCTGTCACAGCTGGATATCTCAAGAACTACTAATGCTATCAACTTGAAATAAACATTTTTTTTTAGCCCGCATTCTTTTCGACTTTTGATGTTAAATGTAAAAAAAAAAATACCGTTCCTCCCCTCTTATCTCCGAAGTTTCCAAAGAGAAATATCTGAAATTATGCTATGAGATACAAGTTTTATGTAAAGATTACAGGAAAAATAAAACGAAGTCTCTAAATAGCACACTTTTTCAGAAATCATCAACAAAAGTTACATTAGTTCCACTATCCGTCAAGAGATGGCGCTGAGATAAAACTGCAATATTTTACACCACAGTGCACACTGCACACTGTTAAAATTGTCTGACGAATATAGGCCTCGCCGATGAAAAATTAAAAACATGATGGTACGGAACCCTCGGTGCGCGAGTCCGACTCGCTCTTGACCGGTTTTTTTATAAATGCAAACAATTCCAAATGATTCCAAACGATAGTAAATCGCTCGAGTGTTTACCTATTTTATATATACATATTTTCACTATCGGCTTTACTAAATAGGTTAGGGTGTTTTTTTACGAACACTCCCGTATCCAGTATATATAAGCATGCCAGTGATAACAATTTATGCTCTTTTAACATGGGCCTGCACGATTCTAATGGCCCTACACCAAACACAGCTCGTAAGCACTTTTTTTGCACAATAAAAGCCCTGTCACTGTCCGTAGAATTACCCCAAAATATTAAGCCGTATCTTAGCACAGATGAGACATAACCATGATAAGCCAGTAGAGCGGCATTTATTCCAACAGTTTTCCTAAGGTTCCTTAGTGCAAATGCAAAGCTGTTTAGCCTGTTGCATATTATTGTCTTTATGTTTTTTTAAACGGTTTTATTAAACGGTTTTTATTAAACGGTTTTTATTAAACGGTTTTATTAAGCTCACCCCGTTTGTTTTATTTATTATTTATTCTTGGGTCATATTTAGTAATTCAAATTTCACCCTCTTCCTGTCAACCGATTAATCTGAAATTTTGTACACACTTTGGATTTTGGTGACAATACAATTATGTTTATTCATTATCATTATAAATTCAAGATGGCCGCCGCTACAAAATGGCGGATAATTTATGTTTTATTAATCCCATCAATATGGGTATCAAATGAAAGGGCTCAACAAGCAGAATACAATATACCTACTATAAAAAATTGAAATCCAAGATGGCAGCCGCTACAAAATGGCGGATAACGTAGGTTTTATCAATCCCATCAATATGGGTATCAAATGAAAGGGCTCAACAAGCAGAATACAATATACTATAAAAAATTGAAATACAAGATGGCGGCCGCTACAAAATGGCGGATAACGTAGGTTTTATCGATCCCATCAATATGGGTATCAAATGAAAGTGCTCAACCAGTATAATACAATGTACTATATAAAACTAAAATCCAAGATGGCGGCCTCTACAAAATGGCGGATAACTTAGGTTTTATCAATCCCATCAACATGGGTATCAAATGAAAGGTCTCAACAAGTAGAATACAATTTACTATGCAAAATTGAAATACAAGATGGCGGCCGCTACAAAATGGCGGATAACGTAGGTTTTATCGATCCCATCAATATGGGTATCAAATGAAAGTGCTCAACCAGTATAATACAATGTACTATATAAAATTAAAATCCAAGATGGCGGCCTCTACAAAATGGCGGATAACTTAGGTTTTATCAATCCCATCAACATGGGTGTCAAATGAAAGGTCTCAACAAGTAGAATACAATTTACTATGCAAAATTGAAATCTAAGATGGCCGCCGCTACCAAATGGCTGATAACAATTTTTTTTCAAGCACTAAATGAATTAAACAGAATGCGAAATAAAAACTAAAAACTAGAAAATAAAAAAATAGGTAAAAAAACTTTTTCAGTTAAACGGTTTTATGTTAAACATACATTGCAATGTTTAAGATAAATGTACTAATAACCAAAAAATAATAAAATAGATACAGTCGTGGGAATTATAAACATATGCATAGACTAGACTAAAATAAAACCGTGGGGCACGTCAATTGTCTACAAATTATCGACTTAATGTGACGTGCCCCACGGTTTTATTTTAGTCTAGTCTATGCATATGTTTATAATTCCCACGACTGTATCTATTTTATTATTTTTTGGTTTTTAGTACATTTATCTTTTTTTATTATTATTATTTTTTAGCTCACCCCGTTTGTTTTATTTATTATTCTTGGGTCAAATTTAGTAATTCAAATTTCACCCTCTTCCTGTCAACCGATTAATCTGAAATTTTGTATACACTTTGGATTTTGGTGACAATACAATTATGTTTATTCATTATTATTATAAATTCAAGATGGCCGCCGCTACAAAATGGCGGATAATTTATGTTTTATTAATCCCATCAATATGGGTATCAAATGAAAGGGCTCAACAAGCAGAATACAATATACTGTAAAAAATTGAAATCTAAGATGGCAGCCGCTACAAAATGGCGGATAACGTAGGTTTTATCAATCCCATCTATCTATCTATCTATCATGGGGTTTAGGTTTCCGCACTTAGTCCTTGAAGTGGACCATTGTGCGTGAGCCATGGTGGCCGATTACTCCAACCAGCCCACCTCCCTCCAGAAGCAGATTAGACATCCCGGTCTCCTCAGGGCATCCGCAAGGGATGTTGGTGTTCCCAGGGTCTCCTCGCGAATCTTGGTAACGCCTGTGCACTCAAGAAGCACATGCGCCACCGTTTCCTCCGCCTCCATGCATGCTCTGCACAGGGGACTGTCAGTGATTCCCAGGGTATGGAAGTGTTTATTTAGTGAACAGTGTCCAGTGATGGTCCCCGCCACCAGGCGCAGGCTGTCTCTGTCCAGGCGCAGAAGGCGCCTGGTCAGCTTTGTATCCAGGGATGGCATAGCTTCCTTGGATTGCCTACATCCTGGTGTCGAGGTCCACCATTTTTCCGCTTGTATTCGAGTGTGATCCTTTAACCAGCTTCTTAGCTGCTTGAAAGGAATGGGCACAATGGGTTCAGGTCCGTAGGGTCTTGTGCTGGATCCTCTTCTGGCAAGCTCGTCAGCCGCATCGTTTCCAAGTGATCCACTGTGACCTCTAATCCATTGTAGCGTTATCGTGTTGCGATTTAGTGCCGTGATTCGTTCTAGGGCCTTGTGGCATTCTAGTGTTAGTCTCGACGTGATCTGATTACTCTTTAGGGATTGAAGAACTGAGGCACTGTCGGAGAGTATTCGGATATTGGTATCCGTAACCACCCTGGCCTCTATAGCGTGTGCCGCTTGGATAATACCTACACACTCTGCTTGGTAAACGGAGTTGAGCATTCCAAGTGGTTTGGATATCTTAATGTTTAGGTCGTTGGAGAACACCCCGACGCCCGTCCCTTCGTCGGTCTTTGATCCGTCAGTGTAAATTCTTAGCTCTGTTGTACCTGAGTAGTCACACAACTCCTCTATGAGCTCTATGTTGTAGTGTTTTTGGAAGCAGTGGGTCTTCAGGGTTCTGTCGATGGGTGATGTCATCATCGGTTGTTCTTTGATTGCATCTTCTCTGATGCGTGTGTGTTTGATCCTAGAATCATTGCTTAGGGAGCCGGATACTTCGAGTCTGAAAGTCGCTATGGCCGCCTCCTCTCTTACGACGAGGTGTAGGGGAGGTAGCCCCAGCATCACCTGTAAGGCAGCAGTGGGGGAAGTCCTCATGCTGCCGGTGATTGCTACGCAGGCAAATCTTTGCAGTTTCTCGAGATCCTTTTGGGTTGTACTTAGGTTGGTCCTGGGCCACCAAACTAAAGAACCGTATGTGATAATTGGTCGGATAACTGTGGTGTATAGCCAGTAGGTGATTTTGGGGCTTATGCCCCAATTTCTTCCGAGGAGTCTCTTACATTGCCATAGGGCTATACTGGCTTTTGTGATAATGTGATCAGTGTGTTTTGCCCAGTTCAGCTGTTTGTCCAAAAAGATACCCAGGTATTTGGTTTCAGTCGATAGGCTTAGGGTTGTCCCAAAGAAGCTTGAAATAAAACCGTGGGGCACGTCAATTGTCTACAAATTATCGACAATAATAATTAATAATAATTTGTAGACAATTGACGTGCCCCACGGTTTTATTTTAGTCTAGTCTATGCATATGTTTATAATTCCCACGACTGTATCTATTTTATTATTTTATGGTTTTTAGTACATTTATCTTAAACATTGCAATGTATGTTTAACATAAAACCGTTTAACTGAAAAAGTTTTTTTATCTATTTTTTTTCCAATTGCAATTTTTATCAATTACTATGCCTAAAAATTTTATATAGTCAACTTTTTCAATTTCATTACCACGCCCAATAATTTTCATTGTTTTATTTGTCATTTTGTAATTACTGAAATTAATATATTTTGTTTTGGAGATGTTTACACATAAATAAATTTCTTTATTATAATTTGTTTACATTTGGTTAAGTACCTAAATAAACGGAGTATAATACAACTTCCCCATTTGAATCGGATATTATTCAATATTTCATTTCATTGGTTTTAATTTTTTTTTCTAAAATAAAAGCAGCAGCAAAAAGACTCCGAGCCAGTGGCGTGCATTGCATAAGGCATAAGCAGTAACCACGACCTCGATAAACCACCATAAAGGCTCACGTATCAAACCGGAAAGAGATCGGCACCGTATTAACTCGAGCCGTTCAGTATTCTTTGTATGAAACTCCCTACTGCAACGCACACTGTTAACCTTTGAGTAAAAGTTTTTTACGTGGATACACACAATTAAAGACTTGAACTCGTACACGAGATATTATATTGTAAAATATAGTTACAGGAATAAGAAAAAAAAGAAAAAATACATGAGCAACGCATTGGCGAATATACAAAAGTCATTCAACATTCAAATCAACTAAGACAGAATAGAATCAGAACCATAAATCAAACTGTGACTGTATCAAAGAAGGTCAACATTCAACACTTCCCCTCAATCACTGTTTGAACTCAAACATCACCACTGGCTCAACTGGCTTAAGAAAAACCTAAGCGCAAGTTCATAACACAGAACTTATGTTTAGGCACACAAAGATTTAGTAAGTACATCAGCCACCATTTCCTGAGTAGGTAAATAATTCAACTTGATTACATGATTATTCACAGCCTCCCTAACATAGTGGTACCTGATATCTATGTGCTTAGTCCTCCTATGAAACACTGGATTGACACTAAGTTTCTGAGCAGACTGATTGTCATTGAACAAACCGACGATTAACCCAGAACTACCAGTCAATTCAGTAACCAAGTCCCTAAGACAACGTGCCTCCTTAGCAGCCTCACTAAGAGCAACGTACTCAGCCTCAGTACTTGATAAACTAACACATGTTTGTTTTCTGCATTCCCAGGAGATGGTGTTTCCCCCATACTTAAAAACAAACCCCGAAAATGATTTTCGGTCGCGTACGTAACCGCCCCAGTCCGCATCTACAAACCCCTCAATGTTAACATGACCCGACCTTCTAAACACAAGACTAACGTTTTGAGTTCCTTTAAGATACCTCAATACACGTTTCGCAGCCCTCCAGTGTTCCATAGTATGACACGTATTAAACTGGCTTAAGTACGAAACTGCATACGTAATATCTGGCCGTGTAAAAACACTCAGATACATAAGGGAACCTATCAATTCCCTATACGGAACATTACCTTCGCCTAACACACTCGTATCAGTAAACTTAATGTTTGGGTCCAAAGGAGTCTGGACTGGTTTGCATTCCGACATACCGAAACTGTCGAGCAAGCGCTCAATATACCTCGCCTGACAAAGCTTAAGAGTTTTGTTCGTCCTCTCACGCTCTAATGTGACCCCGAGAACATGCCGCACGGCACCTAAGTCCTTAATCTTAAATGGTTTACGTAAACTCTCTTTCAGCTCTTCAGCCATGCGTGCATCATTGTAACACACAATGAAATCGTCAACGTACAAGGCAATGTAAACAACCGACTTACCATTTCTTTTATAGAAGATACATTGTTCAAGTTGGCATTGAACAAAACCTGTCAGCAGAAGCACGTCCTTCACCCTCTGATACCAAGCTCGTGAAGCTTGTTTCAGTCCATAGACTGCCTTTTTCAATCTGTAGACTTTATTTTCTTCACCAGGTGAAATGAACCCCTCCGGTTGAAACATAAAAATTTCCTCATCTAAATTACCATTTAGGAACGCCGTCTGTACGTCCAGATGGTCTATATCGAGTTCCATGTCTACGGCTATCGCCAACAATAGTCGCAACGAACTATACCGTACTACCGGTGAAAACGTCTCAAAATAATCTTCACCATACTTTTGGGTAAAACCCTTGGCTACTAACCTAGCCTTATATCGGGCTATCTTCCCCTCGGCGTCACACTTAATTTTGAAGATCCATTTATTCCGAACCACGTTTTTGCCTATAGGACGATCCACCAACTCCCAAGCCTCATGCTGATTGAACGAATCAATCTCCACCTGCATAGCTTGCTGCCACAAGTCGCTCTGCCCTGAGCCTAGAGCTTCCTTAACAGTGCGCGGTTCAGTTGGGATCTCATCATGTGCGTACAAACCCTTAGGTTGTCTAGATCTAAGATTGTACCTCGGTTCCGGAGGTTCTACCACCTCCTCAACGCTATCTTCAAAAACCAAAGTGTCGTCGCCGCCATCATCACCGCTCGCAGACACAACCGGTTCAACATTCCTCGTTACCGGCTCTTCAGTGACAAACTCCCGAGCTGCATCACCAACCACCTCACTCTCAGGCACGCTTGACTTCCACTCACTGTTGGAATCGTCAACTTCTTCCCCTGAAAGAAATATTTCTATAGTGGGTGATCCATGTCCAGTTCCTAGCTTTCTGGCTGGGAACACACTTTCATTAAATTTGACATCACGGCTTCTTTTAATATTATGTGTCTCAGAGTCATACAACCTGTAAGATCTTCCATTGTCTTCATAACCGACAAAAATATATTTCTTACTCTTAGGTTGCAACTTATTTCGCTTAACGTCATGGATATGTATAAAGGCCTCGCAACCGAAAATCCGTAAGTGGTCATACTTTACCCTATTACCCGACCAAACCTCTTCGGGCGTTTTCCCACCTAATCTACTAGACGGAGACCGATTAATAAGGTACCCGGCAGTGTTAGCCGCCTCAGCCCACATCTTGTGATCCAAACCCGCGTGATACAACATACAACGTACCCGTTCCAAAAGAGTTCTGTTCAACCTCTCTGCCGCACCATTCATTTGAGGCGAATACGGAACAGTGACCTGATGCACAATACCCTTCTGTCTGAAGAATGAGCTTAGCTCTTTATTTACGTACTCCGTACCGTTATCACTGCGTATTGCCTTTACCTTGGATTCACATTGGTTTTCCACGAGCCTAACAAAGTCCATGGTGACGCTAGCTACTTCGCTCTTATTTTTCAAGAAGTACAAGAATACTTTCCGCGAGTGATCATCCAGAAAAGTTAAAATGTACCGCTTACCTGAGTGGGACGCAAGAGGAATCGAACACAAGTCTGTATGCACCAGATCTAACCGCTTAGCCGCTACGTCACGACCAGATTTCTTGAACGGAAATCTTATTTGTTTTCCAAGAATACAAACATCGCAATTATTTGTAATTTCTGCATTCTGAAAATCAATAACGTGTGACAGTGACTTTAAGCTGTCATAACTCAAATGACCCAACCTATGGTGCCAAGACTCCTTTGAAACCTCTTTATTTACACTACTTAAAGCTACCGCGTTAGTATGCAGTTTGTATACCCCGCCATCAGACCTAACATTAGCTATACAAGATTTATTTCTAAAAATCTTACAAGTAGACTCAATAAACTCCACTCTAAGCCCTTTAACTGCTAAACTATTTACAGACAGTAAATTAACACTCATTCCCGGAATGTACATCACTTCTTTAAGAGTCAAAACATAATCTCTGAGTTTCAAACACACATTACCGATACCAACGCATTTCAAAGTCTGTCCGCTTGCCACGTTCACCTCTACACTCCTTGTAGAAAAATCGTGTATCCAGTCTCGCCGTCCCGTCATGTGACTCGACGCACCCGAGTCTACGTACCACGTGTCAGCCAAGAACCGAGTCGCGACCATCGCAACACTTTTCTGGGTACACTCCTTCTTAACGTGACCAGACTTCCCGCAGTTCCAACACCTCGGCTTCTTCTCTTGGCGCCTCTTACCAGACCTTTTCTCTGACTTATCAGCAATCAGGCAATCTCCACCTTTGCAATTATCAGACCACTTCGTATTCTGTAGCAGTTTAGCCTTCACGAAGTCACTGGTTAGGTCACTCACACTACTCTCCAAGGCCATGATCATTGGATCAAACTTAGGAGGTAATCCCTGAAGAATAATCGCCGCCAGGAACTCATCGTCAATCGGTTTATTTACAGCCGCCAACTGTTGCGACAACGACAAACATTCGCCAACATATTTGTCCATATTACCACCAAAATCGTCTAACTTTACCGAGCACAGCATCCGCAACAGTTTTAATCTCCTGCCTATGCCCTTATCGTCATACGCCTTCTCCAGGTTCAACCAGGCATCCTTACTTGTCTTCGCAGTCATCACGTGGGACACGCATGAAGCGTCCACTGACAGGCAGATCTTAGCCAACGCCCTTTCATTCTTACGCCGTTTCAGCTCCGGATTAGACTTATCGCACTCCGGATACCCGTCGATAGAACACCAAAGATCGTCATGGATAAGCAGGTTTCTCATATTAAACTTCCAGAGGAGGTAATTGTCTCGCCCCTTCAGTTTCTCAATACAAAGCCCACTTACGCTTCCGCCTCCTGCAGACATAGTTGCCAGGTCTTGTTCGCTCATTGTATCTTAGTAAAATTCCACATCTTTGCGCACTCTGGGCCCATAACCCTGTTAACCTTTGAGTAAAAGTTTTTTACTTGGATACACACAATTAAAGACTTGAACTCGTACACGAGATATTATATTGTAAAATATACTTCTTCTTCTCTTCGTTTAATGGCTTTTGCGATTGTAAAATATAGTTACAGGAATAAGAAAAAAAAAAGAAAAAATACATGAGCAACGCATTGGCGAATATACAAAAGTCTTCTTCTTCTCTTCGTTTAATATTCAACATTCAAATCAACTAAGACAGAATAGAATCAGAACCATAAATCAAACTGTGACTGTATCAAAGAAGGTCAACATTCAACACACACTAATCGGAATCGTAACGTAATCGTCTCGCCTCGGGAGAAGCTCACGAGCCGCGGTGCGGTGCGGTGCGTTACGGCTCTTCGTCCCCACGCTTACGTCTCTCCGTCTACCCTTGCCCCTCTCACACCTCCGGCCTGCCTGCTGCACCATGAACCAGCGGTCGGCGAGCCGTAAGCGCGGCGTTGTCTAGCCGTAGCCGAGTCGAGGTATCGGAGCTTTTGATCCGCTTTGGTTACGTGCTTACGTTAGGTTGACGCCTGTTTAACGGTGAGGCGAAAGGCGATACGGTGCCGATCCCTTTCCGGTTTTATACGTGTGCTATGACCTTTAGCCTGTCAATTACATTTTAGTGTGTAAACTTAAAAAAAACAAAATCTTCATACAAACACGCGCTGCTACCAAGGCAGTCGTCGCCAGACGGCCTACTCGGCTCCCGTACTATTTTGCACATTGTCATTGGTCTGTACTCGTTCAAGTTAATACGACGAAATTAAAAATTTGAACGTCTCACGTGTTGACGTTCAATGACGTTCGACCTTCGCAATTTATCACCCTAAAGTAGGCCTGCCTACTCATAACATAACCAACCGAGTATGAATGTCAAAATCGTAATTTGTAATTCGTTCGTAATTTGGCTGTGTGAAGAAAGAAAAGGGATGGATATAGGTCGCCGATAGTGAGGTAAAAATGAAAATCCAAGATGGCGGCTGCAAACATTTTCAAATTTTTCATCATGGGTGTCGTTTTCATGGTTTTTGAAAGTGCAAAGTCAATAATAAAGTCAAAATTTAAATTCAAGATGGCGCCTGTAATTTTTTTTTTAATTTTTCATCGTGGGTGTCTTTTTTATGATTTTCAAGGGTGTTAAAGACGAAAGTGATGTCAAAATGAAAATCCAAGATGGCGGCTGCATTTTTTTTCATCCTGGGTGTAGTTTTTATGATTTTCAAGGGTGCTGGAGCCAATAATATGGTCAAAATGAAAATCCAAAGATGACGGCTGTAAAACTTTTTTTTTTTGTGAATAGATACGTTTGTTTTATGTTTCTGATTAGTGACCGCATCTGCCTAGACTGAACCCGGCCTAGTGCCTGCCTACCTATTCGGAAAACCAATGCACGCCACTGCCTAAGTTACTAAGTCAAAGTCAAATCATTTATTTCAAATAGGCACATTAAAGGCACTTTTGAACGTCAAAACTTACAGTAAAATTGAATTGATTCTAGTCGCCCATTCCAAAAGGTAGTTTTCGTAAATCAATTATGTGATAGATACATGGTGCTCACATATTTACAAATTATTTACAAATACATATTGGAAAAGTAGATGATTTTTATAGAATTTTAACAAGTGTGTGAGTTACTGTAGTCACAGATTGTAAAAATCAATGTCATAAAAAATTTATAAATATAAATTAAATTAGGAACCAGTTTGATTTTGTCTAGACTCCAGATTGTCCTATGGAGCAAGACCAGCATGTTTCCAAGCATTCTTATCTTGGATATAATCCTCTCATTTGTAATATCCTTGTTTACATAATGTACTTTTAATATGAGTTTTAAAGTTTCTTTCATTTAATTGCAATATGGTACACCACGGACTACCTACAGTAAGTATCTGTCCTTCCCCTTTTCAAATCCATCCTAAGGTTGTCTTTAAAAGTTCGCTCTTAGCGATAAGACCGCCCATTGTATCATCCTTTGTACAGTTTCTATATTTATATCAGTAATTTACATGGTGTACATAATAAAGAGTATTCTATTCTATGTCACAAGGTATTTTGTTGTAGCATTTTGCACAGTACCCCATAAAAGATGTAGTACTTTAGATAATCTGAAAAAAGGTTGATCTAATTTATCTTTATTTCTAGTATTAAAATTATGTCTATCACTTATTTTATTAAAAAGATGTTGATTTTTTCATACATACATAATATTTTCGTAAATGAATTGGCAAGGTACCGTCATGATATTAACCTTTTTAAATAGTTCCCTAAGAGATTCGCGGCGAAGTAGATTATAAATGGCTCTAACCGCTTTTTTTTTGTAAAATAAAAATGGATTCAATGTCAGCAGCCCGTCCCCATAGTAAAATGCCATATGAAGAAAAGCCAAAAAGAAAAAATGCCAAGAAAAAGAAGAAGAAGAATGCCATATAAGTAACTAAAATAGACCAAACGCGCGGTTTCTATATCTGTTAACTGTCTTATCTTTCTAACATGATAAGCGGCCGAATTTAGCCGCCCCGCAATAGATATTATATGAGGTCCCCATTGTAATTTCTCGTCTAGCGTGATTCGTAGGAAAACTGTCTGATTAATAAATTCTAATTTTTGGCCATTTAATATGAGTTCACATTTGCTACTTCTAACATTCGGTAATGTATATCGAATGCATTTGGTTTTTTTTTTTTCATTAAGTACTAAATTATTTACCGTAAACCAATCTTGGACCTGAAGAATAGAGTTATTCACGTCGTCAAGATTTTGTGACCGTCGGTCTATTTTAAAGATCAATGATGTGTCATCTGCAAATAACACCATCTTCGGTTGATTTTGAAGTAATTGGGGTAAATCGAACCTTGAGGAACGCCTATTGTCATTTCAGACCCTAATGAGTTTACGCCGTTTACTTGAATTTTTAACCTTTCTATCTTTCAGGTATGATCTTAGAAAATTAAGTGCTGTTTTTCTAATCCCATAGTGCTCCAGTTTCATCAGAAGTCCTACTTCTTATTACATCAGCTATCTGCTAGTCCCGTCAAAATCGGTCCAGCCGTTTCAGAGATTAGCCGGAACAAACAGACAGACAGAGAAAAAAAGTGAGCCGTCACGGGACGCCTGGCAGATGTGAAACATCAACATCGCAGTCGATTGCGCATGGCGACGCGTCGCCACACAGTACACAAGACTGTGACTGTATATATACACCATCATATAGCGTGGCGACGCGTCGCCACGGCATGCGTCGCCACGCCAGAAATTTGTTTTACGTGCGGCTATAGATGTTTCACATCAAAAAATTTTGTTTTGGTATATGTACCGTGTATACATCAATATGCATTTAGTAAAAAGCGGTTATTTTAATATTACAAACAGACACTACAATTATATTTATTTGTATAGATTGTATAGATAATGGTACAGTTAGTATAATGCATATAGAGATGACGAAGGCTTTGTTAATACGTAGCTCTAAAGAGCTGCGATGCGGCTACGGCGTAGGCACGGTGCGGCTACGGCGTAGGCACGGCGCGGCTACAGCGTAGGCACGGCGCGGCTACAGCGTAGGCGCGGCACGGCTACGGCGTAGGCACGGCACGGCTACGGCGCAAACACTACGCGGCTACGGCGTAGGCACTACGCGGCTACGGCGTAGGCACGACGCGGCACAGGAATACGGGTAAGTACTATTAGTTTATTCTGTAGTATTGTTTATACAATACTAAGAGATTGAATTTATACAATTCAAAGATATTTTTATCAATCTTCAGCAGTTCCTAAAATATTCCCGAATGCTTATCAATTGGTTTATGCGCCCTGGTGGAGCATGACCAGGGTCGAGCTAAGCATTTTTGTCAGCGATGTAATCAGTGGTGTGGCTGCGTGACCAGGGGACCGGGGTGCGAAAAAAAAGTTGAGGCTCTATCTAAACTGGTTAGTGGTTAGGTTTTATTTTATCAAGTAAAAAACATAAATACATACGTAAATGGTTTAGGGTGTATGAGTACCGTAACAATATTTTGTAGAAGATGTCAAGGATATGGAATTTTGTCAAAAAACGGAACGCAATTCATTACGTATTTCAGTAGATTAAGGTAGTGTTCAGAAGCTCAGGAGATTAATAAATGAAACGTGGACTGTATACTATTTAAATTATATTAAGAAAAGGCGATAAATAGGTAGCGGTACAGTGATGTTGTCAAAGGGAGCGCGAGTGTCGTCCTAGCCGTGCAATCGTGAAGTGAGCAGCCGCCGCCACCGCCGCCGCCGCCGCCGCCGCCGCCGCCGCTACCGCCGTGACGCGTCCCGCGCCCGCGCCCCAGCCGCCGGTGACGTCAGTCCACATGATCACGCGCTTGACGCGTGAACAGGTAGTATTCATAAATCGGCCGCATAACAGCCGATTGGTTGAAGTGGCTAAACATAAGAACATACACAAAACAACAGAAAGAATTTGTCGCATCCGGTCATGCATTTGACTAGTCGGAACGCTAGCGCCATCTGGTGGCGCTTGACAGAGTCTAGCCTGAGTCCGTGGGGGTTATAAAACAGCTCGACAGAACGATGTGGGGCTCACTTTTGAACGGGGAGTTGACCATTGGACATCGTACGGACAACATGTGCTCAGAAACTGTCCAGCGTTCCGTATCTGGTTGTGTCGTGTACCTACTGTGTGTAATTTGCTAGTGTGACTAAATTGTTCGTGAAATTATAATCTTATTTGAACTGCAAACGGTGTTTCTATTGCGCAATAACCAACACATACCCACTGTACGCCCACATTAGTTGAATATGGCTGATAATAACGAGACACACTATACCTTCTCCGTTATCAGAAGTGGGATTCGTGTTGGTTCATGCGCAAAATGAGAACGCTAAAAGTGAAAGTGACCGTTGACAATTTTAAAAACAAAGTGCAAACTGCGAACGCTTATTAAATAATCGTGTGGATCTGTTCGAGTTGAACCCAGACAAGCCAGATACGGATGCGCGATCATAGTGAATGTTATTTTGGGCATAGGCTGTATGCCGAAATACCTTTGCCCAGTGACGCGCCAGTTGCGCCCTACCGCCATGTTAGAAAAAAAAAGTGTTCCCGTAATTAGAAAACGCGATAGGACGCGTGTGCAAACAGCACAGAATACGACAGCTGATTTGTGTTTTGCTGAAAATTCACTGCAAGGAGGTCGTGTTGTGGCCGTCATTAAGGCGCACAAACGAAGCAGTATCAACGCGGCTATCTTAAATAATACGATGGACGTAGCGTGGAGCTACCAGTGACGTGGAGTGACTTCAAGAATCGAGCCAAGCAGCCCGCAGCCGTCGGTGAAGGCCTTCGTGTGCTGCAAGTGAGGGAATCCTGGACATGTTGCGGCCCGGTGCACGAGAAGTGGCAGCCAAGCAGAGGTGGAGGTGGAGCACGCGCTGCAAGCAGCAACGGCGAGTGGATGTTTGCGTCGTACAACTACCCGCAGGCACGTTGGAACATAAAGGTCAGCTGTATTGTTTTGTTACTATTCTGGTGCTGAATGCTCGTTAGTAAAAGCGAGTTGTGCAGGCAAATTAAGTGCCAAACTAGTTAATAATGTTGTTGCGCTGACTGGTATTGGTTAAACGCGTGTATTCAGCACACAACAAATCGTAAGAAGCGTTGCGAATAGCGAGTCACAACTTGAGATTTTATTTCATTACCACACGACATTTACTTGCAAAGTATTATTTTGGGTAGGCTATTTGTGTTATTATAAAACGAAGAGTGAAATCAGATAGACTAATCTAGATCGGAAGTTCAGAGGTCCATTTAAGGTTGTGGAAGTTTTGACAAGTGATCGCTATACGTCATAAGCTTTAGATTCTAACCGAACTTACTAGTATGCTCACGATAGCATACGAAAGATGCCTCTAAGTAGTGTTCCTAACGTGTTAAACGTAGAAGACGGTGAGGATAGTTCCTTCACCGAGTAGTAGAGCACATACCATGGCTATTTGGTCGCACTGCACGCACTAGTCTGTAGTCGTAACTGCAACTCATTTAGGAGTTGTTCAGGGCGCGATGGGCAGTTAGTGGTGTGGCGGGGACCTGGGTCTCAAGGGAGACTATTGTTGTGTTGGTCATGTATTGACCTGGGAGTCGTAGACTCTATGAGTAGTGATGTGTTTTGGTCGTATCACTTGAGGTGATGACGATATGGGTGGCATGAGTGTCACTAGCTGCTGCGGCAGCCGGGCCATGAGCGTTGTATGTGATCTACTCGTGAGTTGATGCAGTTCCTGAACAATTATTGCCAGGGCTTAGAGGAATCTTTTGTTATCAATGATTGTTATTGTTTTTTATTAAATGTGGTCAGAATTGGCCGAGGGGAACATGCACTGCTGTTGATTTTTTTGGTTACAGGTTAACACACAAGGACTTGTGCGAGCCGGATGGCAGTGGGGGACGGCGCTGCGCTCTTTGGATCTCCTGTACGAGTGGTCGCTGATCAGGGACGGTGCTTTTCGAGCGAGGAGTTTCAAGACTTCTGCCAAGGAGGCTGTGGATTGCAACCACTACAGCCATTAAGCCAGCTACAGATCTATTGTCTACTGAATTTGAATTTGGTGAGTCGTTTTCATTTTGTTTGGACTCTGGTACAGAGTGCTTCCCTGGTAAACAACTGCAAAGAACGGTTACATTGTTAGGTATAGCCCAATCTAGTTAACGATGCAATTTTTAAATACGCTCACGATAGGTTATGAATGATGCCAGTAGGTTATGTACCAGTCGAAGTAGATTGTAATCACAGTGGTGATGAGCTATGAGCAAGCCTAAGTAGTGGGAACCACGCGAGTGGGGGTTCTCTATCGGCCGTAGTAAAAAGTGTGTAGTCACAGGGGTGATACACGTGGATCCATGCGCTGGATGTGTGAGAGTGATGCGATTGCTGGTCGGCCGGAGTGCCGTGGCGTTAGAGTGGTTTACTCGTGTGTGGGTTTCCAGGTATCTAAGGCTCTTAGTGAAAAAGATTATTGTTGTAATGTGGATAACGATGGTACATGGCTCTGGTTGATGTTCTTTTTGTTATGATTGATTAAAGTTTGATTACATGGCTCTAGTTGAATCAAGTACACTCATGAGGCTGAGGCATATGCCATGGCACAGGCCAAGGGATCAGAGTATCAATGACGAATTTGAGGAAAGCAAAGTAAAAGTTTTGTTGATGAAACAAAGTAGAGATTAAAGTCGAGTGATAGTGGTGAATCTTAGTTCGGCAGGTCGGGGTCTTGTAGAGACCATAGAGTCCGTGGGACTCGGAATTCAGGAGGAATTCAAAGTAACAAACATGGGGTTTGTTGTAGGGGCTTAGTGAAAAGCCACAGGCCACGAATAAGATTCCTGCTGTGTTTTGTTATGCTCTAAGGATGTTTTATTAGCTGCTCTATCATGTTTACTTGATTATTTAGTTTGTGATCTTGAGATTTGGGAATCAAATTATGATTGATACTCTGAACTCTGCAATTTTTTTAGTTTGTGCGAATTTTCATTGTGTTGTTTTGCCTGTACCATATTTGGTCAGGAGTGACCGAGCTATGAGATACTTTGCGGGGTATGTTTGTTTACAGATTAACACACGAGGACGTGTGCATCGCAGGATGGCCGTGTCGCATCCGGTCATGCATTTGACTAGTCGGAACGCTAGCGCCATCTGGTGGCGCTTGACAGAGTCTAGCCTGAGTCCGTGGGGGTTATAAAACAGCTCGACAGAACGATGTGGGGCTCACTTTTGAACGGGGAGTTGACCATTGGACATCGTACGGACAACATGTGCTCAGAAACTGTCCAGCGTTCCGTATCTGGTTGTGTCGTGTACCTACTGTGTGTAATTTGCTAGTGTGACTAAATTGTTCGTGAAATTATAATCTTATTTGAACTGCAAACGGTGTTTCTATTGCGCAATAACCAACACATACCCACTGTACGCCCACATTAGTTGAATATGGCTGATAATAACGAGACACACTATACCTTCTCCGTTAAATTTATTATATTTATGTTCTGAAGGTGGAAGACATTTTTTGCTAGGTTTGCTGGATAGAAAAAATCCCAACGTTACCCCTTTTTGTTGTAATATAAAATCAATCTCATAGCTACAAAACAAACACATTTCTTACTTTTTATATAAAAGAAAAGGTTGTAAAATTGTTTAAAATATATATATGTCGCATCCGGTCATGAATTTGACTAGTCGGAACGCTAGCGCCATCTGGTGGCGCTTGACAGAGTCTAGCCTGAGTCCGTGGGGGTTAGAAAACAGCTCGACAGAACGATGTGGAGCTCACTTTGGACTTTGGACTTGGACTTGGACATTGGACATCGTACGGGCAACATGTGCTCAGAAACTGTCCAGCGTTCCGTATCTGGTTGTGTCGTGTACCTATAGTGTGTAATTTGCTAGTGTGACTAAATTGTTCGTGAAATTATAATCTTATTTGAACTGCAAACGGTTTTTCTATTGCGCAATAACCAACACATACCCACTGTACGCCCACAATAGTTAAATATGGCTGATAATAACGAGACACACTATACCTTCTCCGTTATCAGGCGTGGGATTCGTGTTGGTTCATGCGCAAAATGAGAACGCTAAAAGTGAAAGTGACCGTTGACATTTTTAAAAACAAAGTGCAAACTGCGAACGCTTATTAAAAAGTCGTGTGGACCTGTTCGAGTTGAACCCAGACAAGCCAGATACGGATGCGCGATCATAGTGAATGTTGTTTTGGGCATAGGCTGTATGCAGGAATACCTTTACCCAGTGACGCGCCAGTTGCGCCCTACCGCCATGTTAGGAAAAAAAGTGTTCCGTAATTAGAAAATGCGATAGGACGCGTGTGCAAACGTAACCGCACACAATACTACAGCTGATTTGTGATTTGCTGAAAATTCACTGCAAGGAGGTCAACTTGTGGCCGTCATTAAGGCGCACAAAGGAAGCAGTATCAACGTGGCTGTCGTAAATAATACGATGGACGTAGCGTGGAGCTACCAGTGACGTGGAGTGACTTCAAGAATCGAGCCAAGCAGCCCGCAGCCTTCGGTGAAGCCCTTCGTGTGCTGCAAGTGAGGGAATCCTGGACATGTCGCGACCCGGTGCACGAGAAGTGGCAGCCAAGCAGAGGTGGAGGTGGAGTACGCGCTGCAAGCAGCAGCGGCGAGTGGATGTTTGCGTCGTACAGCTACCCGCAGGCACGTTGGAACATAAAGGTCAGCTGTATTGTTTTGTTACTATTCTGGTGCTGAATGCTCGTTAGTAAAAGCGAGTTGTGCAGCCAAATTATGTGGTAAACGAGTTAATAATGTTGTTGCGTTAACTGGTATTGGTTAAACGCGTGTAGTTATTCAGCACAAAACAAATCATAAGAAGCGTTGCGAATAGCGAGCCACAACTTGAGATTTTATTTCATTACTACACGACATTTACTTGCAAAGTATTATTTTGGGTAGGCTATTTTGTGTTATTATAAAACGAAGAGTGAAATCAGATTATCAGACTAATCTAGATCGGAAGTTCAGAGGTCCATTTAAGGTTGTGGAAGTTTTGACAAGTGATCGCTATACGTCATAACCTTTAGATTCTAACCGAACTTACTAGTATGCTCACGATCGCATACGAAAGATGCCTCTAAGTAGTGTTCCTAACGTGTTAAACGTAGAAGGCGGTGAGGATAGTTCCTTCACCGAGTAGTAGAGCACATACCATGGCTATTTGGTCGCACTGCACGCACTAGTCTGTAGTCGTAACTGCAACTCATTTAGGAGTTGTTCAGGGCGCGATGGGCAGTTAGTGGTGTGGCGGGGACCTGGGTCTCAAGGGAGACTATTGTTGTGTTGGTCATGTATTGACCTGGGAGTCGTAGACTCTATGAGAAGTGATATGTGTTGGTCGTATCACTTGAGGTGATGACGATATGGGTGGCATGAGTGTCACTAGCTGCTGCGGCAGCCGGGCCATGAGCGTTGTATGTGATCTACTCGTGAGTTGATGCAGTTCCTGAACAATTATTGCCAGGGCTTAGAGGAATCTTTTGTTATCAATTATTGTTTTATTAAATGTGGTCAGAATTGGCCGAGTGGAACATGCACTGCTGTTGATTTTTTGGTTACAGGTTAACACACAAGAACCTGTGCAAGCAGAATGACAGTGGTGGACAGCGCTGCACTCTTTGGATCTCCTGTACGAGTGGTCTGTGGTGATCGATGGCTGGTGGCTGATCAGGGACGGTCGCTGATCAGGGACGGTGCTTTTCGAGCGAGGAGTTTCAAGACTTCTGCCAAGGAGACGGTGGATTGCAACCACTACAGCCATTAAGTCAGCTACAGATCTATTGTCTACTGAATTTGGTGAGTCGTTTTCATTTCGTTTTGACTCTGGTACAGAGTGCTTCCCTGGTAAACAACGGCAAAGAACGGTTACATTGTTAGGTATAGCCCAATCTAGTTAACGATGCAATTTTTAAATACGCTCACGATAGGTTATGAATGATGCCAGTAGGTTATGTACCAGTCGAAATAGATGGTAATCACAGTGGTGATGAGCTATGAGCAAGCCTAAGTAGTGGGAACCACGCGAGTAGGGGTTCTCTATCGGCCGTAGTAAAAAGTGTGTAGTCACAGGGGTGATACACGTGGATCCATGCGCTGGATGTGTGAGAGCAATGCGATTGCTGGTCGGCCGGAGTGCCGTGGCGTTAGAGTGGTTTACTCGTGTGTGGGTTTCCAGGTATCTAAGGTTCTTAGTGAAAAAGATTATTGTTGTAATGTGGATAACGATGGTACATGGCTCTGGTTGATGTTTTTTTTGTTATGATTGATTAAAGTTTGATTACATGGCTCTGGTTGAATCAAGTACGCTCATGAGGCTAAGGCATATGTCATGGCACAGGCCAAGGGATCAGAGTATTAATGACGAATTTGAGGAAAGCCAAGTAAAAGTTTTGTTGATGAAAACGAGTACAGATTAAGTCGAGTGATAGTGGTGAATCTTAGTTCGGCTGGTCGGGGACCGTACCAGTAGTTATTACATAGTCGTAGCCCGGTAGAAATCGGTGTCTCTTGAGGCAACTCAAGTAGTCCGTGGGTGCGCGATGCGTGTTTAACTCTGGCGGAGGTCGGGGTCTTGTAGAGACCATAGAGTCCGTGGGACTTGGAATTCAGGAGGAATTCAAAGTAACAAACATGAGGTTTGTTGTAGGGGCTTAGTGAAAAGCCACAGGCCACGAATAAGATTCATGCTGTGTTTTGTTATGCTCTAAGGATGTTTTATTAGCTGCTCTATCATGTTTACTTGATTATTTAGTTTGTGATCTTGAGATTTGGGAATCAAATAATGATTGATACTCTGAACTCTGCAATTTTTTTAGTTTGTGCGAATTTTCATTGTGTTGTTTTGCCTGTACCATATTTGGTCAGGAGTGACCGAGCTATGAGATACTTTGCGGGGTATGTTTGTTTACAGATTAACACACGAGGACGTGTGCATCGCAGGATGGCCGTGTCGCATCCGGTCATGAATTTGACTAGTCGGAACGCTAGCGCCATCTGGTGGCGCTTGACAGAGTCTAGCCTGAGTCCGTGGGGGTTAAAAAACAGCTCGACAGAACGATGTGGAGCTCACTTTGGACTTTGGACTTGGACTTGGACATTGGACATCGTACGGGCAACATGTGCTCAGAAACTGTCCAGCGTTCCGTATCTGGTTGTGTCGTGTACCTATAGTGTGTAATTTGCTAGTGTGACTAAATTGTTCGTGAAATTATAATCTTATTTGAACTGCAAACGGTTTTTCTATTGCGCAATAACCAAAACACATACCCACTGTACGCCCACAATAGTTAAATATGGCTGATAATAACGAGACACACTATACCTTCTCCGTTATATATATATATAAACATCCAAATTGAGAACCTCCTCCTTTTTTGAAGTCGGTTAAAAATTTTTAAAATAAGTACTATGTCTAAATATCCACCAAATGCGGGAACTCAACCACTCGCGGGGCTACCTCAGGCGCGCAGCGGCGCTCTACACGGCGAACCTATGTCAGTGCGTTCCGCGCGATCACGTGACTTTATTGTTGAGCAACAATGGATAATAGTTTTTATTTATTTAAGAACAACCAACAAAGCATACACCAAAAATACATGTTAAAATCCTCATATTATTATTACATTTTATAGTGTAGCCTTAATTAAAAACATTAAACATATGTAGGAGTAGGAAATGCAGTTACAAAACATATTTAACTTATTTATACAGATTATATAGATTTAAGTAAATGAGAAAGACAGTGGAAACTACACTATTAATTTTTCACTCTTAAGATAAAGCCCTATGCAAGGCAGCCTTGACTTTATGTAAAGAGTAAGACATATCAATATCCACGCTGGGTGAGCGTGACAGGCGACAAAATTGAATCTGCATTCTGCTAATGTTGGAAAAATAACCCAGATTGGTTTTAAAGCCCATAGCGCGGAGCAACAGATACCTGGACCTACGAGCAAGCTTGTAAGGCACATACGGCTTATTTGACTCAGCAACCGCGAACAATCAATATGAGTGTTCATTATTTTGTACAGGAACAGATGATCTAAAAGCATACGGCGATTTTCCAGACTCATAAGTTTGAAATGTTTCAAGCGTGAGCTGTAGCTTGTAAGATTTCTGGCCCTACTGCAGTGATATAACAAGTGCCAAAGAAATCTTTTCTGCACTGATTCCAAATGACGTTTATATATTTCGTAGAGTGGAGTCCAAACCATGCTGCAATATTCTAAACCTGATCTGACTATTGAGTTAAAGATTGCAATTTTAGTTGAGGCGTGCTTAAAACCTTTACAGTTACGCAGAATTAAACCCAACATCTTAAAGCCCTTAGTAGCAATTTTATCAACGTGAATATTAAACCGAAGCTGATTGTCAATATAAACCCCCAAATCACAAATAACTTTTTTCTCGTAAATAATTTGGTCATTCATTTTATAATTACGAAAATATGGTCCTATTTTCCTTAAAAAATGTACGTGATTGCATTTGTCAGCATTAAGTAACATGTTATTGTCCAAACACCATTGGGAAAAACGGTCTAAGTCTTCTTGGAGTTTAATGGATCCTGATTGCACTCAATTCGTTTTATAATTTTTAGATCATCTGCGTATAAATAATATCTTCGAGTGTACAAAACAAGACGCCACGTCATTGATAAGTATATTGAAAAACAACGGACCCAAATGGGAGCCTTGTGGTACACCTGTGGGTGTCAGAAACAGGTTTAACGAGTAAACGTTGACCACAACTTTAGCAGTGCGTTTAACAAGGTAAGACTCACACCACTGCAACAAGTTTCCTGCAATTCCGATTGTGTGTAATTTGTTAATTAATATTTTGTGATCCACCCTGTCAAACGCCTTGCTAAAGTCGGTGTAGATTACATCAACAGGTGATCCACTGTCTACGGCGTAGACTAAATCCGATATAAAGCACGCAAGATTGGTTCCAGTCGAACGGCCCTTCATGAAGCCGTCCTGCTCAGGCATCAATGTTTGTCTCACATGCCACGAACGTATAAGGTATAATAAGCACAGATATAAGTCTGTGATAATAAGCGAATTGCTGAAGTTCATATTTTGCCCCCACTTCCCCGCGCCATGTTTCTCTCTATCCCGCTCGCACTGTCAAACTGATTTAGTTAGGGTGAACTACACTGTTGATGGACGTAGGCTTGGTACCAAATTATTAAATTATGATTATATTATTATACCAAATATTCGTCAACGTCTTCTGTATAGAATAAAATGGAAATAATTAGAAAGTTTAGCTAGTTAATTTATAATGTACCTACTAATTAATAATTTAGCTAAGGACAATGCAACTTACTAGTCTAAAAAAAATAGATATATATTGTATAAAATTGAAACCT
Source organism: Luperina testacea (assembly GCA_927399505.1). NCBI lineage: Eukaryota > Metazoa > Arthropoda > Insecta > Lepidoptera > Noctuidae > Luperina > Luperina testacea. Next base: position 21,083,913 of record OV656768.1, on the reverse strand, counting down.
ATATCAATTAATTAATAGATGTCATTGTAACTAGTAACTTTTATTATTGGACCAAGAAAATCTGAGGTGGAGATAAAAAGTTATAGTTACCCAAAATATTAAAACCTCTATATTTTGTAGTTACTTCTTTTATTTTACTAACATTGGGTTAAGAATATTTTACTAACACAAATGGACTTAAACTTATATAGTCTGCAAGAAACGATTTCATTCACAGTACAGAAGGCAGCACATCAACCTACCCATAGATATAACAAAGTGATTCCATGAGATACGAAGTTTTTATTTTGACTTCGGTTTTTACAGGAAACCACTGAACAATTCGGCATTTTCCTATTTAATCACGATCACGGTCAAAAGCGCACTAGTTCGCGGAGACGGCCATTTGCCTAGTAAATGCCTATTTTGTTCATGACGCGTGGACACAGACGCCCCCTTGCCACTTCTCCTGTTTTTTACATTTTTACGAACCTACCAAAACCAGTATAAGATAAGCTAGCATCTCTACCGGCAAACAGCAATGTTAGTTCCTTTTATATTGGTTTTGGGTGGGTTTATGTGCTGCCTTCTGTACAAAACTTTTTATTTTTAAAGAAATCTGTTTCATCATCGTCATATCAACCGGAAGACATCCGCTGCTGGACATGGGCCTCCCCCATGGATCTCCATAACAACCGGTCTTGCGCTGCTCGCATCCAGCGGCTTCCCGCGACTCCTTGACGCCTACCCACGCTGCATCTGCCGGCACATGGTCGACACGCGAGTACCTCTCCGCCCCAACGGCCATCGGTTCTGTGAGCAATGTGCCCTGCCCTAATCTGTCTACTACAATAATTTATTATCTCTAGCTTCATTTTTTCTCACAGGGCCATATTATATAGGTATCTGATATAAGATGTTGTTAGGTTAGCTAATTACGAAATAACTTAAGACAGAAGGTCCCTTAAGTAGGGGCTGAATAAATTAACCAACTTTGTATTACATGGATCTCACAACTTTTTACGGTAGAAGAAAACTGAGTTGTGATACTTGCCTTTTTTAGGGTTCCGTAGTCAACTAGGAACCCTTATAGTTTCGCCATGTCTGTCTGTCCGTCTGTCCGTCCTCGCTTAATCTCTGTGACCGTTAGCACTAGAAAGCTGAAAATTGGTACCAATATGTATATCAATCACGCCGACAAAGTGGTAAAATAAAAATTAGAAAAAAATGTTTTATTAGGGTAGCCCCCCTATATATGTAAAGTGGGAAGTGATTTTTTTTTTATTTCAACCCTAACGTGTGACATATTGTTCGAAAGGTATTTAAAAATGAATAGGGGTTTACTATAATCATTTTTTGATAATGTCAATAATTTCGGAAATAATCGCTCCAAAAGTAAAAAACAATGTGTCTCCCCACTTTAACTTTTGAACCATACGTTTAAAAAATATGAAAAGTAGAACTTTATAAGGACTTTCTAGGAAAATTATTTTGAACTTGATGTAAACAACAGTTTTTGTACAAAAAAGACAAAAAGTTGTACAAAATAATTTCTGGACTAAGTTTGTAGTATAATCGTATATGCAAGCATTTTTTTAACTTCGTTTACATATTTTATTATCCTGAACTTATCTTTTTTCAAACAAAAACAAAAAAAGAATTATTAAAATCGAATCCCAATATTTTAAGATCTATGATCGACTACGATTATTACGCGAACATAATGGATACCCACTTTTAAACTCAAGTGGGAACACTCATTGTGACGGACGGGAAACTACGGAACCCTACACTGAGCGTGGCCCGACACGCTCTTGGCCGGTTTTTTACGTTATGTTTTTGATGGCATCTCACTTCTTTTTGTAGATAGTCCTACTTTTTACCCGACTGCGCCAGAAGGAGGGTTATGTTTTTCGAGAGTATGTATGTATAATTGTTTGGCACGCTCTGCAGCCTGAACGGCTTGATGGATTTTAGCTTGAGAGGTGTCGTTAGATTCGTATTTACTGTGAGAGTGACACTGGGTATATCAAAATTGAAAAAAATAAATGGCCGATTTTTGGCGCCATATTAAGTCTTCAAATATTTTTTTTTTCTCAACACCTATCGAGTGTGGTATGAAAATAAAGGGTTTTAAATGGTGATTACAAAAATATATACAACTTATATGGTTAAAAGTAATTCGAAGTGACAAATCGTAAAAAACACGTACCAAGAACTAAATCTTTTGCGAAATCTTTCACATTTGTTAACTAACTAAAAAGCTGGAAATAAAATAATGTATTTAAAAAAAATAAAACACCCGACTGCGGTCAAAAACTTAAGTTAAATAAAAAAACTGAAAAGCTAAAAACAAGCCCATTTTAAACTAAATAAAAGTTGGAAGCAGGCGGGACCCATTTGAATTTGAAAGTATAATAAAAATGGTATACTTAGGTCCCGCCTCCTTCCAACTTTTATTAAGTTTAAAATGGGCTTGTTTTTAGCTTTCAGTTTTTTTATTTAACTTAAGTTTTTGACCGCAGTCGGGTGTTTTATTTTTTTTAAATACTATGAGAGGAGAGTTCTCAGGGATGAAAATCACAGTTTGTTGATAGGTAGTAAGAGTTTAATATAAGGTAAAAGATCACAGGGTTTACAGAATCCTAAAATAGTATTGTTTCGGTACATTGGCATAAATAGTAGGCTAACGACACGGGCACGTGGCGGTGGCGCGACGGACTTGCGCACGCGTCTGCGCGGTAAGCGTGCGGGCAGCGGACTGTCGGCTGTCGCGCCATCGCCGCGGACCAGTAACGGCCGTGCGAGAGAGAGACAAAATAGTTGTCTCACTCTATGTATCGCGGCGGCAAACGACCGCGAGACGCCCTGATTGGACGGCCCGGTTTGAGGGTTGCTATATACTCCCCCTCCAGTCCTGGAGAACGTCCCCGCTCCTGGGCTGGTAGTTTAACCGCAGCATTAGCTGGACGTCCGCGTTTCCGCTTCGGAATAACGGGTTTCGGTAGGGAGTCATCGGTACCTCGGTAACGTGTCAGGTCCTCAGAGTGATATTTTCCTATATCTACATTTGGTTGTTCCGTGCTCGCGATGGTGTACGTTGTTGGACTTACCTTTTTAGTGATCTGGTAAGGGCCGTCTCGGCGAGGATAGAACTTGGAAGTGAGGTCTTTTGACCCTTTGCTCAATAAGTGAGACTTAAGCAATACTAAATCACCTACCTCGAAGGTGTCAGATGGTCGGCGTGAAGCGTCAGCGTACTGCTTTGTCTTGTCCTGCTGGATTTCAACGCGTTCCCGAACAGCTGACAGCGAATGTAGGAAGTTTTCGAGGTAAGGAGAAACTTGTGGGACAAAGTTTTCTTTATCCCTTATGGCACGAAGGTCGTGGACAACCTCTGTGGGTGACCGCATCTCTCTGCCAAAGGTCAAATAAGCTGGTGACTTGCCTGTTGTGCGACATTTTGCGCTATTCAGGGCAAAGCGAATCACCGGCAACTTCTTCGGCCATGAGGTGTGGTCGTCTGCCACGAGATGTGCCAGCATTGCTTTAAGGTCGCGGTTTTTTCGCTCGGCAGGATTAGCTTGTGGATGGTATAGAGGAACAAAATTTTGCTTAATGTCTAAGACTGACATACATTGTCGCATGACTGCGGAAACGAACTGGACACCGTTGTCCGAAATAATCCTGCGAGGCAGACCGAACCGCATGAAATATTCCTCGATGAGGACATGAGCACAGGCTTCTGCTGTGGCTTCTTTAAGTGCAAACAGCTCTATCCATCGAGTAGCAGTGTCTTCAATGAGAAAGATCCACCGCTCCCCCTGGTCTCCTTCCGGTAGAGGGCCGAACAGGTCCATAGCCAACACCTCACCCCGCTGGTTCATGACCGGTGTCTGGAGCAGACCTGAGGGTTTGGCGTTGTTAGCCTTATACCGTTGGCAGTGGATGCAGGCTGATACATAATCGGTGATTATTCTCCGCATACCTGTAAAATAGTAGAGCTGTGCTACCTTCTGGTAGGTTCTTTGGTTACCCGGATGACCAGCTGTTGGAGAGTCGTGCAACTCTTTTAAAATAGCTGCCACTTGGCAGGCAGGTATTACTAACTGAGGAGATTCACTCTCGGAGTCCGGGTTGTAACGGTAGAGGACTCCTTGATCCATGAGGTAACCCCTTTCTAGCCATCTTTGAGAGGCAACATCATCAGGCCCTTCTAACTCTTTAATAACCTTTTCCACTTCAGGGTCCGAAGTCTGTTCCAGACGTAGTTGACTAGGTGTCTTCGTGGGAAGGTCACAGATAACTGAACAAACACCGCACTTGTCACTCGTGTCGTCGGAACAAATCGGTCTACTCAGCGTGTCTGCCACAACATTTGCTTTCCCTGGGGTATATTGGAACTGGATATCAAAAGATTGGAGTTTTAGAGCCCAACGGACTAATCTGCCTGCTGGCGATTTCAGTGAGAGCAACCAGCGTAGAGGCTGATGATCACTGCCAATCACAACTGGTTGACCGTCTAGGTAAGGCCTGAAACGCTCCACCGCCCACACTACAGCCAGTGCTTCGCGCTCCGTGGTGGAGTAATTGCGTTCAGCTGCGTTGAGGAGTCGGCTGGCATATTCAATCGGCCTTTCCTGGTTGCCGTCGCCCTGTAATAAAACTGCGCCCAAGGCGTAGTTACTTGCGTCAGTTCGCAGAATGAAGGGACGACTGAAATCGGCTTGTACCAGTATTGGAGCTGTGGTCAGTAGACTCTTCAGCTCATTAAATGCTTGGGTCTGTTCTGAGCCCCAAGACCATACTTGACTTTTTCTAGTCAAACGTGTCAATGGTTCGGCAACTTTTGAAAAGTTCGGTATGAACTTTCTGAACCATGAACATGTTTGTAAAAAGGTTCTCAGGTGCTTTAGGTTTCCTGGTTCCTTCATCTCGAGTACAGCACTCACCTTCCCTGGGTCGGTGGAAACACCTGCTTGTGTAATGACGTGGCCAAGATATTTAACGCTTTCACGAGCAAAAGCGCACTTCTCCCTATTCACATGGAGGTTGAACTCGGCCAGACGTCTAAAAACTGCCTCGAGGTCTTGAAGATGCTGTTGGTATCCCTGGGATATTATCAACAGATCATCTAAATAAGCTAATAAAGTTACATCTTGTAAAGCAGAGCAGGATCGGAGACGATCAATGAGGCGCTGAAAGGTAGCGGGCGCGTTCCGGAGACCAAACGGCATTCTTTTAAAACGGTAGGTACCTAAAGGACAAACAAAAGCCGTTTTATCTCTATCAGCTTCCCTTACCCTTACCTGCCAATACGAAGATCGAAGGTCTAGCGTACTCATGTAGCAGTCCCGTTTTGTACTCTGTAGTAACTCGTCGATGCGTGGCATCGGATATGTGTCAGCTTTGGTGACTGCATTCAAACGCCTGTAGTCGACGCAGAAGCGGATACCACCGTTGGACTTCGGCACCATCAGCGCCGGTGAACACCATGCCGATTCACATTCTTCTATTATGTCATCTTGTAACATTTTACCTATTTCAGCTTTCATTAGCTCTTTCTTCGAAGGATTTAGGCGGTAAGGAGGAACAGCAATAGGCGAATGCTCACCTGTGTCAATGCAGTGTTCAGCATATGGTGTTGGACCTCCCCCTGCTCTAAAGACGCGTGCGTGCCTGGCGAGGACGTCAGCGAGCGCTTTTCGCTCAGCTGGTTTAAGGTGAGTACCTTCATCATCCCTAAGTACATTAGTAGAGGCGCAGGACACGTCACGCGAGGTAGGTTCGAAGAACAAGTTATATTTTACCGTATCATAGTTACTGAAATACCAGACTTCTTTAAAAAAATCAATAACTACTCCAGCGGCGGTTATAAAATCGATACCCAATAAAGTCTCGTTATTTGTCGCATCGGGAAATATATAAAATGGAATCGTGATAACTTTCGTTTCTAAGCACACCTCTAAGGTGGTAGAAAGTACATCCATCGTACGGGTTACCCCGTCGGCAAGCTTAACTTCGCGTGTCGAAGAGCTGAGCGGATGACCTTGACGTAGAAGGAGAGTATATAGCGTATGACCCGCAATGCAATGCTTGGCGGCCGTATCTATCAACGCGGTACCGGTAAAACCCAAAATTTTTATATTAAAAATAGGTCGTAACTCGCGACCAATAGAGGGTTCCGTATGACTCGCATGACCGTTACCGCGGGGTAAAATATCTCCACTATAAACACAGTTATCACTATTTACATATAAACACAAATTCTCATTATTATCGAATTGTGACTTAACATGGTTTTCATTACGAGAATCAATACACAAAATATCGTTATAATATCGGTTATTACCGTTTTGTTTATCGGACGTGTTACACGCAATATCTTATTATAATAGGTCATTACCCTTTTCATTATTAAAATTATTACACAAAATATTGTTATAACCGTTGCTAGAACATAATGGGTTAACGTTACCCTTTTGTTTACACGCATTTCTACACTTATTTTCTGTTTGTGAGCTATAAACATTTATGTCAATAGAATTTGAACATTTACACATATTTGTTACAAATTGTGAGTTATGACCCGAATTATTATTATAGGAAACATCGTTATGGCAACAAGTAATAATATCTTTACCAATAGAGTCTTTAACTGACGCAATGTTTTTATTTGAAAAGCACTGTTTAGATTCAATTATTTGCGATGTAAGGTTTTGTTTACATACGTCGCGAGATTGAACACAATAAAACGATTGACTTTGGCCACTTTGTTTTTTATCACCGTTATCACTTATCACTTCCGCAGAGTTATTTTTGGGTTTGGACTCACCTTGGATCTGCAACTTACGACACTGGACCTTTGTGTGGCCAAACCGCTTGCAGTAGGTGCAGGAAACTCGTTGCTTCGCCGGAACCGGGGCGGGAGGCGCCTGCGGAGCGGGCGGGCTCTGCGACGACGGCGGCCGCGGCGCCGGGGCAGCGGCGCCGGCGGGAGCACTATCGCGAACGGGGACACAATCGCGGTCGGCGGATTGTGTAGACGGCGTCGAAGTGGACGGCGGCGGGCGCGTTTGTGTTCGACGCTCACTCGCCGTCGGCGGCATTTTGTGTTTCTCGTCGAAAGAATCTTCTATATTTCGTGCAAGGCGGAGTAATTCATAGAAATTATGACACTCTTCTCTTCGCAGTCTTTTCTTTATTCTGCTGTGGAGGAGTCCGTAGGTCATATCTAGTTGAGCTGACTCCGTTACGTCACCTTTAGGTAAGCGCGCGAAAAGGGCGCGAACGCGCGCCACGAATAAGTCTGTGTTTTCTTTGTCCTGTGGCGTCGCAAATATCTCTAGGTAGATACGATGAGGCGGCCGGCGGTCACCATACGCACTTATTAGGTTTTCTTTAGCTTCGCGCCATGACGACACAGAGTATTTTATTCCTTGCCACCATGTCGCTGCTTGATCTTTGAATAGGTAGGCTAAGCCGCGTAGGATGTTTGAATCCGCTACCTGCGCGCACTCGCTATAGGCCTCTATGGCGTCGATAAATGCTTCAACCGACTCCTGCGGTCGGCCGGAGAAGGTGGCTTTGCAGCGGGCTAGGGTATTTTGCCCTAGTAGCGCGAGTGATTCCGGGGTTGATGCGTTGACCCGCGACACCGAGTTAAGGCCTGTATTAATGCCGATAACCTTGAGCATTTGGGCGGAGCTAACGACCCCTTCTCCGCGCCACTCCGCTACCCGCATGTAACAGAAAATGTGCGGTTGTGTGCGCCGCCACCACGGTTTGCCTCGCCTAGTCTCGTCACAGAGTATCGAAATCACAGAAGGTCAAGTCATCGTGAAAGTTAAATAATTATGTGTACCACATATACAGGGTGTCCCAGAACTCAACGTCAAGCCGAAACGGGGTGACAGGATTGATCATAACCATCACGAGAAAAATATAAAAAAAATCTATCCCATGCAGTTTGAAAATTATGGGCATTTTAAGAAAAACCTAAAAATTTTATCAAACTGTACCATTTTTCGGTTATTGTGGTTATTCTTTTTTATTTTTGTTCAATTAAACTTTGGAAACGTAATCCTAAATAACATTTCTAGAATCCCAATAAAAAATAATGACACGATTGCCTCAAGTTTCCGAGAATTGAGACTATTCGTTAAACTACGAATTTAAAATTTTCAAGATTCGTCGACTTTGATTGGCCCTCCTTTAAAAAAAAATGTACTAGAGTGCCTTGGCAAGTGGTATTAAAAGTTGGCGCGTTTAATCAGAATTCTAAAATGGTACAATACTTGTTAGTTCCATACAATAAAAAAGAGTAAAAAAATTAAAACCTCAAGTAACCCGATTTTTGCTATCTCAGTTAAAATGTTTTTGATTCGCACAAGCTCTAGGTAGGTTCTTAATTTTAAGGCAAAATGATGAGAGAGATGGATAGTGGGTATGTTTGCCATGAGTGAGCGAGACAGATAGTGACGCCACTTTTATTAAAGTGAAAAAAGTGAAAAAAAGTTAGTAAAATAATGAAAAATCTTGATCTACTTTAATTTAGGTTTGTTGGAATAAAAGTCAGATAGAGAAATAACATTTTTATTACAATAAATGTTCAAATTGTTTACCATCAGCCTCAATACAAGCCCTACATCTTCTTAAAAAAGATCTACTTATTAGTCGGGCATATCTTCAAGAGTTGATCTCCTCAGCTGCATGAGAAATGCGTTCACGCAGGTCGGCTACGTTCTTAATGGGCTTATTTATTGTTTTTTTTTTGAATGCCCAAATCATCTTGTTCCTAAAATGAATGCAGTTATACATATATTTACAAGTAAAACAAAAATATAGGTTCATAATTTGTAAAAAAAAAATACATTCACATCCAAATCAACAGAATCACCTTCAACTTCTCTGGTAGAACTAATTGATCCACTACGTATAGGTAATGATTTTTTTATTTGATTTAATTAGTTGAATAATATTATTGACCCACTTTAGCCCACATGGATAGTAATGATAAGTGATAATTATAATAAAAAACATGACTACCAATTTGATTTTCTAATTTTATGTAGTCTGTGCCACCCGCGGTCTGCGATAGGCTGATTTAATTGATTGATTGATGTCACCCGCGACGATAGAAGTCGAGTAAAAAGTATTCAACTTTCGATCTGCCATAGAGAGATTTGATCCTTATGATTGACCCTATCGATTGATGCCATAAAAGTACAGGGTATTATTTTTTCGGATTTTAGGCGGTTCGATTCCCGAGAGCGGCAAGCGAATTTTCGAACATCTTTGATTGCAGATTTGTTTTTTTTTAATGAAGGGATTTTCCTTTGAGTAAAATTTGCTATCTCCAGTGTTTAGAGTACTTGCCCTCTAGGTGGGGTTAAAAAAATCCAGCCTGTATATATGTTGCAGTCAAAACTCTTAACCAGTCAAAAGTACTATTGACTAGCAAAATCAGTCAAAAGTACTTTTGACTGAATAGGTTGGTCAAAAGTGGTTTTGACTGAAAATTATTGGTTATTAGTACTTTTGACTGCAAATTTGCGGTTAAAAGTACTTTTGACTGACGCTCTTAGTCAAAAGTAGTTTTAACTGCAATAAAGCATCAGTCAAAACTCAAAAGCACTATTAACTCGTTAGATGTGAATAAAAAAGAGGTTCACCCATGTTTGGTATAACAACTTTTGATGTAATGTTACTAATTCGAACAACGTTTAGGAAAATAATCAATTTGTATAATATCGATTAACATAATTTTCATTTCATCGAATATTTATTTGCGATAACAACATTTGCGCTGTTGATCAAAAGGTATAATGTTCATTTGATGTAATGTTCCCACCCCGAGGTTCGGTTTTGTTAGGTTACTTTAAACCCTTTTCACAGAAATAGGAGCCCCGCGAAGCGGGGCTCCGTCGACATTGGATGCAAGAGCGAGTGAATGAGAATACAAATACCTGTAGGTATTTCATATCATATTAAACAGTTATTTCAAAGAAATAAAAATGCTAAATAATATGCTAAATAAATTTTAAGAGTTTTGACTGATACAATCAGTCAAAACCACTTTTGACGGAATCACTTAGTCAAAAGTACTTTTAACCAGCTCCATTGGGCAAAAGTACTTTTAACTGTTATTTTAGTCAAAAGTATTATTGACTAAAGCATACGGTCAAAAGTACTTTTGACTGATTTTGCTAGTCAATAGTACTTTTGACTGGTTAAGAGTTTTGACTGCAACATATACATATTTGAACTACTACTTTTTACTATTGTATGACATTATTATTTTTAATTCCTTATTTTGTTGACTGATCTGTATTTACGATAATTTTATTTTCAATGACATTGTACAGACGCCAGCACATCATGTTACTACAATCTGTCAGATTTCTTTAATAGATTTTCAACTTTATCACTAAAGCATAAGGTTCAAAGTTGATTGCGAAAATTTGACAGTTTCGGATAGGTTGATGTGCTTGGCGTCCGTACTTTATTGAATAGTGAAATTAACAGTTAACATTCTTGTTTTATATTTGCACACCTTATATGGTTATTAACAGTGTACCATTTGACCTTTTTTAACATCCACTGAACCTGTTTTATGCAAATAAATGATTTGATTTGATTTTTTTATTTGAAAATAATTACGCCGGTAATCAATAAATTGACAAATTATTAGCAAGTACGTAACCTATAATCATAATTAATACCTACTTTAGGAGCATTTTCAGTTTTGTGTCACAATATGTCACAAATAATCGCAACGCATCAGAATAATAGACTTTACTTAGGCACCGAAAAGTAAAATTTATAATATTGGCTGAATCATTTCGTGGACGTGGACCTTCTGTGATCATTCACTACTAGTACTTACGACTTTCGTTTGAATGAGGTAGGTATTTTATAAACAGTACCTATGTACACAGAGTAATGGACAGCGCATAAGTTTCATAAAACCCCGCTTGGGTAGGTACACTTTTTGTTTTTGCAGTAATATTTTACGATTTTATTTCGTAGTGCGGAGTTCTCGCAACGCGACATACGTCCACCTAGCAACACGATGCGCCCCGCACTAAATTTATGGACGAGTGCGGGGGTGATGTAGACGCAGTCCTTTATCAGAGGCCTTTTTAATTTATTATCATAAAAATAATACATATTTTAAAAAAGTAACAAAACCAAATTATTCTCCTTTGTATTGCGAAGATGTAGATATATTTTTTTACACTCTTTTGATAAAAAATGAAGGAGTAAAACGGTTTCATCTCAATGATTTGGAGGTGAATTGGTGATTTTTTTTTAAATTAAGTGATACCGGTAGAAAAATTATGGCTAAACCAAATTACGTATTATATCATGAAGATTACTAAGGATTTTTTTCAGATGTAATTTCTCTGTAAATGCCGACAAAAAATGGCTTCATCTGCATGCTTTTTTCAAGCTTTTTTCGAGAGAGCGGCCTTAAGCAACTCCCTAAATGCTTCTGTTTGAGAGCGTTGGAGAGAGGCAATAATAGTGGCCACGTTTTCGTTGGAAAAGGTAGCGTTAGCATCGGCGCGCGGCGCGAAAGAGTCCGCGTCGTCGCCATCTTGATTGGCGGACGCCGCGGCCGGCGAGCTTGGTCGTGAGGGGACGGGTAATGCGTCGTTTGCATCTTCCCTCCGATTTAAACTAGCCGCTCTACTCCTGGTCACTGGCATTTTGTTCGTCACTGCAAAACACTCACTACTATGCACTAATGTCACACGAAAGAACGTTGGAGCGCCACATATGAGAGGAGAGTTCTCAGGGATGAAAATCACAGTTTGTTGATAGGTAGTAAGAGTTTAATATAAGGTAAAAGATCACAGGGTTTACAGAATCCTAAAATAGTATTGTTTCGGTACATTGGCATAAATAGTAGGCTAACGACACGGGCACGTGGCGGTGGCGCGACGGACTTGCGCACGCGTCTGCGCGGTAAGCGTGCGGGCAGCGGACTGTCGGCTGTCGCGCCATCGCCGCGGACCAGTAACGGCCGTGCGAGAGAGAGACAAAATAGTTGTCTCACTCTATGTATCGCGGCGGCAAACGACCGCGAGACGCCCTGATTGGACGGCCCGGTTTGAGGGTTGCTATAATACGTTTTTTTATTTCCAGCTTTTTAGTTAGTTTATTTCCTTTCCGGTACCTTATAACTTTTTTTTAACAAACCTAATCCGTTGACCATTTTACAAGTTACCTTTGAACATAATTATATCTAGGTACCCATCTACACTTATTAATCCATTATAATTATTATACATATTATACGATACCTAATAATATACGTATAATAGGTAATATATATATAATTATTATACTTATTATAGATACATATTATAGATCAAGAAAAAAACCACACTTCTACATGTCTAAACGCGTGTGAAAACTAGAGATGCAATGAATATTCGGATACTATTCGGCCTATTCGGTTACTCTTTATGATATTTGGAGTTCAGGCCGAATATCGAATACCAGGTCATGAAAAAACGCACATATTGATCAAAATGTATTAACTTAAATCACATTATTTTTAATGTAATTCTTAAAATCTATCAGTGGTAAGTTGTGATTAATGAGAATATTTTTTTTAGCATTTGTTGATAGTAAATGATTACACCTTTCTTCATAAAACTGCTTCTGAAAATACCCTCTCACTATAAAAAAACAATAGCTTTTGTGGAAATTGCCCATTTTCTTGCCGCCTGTATTTTTTTTTCTAAATTTATAATGCAGATCAAAGTTTCTCGAAAAGTTAAGAACAGTCTCCTAATACAACATCATCATTTTCAGCAGAAAGACGTCCACTGCTGGACATAGGCCTCCTCCAAGCACCTCCAATTCCGCCGGTTCTGTGCTTCTCGCATCCAACGGGTTCCTGCGGCCTTCACAAGGTCGTCGGTCCACCTTGTGGGAGGCCTTCCAACACCACGTCTTCCGGTACGCGGTCGTCACTACAGAACCTTTCGGCCCCATCGGCCATCTGTTCTGCGAGCAATGTGCCGCGCCCACTGCCACTTAAGTTTGGCAATTCTTGTCCGTGTGGTGCCGGACTTAAAGAATAGCACCACTATATACTTCCCGTGGGTGTTGTAAAAGGCGACTAAGGGACGTACCAGAGAATGTGGGCAGCAGCGTTCTCTATCCATTTTACCATCATACTGCGATCGCCAACCCGCATGCCAAACGTGGCAATTATGACAAACCCCCCAAAATTATAAGCACAAATCATACTTGGCCCCTAGTACCCGGCGGCCCGCCTACCCTTGGCTACGGTAGCGGCCAAAGCCACAGTGAAGCAACGGGTGCTAAGAATCCCCGGAAGAGATCCGGCTACCACAATCATCAAAAACTAGACCTGGCAACATGTAACACGCGTACACTCCAGACTGGCGAGAAGATCGCCAAACTTGAGGAAAATTTGAGCAGTTTACGATGGAGTATAGTGAGGTTATCTGAAGTCCGAAGAGAGGGGGAGGACTCGATAATCCTCAAATCTGGAAACTTGCTCTATTTCCAGGAGGGCGACCAGCATTCCCAAGGTGGTGTCGGGTTTATTGTCCATAAGTCCCTTGTGAGTAACGTGATGAAGATCGAGAGTGTGTCGAACAGTGAGTCTATTATGGTAAGCCACGTACCATAGACTCATAATATCCGCAAGGTAATCGCTGAAGGTCGTACAGGTTTACGCCCCGATGATGAGGTGGAGACAATATATGAGGATATTTCCAGAGCCATGCATGGCTCTAAAAGTCACATCACCGTTGTCATGGGGACTTTAACGCGAAACTGGGCAAATGAGGCGATGATGAGCTGCGAGTGGGGCACGTTGGAGTCGGACGACGGAACCACCGGGGCCACCTACTGGCCAGTTTTATGGTGAAGGAAGGCCTCTTTATGATGAATACCTTCTTCAGAAAACGTGAGCACAGAAAGTAAACCTGGCAGAGCCCGGATGGTGGAACTAAAAATGAGATTGACTTCATTATGTCGACGAAGAAGCAAGTATTCAATGATGGCTGCTCAAAAACAACAAGGCGCCGTGTGATGTTGGAATTCTCATGAAGGCCGGTGGAAAACCCGTTCTTAAGGCCCTTCAGAAGCTGTTTGATTCCGTCATACTCGAGGGTAAAACACCATAGATATGGAACAGAGGTGTGCTGGACTTTTCTTTAAGAAGGGCGACAATGCCCTTCCTATGAATTATAGGCCCATCTCACTTCTGAGCCATGTTTAAAAGCTGTTTTCAAGAGTCATCACGAATTCGTGAACGCTCGGCATTTTCCGGCGTAGGGACGTGTCGCGCCGCGCTACGTGCCATCGCGCTTTACGTAATTAATTAATTTGCTTATTTGGCGCCGACTCAAAATTACTTAGGTACACTTACATTAGTTTAAGAACTTAGTTAATAAGGTTCAATAAAAGAGGTTTATTATTTTTTTTGCTTTTCAGTTTTTTCGGCGGTTAAATTTTTTTGTTAAAAAGTTTTTACTTTATAATTTTTTGTGGCTATAATTTACTAATTACTACATGCTACTTTTAAAATAGCTACCTACCTTACTTTAGCTTGTTATTTATATAATCCTACTTTAACTATTATTTGTTGTTTAACATAAAAACTTAAAAAAAAACAGGCTTTATATACCAACATGGGAAGGCCTACAAAAAATGCTGCTTAAATGAGAAAAAGATATTTCCGCCGCCTTTTTTTTTTGTCCGCCTTTGTACCTTTTTGTGCGAAAATTTTAAATAAATAAATAAATATTTAGATTGTAATACACAACTCAGCATTACAATCTGTGAGTGAACAATAAATCACCCCTATTTATATGGAACCAACTTCGGGGTATTTTCTTCGGGGCCCTTTCCAATAAAAAAAGAGTTATCAACATCGGACGGTCGACATCGGTGCCTGCCTCGTGCCCTTACATAAAAAAAATATAGGTATATACCCGTCGACTTGAGAACCTCCTCCGTTTTTTCGTCGGTTAAATACATTATACTTAAGTGCGGGTTTAGGTCACAGAGTGCTATAAAGTGTTTTTTTCTTATGAATAGGATAAGTATTTTATTTACGACGCGAGGAGATAAACGAGCACATGGCGGCCGCGTTCACCGCGCCCACAGAGATGACCGAGGGCAGGTTTCCGAACGATTCAGTGGCAGAATATGAACGCGACGATTGTGTATAAATAAAACTCATTATTACATTAACTGATTTATTTATTCGTTGACTCCTCGGCAAACTTAATTGGTCCACCTTTATTGCTTCTAACTAGATGCGCGCAGATCGCCGCGGTGCGCGGTGCGCCGTGATCGGCGCAGGCGCGGGCGCGCGGTCGTGTCCGGCGCAGGCGCGGGCGCGCGGTCGTGCCCGGCGCAGGCGCGGGCGCGCGGTCGTGCCCGGCGCAGGCGCGGGCGCGCGGTCGTGCCCGGCGCAGGCGCGGGCGCGCGGTCGTGCCCGGCGCAGGCGCGGGCGCGCGGTCGTGCCCGGCGCAGGCGCGGGCGCGCGGTCGGTGGACCAGCGAAGTGCCGCGGCGGTGCGCGCCGCTCCTACTCTCACACTTAACCTAGCTATGTACAAAATTAGTACCCGTTTAAATGAATGTATATCGAGTCTATTTACACGTGGGGAGGGTGCGGGTGACGTCACTGCGCTGGCTGCAACTGCCCAGGGGGCGCGGGCGGCGCGGCCAGCACAGGGAGCGCAGGGGGCGCTGGGGGCGCTGGGGGCGCGGGATGCGCGGGGGGCGCGGGGAGCGCAGGGGGCGCGGGGAGCGCGGGCTCATCCGGCGCGACGGGCGCAACCAGCGCGACCAGCGCGGGCGACGCTGGGGTCCCGGCGGGCCCGGGGGTGGCGGGGGCCGCGGGGGTGGCGGGGGTCGCGCTCGGCGGCTCGGCGCTCGACAGGCGCGCCAGCGTCTTGTAGAGCGGCGAGTTGACGAAGCGCGGGTACGAGTCGCGGTGCATGAGCGTGTAGATCTGCAGCTGCGCGTCGTCGAAGGTGTGCGGCGTCGGCTCCACCATGTTGCGGTTCACCACCTCGCGCACGCGCGAGTCCAGCGACACCTGCAACCGGAGGCGGTCAGTAGACGGGGGGAGGGGTTGGGGTGGGGGCGCGGGGCCTAGTGGGGGCGCGCCTTACCTCCTTGGGCGACAGGATGGAGATGTAGTCCTCGTAGATGAAGCGCGCCTTCTCCTCGACGGCGTCGGGGTCGGTCTCTCGCTTCAGCTCCTCACACGCGAGCCAGAACATTATATTCTCCTCAGAGTATTCGCCGCGCAGAAAGTCGCGGAATACTTTCCGTCCGGCTGAAACACGCAACATAAGTAGGTAAACTATTTGTAAAGTACATGTGTCTATTACATAGTTCGCTGTGTTGACCATAAATACATTTGAATAAGGGTAGGAGGGTATGATAATTTTACGTAGTATGAAGATGAATACCTAAGACGTTGCAGCGCTACGACCGCGGTCTATTACAACAATAACACAAGGCCCGCGAGAGGTGCGGGGCGGGGAGGTTACGTATGCAGATGAATATCTAAGACATTGCAGCGCTACGACCGCGGCACACCGCGGTCTACTACAACAATAACACAAGGCCAGCGAGAGGTGCGGCGCGGGGGGGGGGTTACGTATGCAGATGAATATCTAAGACATTGCAATGCTACGACCGCGGTCTACTACCATAATAACACAAAGACAGCGAAAGGTGCGGCGCGGGGGGGTTACGTATGCAGATGAATATCTAAGACATTGCAACGCTACGACCGCGGTCTACTACAACAATAACAAAGGTGCGGCGCGGGGGAGGGTTACGTATGCAGATGAATATCTAAGACATTGCAACGCTACGACCACGGTCTACTACAACAATAACACAAAGACAGCGAAAGGTGCGGCGCGGGGGGGGGGGTTACGTATGCAGATGAATATCTAAGACATTGCAACGCTACGACCGCGGCACAGACCGCGGTCTACTACAACAATAACACAAAGACAGCGACAGGTGCGGCGCGGGGGGTTACGTATGCAGATGAATATCTACGACATTGCAGCGCTACGACCGCGGTCTATTACAACAGTAACACAAGGCTAGCGAGAGGTGCGGCGCGGGGGGTTACGTACCAGCGCTGCGCATGAGGCGGTCGAACGACTGCCCCCAGCTCTGGATCTCGTCCAGCGTGGGCCTGTAACACAACACTGTCTTATCGTATGACTAACGATGCCGAGCCGGGGCACTACTCATTGTTATTATCAAATGTATACAAGTTCCTCGGAACTTCAATGTGGTTCCGATCCGATCCTGTGTGAACGGATACAGACGAAAAAAGTAAAGAAAAATTTGTAATATTTTTTGCTACCTATAGATTGTGTACGAATCGTGTAGTGGTAGTGCTGTAGTGGTACTCACGCCGCGTCTCCGTCGCTGAGCAGCGGCTCCTGCGGGCCGAACTCGCCCGGCTTCTTGCCCGGGCCGCCCTCCGAGCCGCGCACCGCCAGGCTGCACAGTACACCACATTGTACATTCTACCGCGACACACGTTTACTTAATATGCTCTTACGCCGCTCTACTAATAAGCTCTACTGCGCCTACGGTCGTCGGTCACCCGCCGCGCCGCCGCGCCGCCGCACTATGTGGAAGTGCCTAAGCGAGCCTGGCCATAAATACATTTTGTAAAAATCGGCGTAGGTACTCGTATTATACCTCAAACTGTAGCTAAGAAGTTAATCTACTATATTATACATAAATTATGTATGTGGTCGGTACTGGTTTATAAAACAGATCACCTAAACACGATCATTCCTAAACTATCACAAAACAATCTAAATTTGTATTTTTTTCAAGATTATTTTCTGGCCAGCTAGCAATGAAAACTATACAAGTATTATACCATCACAGAAAGCTTATACTATGTACTTTTGACTGGTATGCATAAAAATCTATAAATTTGTAAATATATTTACTAGAAATATTTATCTCGTGACATATCATTTTTGCGTACCTGAAACTTTCAATTAGAGTTTTGACAGTTGCCGAAATTTGCCGAAGGTCTGTAAATTATGTTGTTTGATAGGAAATTTAATATTATAATAAACGAAGAAAAAAAAAGTTGCGATTTCGTTGCACAACATATGTTAATCTATTATAGCATAAAACAGTAAAAAATCCTACAAATACGTAGGTAATGCTATTTGACTTCTGGCTTATTATAGGTCTTATTTGAGATATTTTATTAATTGCGGTTTACGTTAAGATAATGTATCGAGTGTTTCCCACCATTTTTTAGTTCACATAAATAATAAATTATCAATTATACATATCGTAAACCGCATAACCACATAATGATATTAGTTCTATCTACCAAAATTTTGCACACGTTTCAAATCAATATTTTTATATAAAATAGGGATTCTGCATACTCAATAATTACATACTGTTTTTCGTTCGTCATTGTCGTTACTAAAAGTGTACTAACCTTACTATCTACCTTCTCGCAACAATGAGTGAATTCAACTGTACCAGACGTGACTTACTCGTATGTCTTGTTTTAATTGAAAGTGACGGGAATTATGTTGTTGCTTTAACAAGTTATATACGGGATAATTTTACCAACTTTTCCGAGGCAAATATCGCTAAGATTGTAGCAAGTGTACAAAAAAATCTTATTACAAACTTTCGTCAACGTTAAACGAAATCTGGCAGAAAAAGCAAATATTTTTAAACAAGAATAGCGCGTGATTGGACGTCATATTTACTGTGAATCTGGAAGATTCTACTTGTGAAACAAAGATTTGAAAAAACAGAAGAAAGCATTATGTACAAAGAAGGTTCATAGAAGAACTTGGTTTAAATATAGATAAACCTAAACAAGGTACTGGTAACAGCAATGACGGTACCTAATCTGTATTACCGTCATTGCTGTTACCAGTACCTACACAACACACAAATACACACACACACACACAAACACAAATTAAACTCTTAAAATTACTTCTGCTATAAGTATTATTACTTTTAACTAAAAAAAAAAACTGATAATTTTGATAAAATCATCTAGCTGTCTAGATGATTTTTTCAAAATTATCAGTGTTTTTTTTTTAGTTAAAAGTAATAATACTTATAAATTATACTTGTAAATTATTTTTTAAGTACTTTTAATTTAATTAAAATCGTTGTATAAGTTGAGGTATTTCAGTAAAAAAAAAAGAACTGAATAGAATAGGTATCTTTTGTTTTTTAAGGTTGTTGATTATCTTTTGTTTCTAAATGGTAAGAATTTTGATATTTTTTACTGCGGCACATACTAATAATATGGCAATTTGTGCATAGGTAATCATACATATAGAACTGATTAAATTTTGTACATTTTGTACAGAAATTATAAAGTCATGTCTGGAAGACGTCGTCGTTCGAACATAGGTCGTAGTACAGTGAATGCCAGAAGAGTACGTTCAGCAAGAGATTTAGAATCGTCAATTTAGATATTCCAAAGATAGCAGGAAATCTTCATGGTATAGGGAAAGGGGGATTGTTTTACTCCAAATTTAACGCGTGCGGGCCTCGGGCAGTAATGAATAAATCAAAACTACTGAATCGATTTTAATCACATAGGCTATATATTTTATAACCGTGCGAAGCCGGAGCGGGCCGCTATGTTTTTATATACAACGTTCACAGTTTTTCTGTAGTGTATTTAGTATCAGCATTGCACCCGTGCGAAGCCGGGGCGGGTCGCTAGTAAATAATATATGTTGTGGATAGATGGCGCCACAATGCAGCGAACAGCGCCATCTAACAATTTGACTGGTAAACGAAGAATCATGTGATCGGAAACCAAGCGAGTCCTACCGCTTGGATATGATCGTCGGTGGAAGGGATACAGTGAGGACTGGTGGAGAGACCGAGTGTTGCGACAGTCTCTCGACAGTCGAGCTCGGAAGGTCTTGGCAAACGCTCAATACCAACGCACGTGTTTGTTTCCGACCCACGTGTGCGTTTTGGTTGTTAATCGCTAGTTTATTAAAGTCACTTTAAATTCAAATTATCTTTTCGTTCAAGTACCCACTACAGGGCACATTGCTCGCAGAACAGATGGCCGATGGGTCCGAAAGGTTCTGGAGTGGCAACCGCGTACCGGAAGACGTAGCGTTGGAAGGCCTCCCACAAGGTGGTCCGACGACCTTGTGAAGGCTGCAGGAACCCGTTGGATGCGAGAAGCACAGAACCGATCGAAGTGGAGGTGCTTGGGGGAGGCCTATGTCCAGCTGTGGACGTCTTTCGGCTGAAACGATGATGATGATGACCCACTGCACTGCAGGTGCCCCACACCTATCTTAACTATGTCGGATCGTGAAGAAGACCCGATGTATTGCATCTCGGCCACCCAGTGATGAGACATATAAACATCCAAACTGAGAACCTCCTCCTTTTTTGAAGTCGGCTAAAAACAAGAACAAGCAAGAGGTAAAAATGTATTTTACTTTACTAATGCTTGATGTTATTTTGAGAGCTTGACACTTCACATCACTCAGAACTACTACTGAAAGAAAGAAAGAAAACATGTTTATTTAGCACAAAGCCACAAGTGCACACAACAAACAATAAACATTGTAAAAAAGAGTGTGTGCATCTCACGGCTGCGCCAGATAGGACCAGTTCAGCAAACTGCCGAGCAGCTAGTGCCCGACACTGGTTTTCAACTGGCCCTGAGATGGTGATGTTACTCTGTGTTTATGTGTATGAGTAAGTGCTTATATTATATAAGGAAATATGTGTATAGTAATTAATAATACATTTCAGAATACTTAAACGGAACAAAACAAACAAAAAACTAAGGCATCCAAATAAATGAAACGGGCGCATTTAATCATAAACCTGTTTCGCACACTTCCTAAACGCACTAATTATGAATCTATGCATTTCGTCGCTCAATACGCTGCAAGCAGCCGAACGCAATGGACTCATAACAATTTGTTACTTAGATTTCAACGGGAAGTTTTGCATTATTAGATGCGATGGCTATTGTGTGGGTACATAACAAACGTACGTAAAACACATTAAGACGGGACTGCCGGTCGATTCTGTAAAAATCTCACCGTGTAAACTTAGGTGATGTGAGTTTGTTTTTGCTAGGAATTGACACTATTGTTAGCTCACTCCACGCTCACTTCACCCAAGTTTTCACGGTGAAATGGTTACAGAATCGTACTGCTGGAGCTTAATCATTCAAATGTGGGTAATGTGGATAATATTATGAAGAAAATATAACACCTTTGTTAGTTTTAGTCGATTCTTGCATTTATAGATGACAAGACTCGGGACGGAGGACAACTTCGCATGATAGGGTAGGTAAAAAAGAGTTTGTAAATTATATAATTGAGAAATTCAGTGCGACCATATCCAACTTCCGTTGCGATTCTATTAGATACTGCCGTAAACGTGTTCTAAAAGTGTCTATTGTGCTGATTATTCTTATCGGTGGTGGCAGGTTATTCCACACTTTGGAAGCCGCATAGCGAAAACTACCCCTGAACGCCGCTGTGTTGTGAGTCTGAGAAGAGAGTTGTTGCGAGCATTGCCGTCTCCCACATTCGCGACTGTTAGTTAACCAACCAAGTTTATTATATAGATAGTCGGGTTTTTTATATTTAACCACACCGAACAGGAGGCACGCTAGGTGTAGCTTCCGTCTGGACTTCATTTTTAATGACAAATGTTTATTCAGAAAAGGTGTTACGTGACTTCGCCTAGGAATAGTGAAGTCTCTTGTGCGAGATCTAAGTCGGATTAAATACACAAGCAAAGTTATTTATTACAAACTATGAAAGGCATATTTTTATCAATGGGTGCCGACAATTTTGTTTATAATACCATGAGGCACACATTGTCGGCGTATAGTACCTCCAGAATAAAGATCTTTTGTAATTTGGATTATGCTCTGAACCTTGATATATCGAATACTCCTTTGTCAGTCCGGACATTCAGCTGAATCCGATACTGCAGGGCGTCCCTCATAACAACTGCGAAGTAAATGGCAAAGAGTGTGGGTGCCATGGCACAACCTTGCTTTACTCTACTTGTAATTTTGATCTCCACAGATAGTTCATTTTCATGTTGAACCTGCGCTTTCATGCTGACATGAAATTGGCAAACTTCTTTGGATAACCATACTTATGGAGGACAAGCCACAAGGCCTCACGTGGAACTCTATCAAATGCTTTCTCTAGATCGACAAAGCATATTGGCACACACAGAGGCGATTGATCTTCTAAGCTTTTCTCCTGGAGTTGCTTTATGACGGATATGGCATCGATGGTACCTCTGCTAGGACGAAAGACAAGTTTGCTAAAGCGGCTGTTGATAATGTGCGTAAGAATTTTATGGGTACTAGAGAGAAGTGATATACCACGGTAGGAGCTGCAATCGGAGACATCTCCCTTCCCTTTGTACAGCTTGCAGATCTCTGTCTTGAGGAACTTCTTCGCTTTCCCACACCTTTTCGACAAGATGGTAAAGTCTATTTACAATGTTTTTTCCACAGTATTTGAAAATTTCCGCTGGAAAGGAGGTGTTTTGGAGTTTTTTCGCCATTCTTCAGTTCGCGAACTTCGGAGGTTAGTTTCTAAAGAAAAAAAAGAAAGAAAGAAAATTTGTTTATTCTGCACAAACAAAAACGCACATTGCAAATCCGCTTCCGCTTTCGCTTGCGCTTCCTAATTGCTGCGTGCACCCAACCACGTGATCTCACTGCCAGATGCATCGAACCAGTCTTGGCTTTGTTCTGTGGCCTTCCTACCGTTTTCAGCGCACAACCATTAAGGCAGGCAGGCAGGCCAGGCATTAAGTCCGCCTTTGTACCTTTTTTGTGCGAGAAGTTTAAATAAATAAATAATAAATAAACCATGAAGATGTTTGGCGAAATATCTCCACTCTTCATCGGTGGTGGAAAACTCAGTCTGCGAAGCACCTGCAGCAAATTTCAAACAGCGTTTTGCCCAGCTCTAACGAGGTAATTAAGCTTGAAAAGGCAAGTTTGGGTGGAATTTTATTGGGTGCTCTCCGTGGTGAATTTAGTTGCAAGAGCATCCGTGATCGAATAAGATGGTGATCAGTCCATCCTATAGCGCCACGCATCGCCCTCGTCACGAGTACATCACGTGGGTCTTTCGATGCACAATCACATAGTCTATAAGATGCCAATGCTTTGATCTTGGGTGTGTTAGATAATTCATTTTGATATAATTATAATATTAGAATATTGTTTGTTGGATAATGGCTTCTGCCATATTCACGAAGCTTGGGACCAATGTAGAAGTACCTAATTTGATTGGATATACTTCTCAAAATCAGTTAAATACTATGACTATAAATGATTCAGTAATATTTAATAATACTTGTAGTATATATCTTAGATTTAATATTGCTATTTTAATTTAATAGGCTTCAGTTGATGTTGATATTGTTTTTAAAGACTTGTAAGAATCAACTCTTATTAATTTGCTTAATTACATTATAATGTTTTAAAACGATTTATATAAGGGTTTCACTACATAAGATTTGTTTAATTACCTGTGTTGAAAGATATTACTCGTAATCAAAAAAATATATGATGATCTGTAATTGGTTCCAAATGGCGGTAGATATTTGACGTAAAAGACGTCGGTAGGATATAATAAAACCGGCCAAGAGCATGTCGAGCCACGCTCAGTGTAGGGTTCCGTAGTTTCCCGTCCGTCATCATAAGTGTTCCCACTTATGAGTTTAAAAGTGAGTATCCATTATGTTCGCGCTCCAGCAGCGCTCCGCGCTCCTGCAATTATTTTGTACAACTTTTTGTCTTTTTTGTACAAAAATTGTTGTTTCTATCAAGTTCAAAATAATTTTCCTAGAAAGTCCTTATAAAGTTCTACTTTTCAGATTTTTTTCATATTTTCTAAACTTATGGTTCAAAAGTTAGAGGGGGGGGGACACATTGTTTTTTACTTTTGGAGCGATTATTTCCGAAATTATTGACATTATCAAAAAATGATTTTAGTAAACCCCTATTCATTTTTAAATACCTTTCCAACAATATATCACACGTTAGGATAGAAATTAAAAAAAAAATCACTTCCCACTTTACATATAGGGGGGCCCTAATAAAACATTTTTTTCCAATTTTTATTTTAGCACTTTGTCGGCGTGATTGATATACATATTGGTACCAAATTTCAGCTTTCTAGTGCTAACGGTCACAGAGATTAAGCGAGGACGGACAGACGGACAGACAGACATGGCGAAACTATAAGGGTTCCTAGTTGACTACGGAACCCTAAAAAGGATTGTAATGACTTTATCAAGGCAGTTGTTCCGTAGATGTTAGGTTGATTAGTACTAGTGCCGTTATTATGTGGAATAGGTCGACCAGATGTCATGTAATAGGTATGTCAATAAATTGATTATCTTGATTATTACTGACTAGCTGCGCCCCGCGGTTTCACCCGCGTAAATGTCGATCCCGTGGGAATATCGGGATAAAAAGTAACCTATATGTTCATCCAGGAAGTCAGCTACCTCCATACAAAAATTTATCAAAATTGGTCCAGCCATTTGAGCGTGAAGATGTGACAAACATATAAACACACATACACACACACACTCACAAAATTTCGCCTTTATAATATTAGTGTGATAACTATGTTGTTCTGTATGTATTATAATATGGCCAATATTGCTAATGTTTTAAAGTGTATAATGGAATATTCCTAGCTGTTGTAAGTATGTTGCTATTATTCCGAGTTCTCTTGCAAGACAATGGTCCAAGAGAAAGAATGAATTGTTTTTAAGATAACGATGATTTATGGCAATGTGGAAAATTTGTTTATAGATTACTTTAATACTGTTTCCAAGGAGTTTCTTGCCCTTCTTCTCCTTGATGACCTAGATTTGGAACGGATAACTAGCTTTCTGATTAAAATTACTGACAAGACTAAATTGAAATATATGTCTAGCCTTGTCTTTCTGTGCTTTATTTCATAAAATCTTTCCCTACATTTTCTCTATATTCATACAGTACTTTTACACATATTAAATAACCAGTAACTATTCTGATATTCAAAGCTTTATATTTGGGTAATATAATGTAGGTATATATATATTTATAGATAGCTTATACTGTATTTTGTAACAGGTGCATACACGACGTCTTGTATTTTTCAGCAAGTCGAAAGCAGGTGTGAGTGATGCTAAGGTCAAATTCTGCACATAGCGATAATAGCCTTAGTCCATTATCGTTACATGTTTGCCGAGAACACCATTCCAGGTAGTATGTTCGGTGCCGACTCGAGCATTAAAATCCCCCAACAAAATAACTTTACCGCATTTTGGAATATTCTCAAGAGTTCGCCCCAAGTTCTGGTAAAATACCTCTTGATCGTCGTCCGATGAAGGCAGGGTGGGGGCATAGGCACTTATGAGATGGGCGTATTTATTATTAGCAACTGGAAGGCGTAGAATCATGAGGCGGTCATTGACACCCTTAGGGAGTTCACTCAAATCTCCAGCCAACCCATTGCGAATAGCAAAGCCCACACGACGGGGGGACGTCTGCTCCAGTAACATGTGTAGCCTCCGAACCTTCAGGAAGCTCTCCGCAGTCACTCAGGTGGGGCAGCTATATCGACATTATAGCGAGCCAGCTCTCTTGCTATGAGATCAGTTTTTCTCTCTGGGCATACATTGCGGTCGTTTTCCAATAAAGTCCGTTCATTCCGTGCAGCGATACTAAGTTGTTTAAATGTTTAAGTTTTATCATATTATTAGATTGCTTCCGTTTCTTTCGACCGCGTTTTATCGATGTACAAGAACCACCTGGATAAAGGGTGAGACGGACTATTTTTGGGCCACCTTTTCTAGACCCCTTCTCTGTGCAGAGGAAAGCAGAGCGATCCTAAATAGGGCTTTCAGGGCTTTTGCAGAGCGATCCTAAATCCTGCTTTGTCACCAGTTGTGCTGCCGAAGCCAGGGTCCCGACTCAATCAACTACGGGAGCGCCCACTCTCTCCTGGCCACCTACGTGCAGGATGCTGACTGAAGCCTCGGTACATCGATATCTCAACCCCACCGCCAACACCCTATCGTCTCAGGGCTTTTAATACGCTAAGATCCGGAAATCTAGGGTCATCTGCACGTGAGTTTGATTAATAGTGGAACAGCAGTTGCGTGCGTATAAATCTACTCTTTTGTCTCTTCCTCTGTCACCCAATGGACTGGCAGACCAGTACGATTGGCAAAGGTTGGGATGCAGCGAAAGGCCGTAAATCACTTTATAGATTCTGATAAACGCCCTCAAGGTGCTTTGCCCTGCTGCATCATGTGATCATGATAGTGAAGAGGTAGTGAACGCCTATTATGACCAAGCAGACTCGTATGCGTTGGGATCTCCCGATTTTCCTTAGTTGTTTTTTACGACACCCATTGGAAGAAATGGAGTGGTGCTAGTCTTTGTGTCCGGACACCACACGGACGAATAATATTGTTGCGCGCCACAATTAATGCATGGTACATGGTGACATTAGTTACCACTAGCGCCATCTAGTATAACTAGTAACAGAACTAGTAAAGTCAAGATCTTTCTAGACGCTAAAACTTTCTAGAACTTTCGAGAACTGTAGACATCTGGTCAGTCGGGACCGGTATGTACTCTAACATTCTAAATGTTTCTACAGTAGAAGGTTCTAGAACTCTCTGAGGCACTATACTATAAGGCCGGTGTGGGCCGCTAGTTGGATAAGCGATACAAGCGAATACATTCGGAAGCGATCTTCAAGTGCGACTGAGAGCGTTCAGTAGTGCAGTTGTGATTTAAGAAAGAAAGAAAGAAAGAAAAAGTATTTATTGCGACTCGTACAGGAAGATCACAAACTAAACTAAATACAGCAAAATAAAAAACCAAGTTATATATAAAAAAGTAACAAAAGGAAAATGAAACAGAAAGTCCTATACGAGGCCAAAAGGCTCCTATCTCAGCATGATGCTACGACATTTAAAAAAATAAATGTTGCAGCGCTGGTATTCTGATAGGGCCCGCTGTGATGTCACGGGCAGTTACAGAAATAAATAAATAGTATGTAAATAATAGCAAATGATAAAATAAAAAATAAATATCTTTCAATCTGCGCCAGACGTAACCTCATTACTTGTCTATGCCTTGAGTGTAAGAGGCACTCTAGTGTGTCTGTGGCATTGCTGTGACAAGTAAATGGTCGCCGGCGCCGATCTTCTGGCGAGATTACATAAATGCATTTAAAATATATTAAACATAACGTTACGGCTGTCTAGTGGAACAGTATAACAGAGAATATATAAATTAAAGTGGAAAGTGGTAGTATATTAACGGCATGGGTGAAATGGAGAAATAAAAATAAACTTTTGACGAGTGTTATCGAGTTACAAATTAGTCAAGTGACAACTAAAATAAAACATTGTGTAGGCCAGCAATAACGATTCGTATGATGCTGTGTGCGTAAAAATGTGGAATAAATAATAAAATTAATCAATAATAGAACATGAACCTACCTAATGAACACAAAACACAAACAAGATACGAAACAACTGCTGCGCCTGTTCACTAAACAAACGCTGCCAAACGCTTAATTAGTGTGTTTGAGTTGTTATTAGTGTTGTTGATTAAAGTGTCATTTTTTGGTTATTAAATCGGCAGTTTTTATTGTCACGAACCCCATGCTCGTAACAATATAGATAAGCAGGTTAGGTAATCTTAATTACTCATCCTACAATAAAATTAATCTGAACTTATATTTTATCAGTTACATGTTCTACTGAAACTCAAGTAGAGCAGACGTGTCTATAATTTTATAAGCAAAATGATTTACCTTATGTCGTTAAAATATTTCCAAGTTAGTGATTTGTGACCTAGAAAACGAATCGCGCATTTTTCTGCTAAGTTAGTGATTTACTTTAGAATAACATTTAATTCTTTTAATTAAGAGAAACATTTAAGACTTAAGTATATAAAATAGTGAAAACAGCCCTCGGAATATCTCACCACCAGGCAGCCATGCCAGCAAATCTCAAATACCTGACCCCCTGAATACCTGACTGAAGGAAAAATTCAAGCAGTGGACACCAGGGACATTAGTAACTGGTTGATCTCAATTGAATCATGCCTGAATGAAGTCTGTACCATTGCGCAGCAAGGAAAGCTGAACTCCGAGCAAAAGCTGAGGATTAATTCCCTATCGCGCAAGGTTGGACATGGCGTTTCACAAATGGCGATTTACTACCAGCACTTGCAGCTAAAGGCCCAAGAAATACAAAACTCTAAACTAGTGTTGAGAGAAAAAGGTGACTTCACAGATTGCCTCGAAAATATCAAAAAAACTGCGCTAAGCCAACGATGGCAGAAAATGTTTCATTCGCTGACATGGTAAAATCCAATAAAAATAATTACTTGCGCCCCAATAACGTCAGTTCTATTGCAATTTATCCGGCGGATAAATTAAAATCTAGTGAGGACACTAAATCTCTTGTCCAAAAAATTATATGCCCTGAACAAGTGAAATTGCAAGTTTTCATAAAAACACTAAAAACCTATCTAACTCAAAAACTACTGAACTTCGGTAGACCATTTGGTGGCTTAATTTATTGCATTTTAACCCTACTATGACGTCCAGCAAGGAATACGTCGAGTTACCAGTAACCCTATAATGTGAGAACGATGTAAAAAATTAAGAAAGACTACGCGTTAAAAGCGTCCAGAGTACAACAAATAGTACTTAACAAACAACAATCCAAAAATAAAATAATTAAAAATAAGCCGAGGCAGCTAGGTAAATGATGACCAGCCCCAACCGACGGCGCCCGTCCACGAACATGACGCACAAATCAGCACCATTCAGCTCAACCATTTTGAGGGGATCTAAATGATCCAACACACACGCCACCATCAGAGAGACGTTTGAGTGAGCATGAGATACTATCAGCTGCCAGGGCACATTCGAGTCAATGAAAGATATATTATTACCCGGTAAATGGTAGCTATAGGGTACATAGAACTCACATCTGTGCTATGCAATTACAATACAAAGGAAATTGATTTTATACAATGCAATGATAGTCTTACAATCTTCAGCAGCTCCAACAGTATTTTCATGTGTTAATCAATTAGTTTTGGTTGTGGAGCAGGACCAGCATTGAGCCAGGCATTTTTTTAAGTGATCAAGAAGTTTATGACTGCATTTACGAGCAGAACGATGCCGAGAAGCTGCCGAGTTTGTCCCGTGACTCTTTTTTGGCCTCTATAAATTTTAAATTTAAGTCACAAATCAAGTAAAAAAGAGGGACCTACGTGCAACTTCATTCTTAAAGTTACTGCTAGCATAAGAAAGGCGCTTATAACCCAAACTCGAGTGTTCATTAATTGTGAGGGACTTCACACTTGTTTATAAACACTATATACCCGGATTGTCCTGGAGCAGTAAAAGTGTTACGAGTTGGAAAATATGATGGCAAGAAAACACGACCACTTAAATTATCTTTTTCATCCCAGGAAATTGCGAAGACTATACTGCGAAATAAGGCTAACCTGAAAGTAGATGGTGTGCGAATTTACTCTGATCAGACTCCTCAACAGCAAAAGTTCATGAAAAACCTTAGAGAAGAATTACAACAGAGGAAAGATAACGGAGAAAAAGATTTAATAATAAAATTTTCAAAGGTAACACCAAAGATAGTTAAAGAACAGTCAAAAAACTAAGTGATTTAGGAAAACCTGTAACCAAGCGAAACTCAATTACATACGAACTAACAAATAACTATGCAAATATCACAACTAAAACTAAATCAATAAGCTTCCTTTACGCAAATGTTCGTAGTATTGTTGCTCCAGGCAAACTTATGAATCTCCATCAAATATACATATAAGTACAACACATGCATACTCGTAAGGAAAATTCTAACTAAAGATATACATTCTCAGATAATATTTACAAAAAGGGCACAAACTTATAAAATTTTAACAAGACAAGCTAATGACATCTGCTTAACCCAGCCTAGGACTAAATATGGAAAAAGGAATATTATGTATGAAGGGGCCAATTTCTATAACAAACTACCTAAAGACATAAAAGAAATCAAATCGTCATACATTTACAAGAATACTTTAAAAAAATATATATTAAAAAATCTTTTTACCTTTCGATTAATCAAAAATAAATAAACAATGATAGTCTGCATAATAAATATATAAAATCATTATGTACAAATATTAACCGAAAAATGAAAAACAAAACAATTTAATAAATCACTGTATGAGTCTCATAGTTACTTGAAAATAAAGAATTTAATAAAATCGCTTATGTTCTGCACCGTGTCCTAGGCCTTAGTAAATACGCAACGACTGTTAAATTGCACCCTACCCTCATCGCTCAAAATCGTTTGTTTTTTTGTGTGTAACCTACCCTCTTTTGATTTATTTATTTTGTACTTATTATGCTAAAACGATGTATGTTGTGTTTGTGTCGAAGTTTTATTGTAATTTTTGTTTTTATCTACGCTTACTGGCAGATAACATTGTTCTAAACCTATTCATGTTTTCTCTAAAGTGAATTGTAATTCTTTTGAGAAAATAAATATCTTTAACCGTAATTTTTCATCGGCAAGGCCTATATTCGTCAGAGAATTTTAACACTGTGCACTGCGGTGTAGAATATTGCAGTTTTATGTCAGCG
This sequence comes from Luperina testacea, assembly GCA_927399505.1. Lineage (NCBI taxonomy): Eukaryota > Metazoa > Arthropoda > Insecta > Lepidoptera > Noctuidae > Luperina > Luperina testacea. Next base: position 21,053,162 of record OV656768.1, on the reverse strand, counting down.
CCAAGGCCAACTCATGACCGATAGTGGAACTAATGTAAGTTTTGTTGATGATTTCTGAAAAAGTATACTATTTATAGACATCGATTTATTTTTCTGTAATCTTTACATAAACTTCTATCACATAGAATAATTTCACATTTTTTTCTTTGCAAACTTCGGAGATAAAGGGGGAACGGTATTTTTTTTTTTACATTCTTCATCAGAAGCCGAAAACTATGTGGCATAAAAAAATGTTTGAAAATGTGCAAACTACGCTCTTTCATATGATAACCCACAAAGGGCTGCTAGGGCATGTAGGGTATCATATGAAAGAGCGCAATTTGCACATTCTCAAACTTTATTTTTTAGGACACAGTTTTCGACTTTGAATAAAGACATTTATGAATAAAGACTTATGGTTTCGTAGGCTTATTTAAACAGGCAAATACTAAAAAAAAAAACTTTTTCCCCTAGAGGTAAATATGCTATTTTTCCTCGCTCTGGTACGCTACAATAACGGTCTTTTTGAGCAAGAGGATTGAAAATGCTGTTATAATTAGTAATAGATTCGTAATTTTAGTGTTCGCGACTGTACTAAAACAAAATGTATGTAGAATTTCACGTGGAAAAACATTCTTATACATAGTAAACCAGGTCGAAATTATCATGGTTGAAGACTACTATTTCTTGACTATTTTTTGACACCAACTTCAAATTAAAAAACGTAAGCGTTCCGCGGTAATCGGCTGAGGATTGTGGCGAGAAAATATCACCAGGTAATCTTCACCAAGGCACCTTTATATCTCTGGAATCACTAAATGTCTATTTTCAAGATTTGGCATAGCATTACGACTAACTCTTGACTATTTTTTGGAATGAAACCAAGTCGATACTCCCAGCCGACACCTACAAACAAACGTATTTCTACATATCCTCTTTTGTTACACTTTTGTTGACACAGTTTCTGCACGAGCAGCATGTGCCGGTGCCGCAAGCCCTCGCGCGCAGGGGACAGCGCTGTCGATCCCTGAACACGTCATCGAGGTTGTGACACACTTGTTGATCTCCTTACCCTTTTACACTTTAGGTAGCAGGTGCTTACTGTCCGTATTACAAAACCTCTTCCCAAAACCACTTCCACACTCGAGAATTACTTAGAATTAGTGTCCACCAATCAAATAGTTTTAAACTAGTTTTAAGTAACGCTAGAATCTTGAGTGAGCTGCTGTAAGAGGGGCCTCAGTCTGCTTTCTGCCAAAGGATAAACGACGAGATGTGGCGACCGGCCGTCCGGCAGTTGCAGCTTTATTTTTTTCTTGATCTGAGCTTGAGTGGCCCAAGTTGCAGCCGGTCGAGAGCGGATAGAGTGCGCGAGCTCACTCATTCGCAAGGCGTGCGTTGTGACTTCTACCGCTAGGAAACTATTCGGCAGCATGACCAATGCTCAAAAGTGGTGATGTCGTATTTTTGTGACCATCGATATCCACTACTGAATACTGGCCTCCTCTATTTCGCGCCATACTTTCCTTTCTTGTGCCGATCACAAGCCTTGTTTAGACGTGGCTGGCTGCCTGCCTCTCTCGGCTAGGGTTTTCTTGGGCTCCCTCAAGCTCGATGTCCTCTCACCGACTAGCGACTTAACAAAGCGCTACACGGCGCTGACAGCGTGCGGGCTGGCGCGATGGCGCCGCGCTTACCGACCTGTGACCTACGTCTACATGAGAGAGGGGTGGGGAGGGGGTCGCACGACTTCTCTGCACTCACCATTTAGCCCTGGAATAGAACAAACATACAAGTCTTAAACAAAAAAATGTGAATTTGATCTAGAGGTATCCATACTAATATTATAAATGCGAAAGTGTCTGTCTGTTACCTCTTCACGCTTAAACCGCTGAACCGATTTAGATTAAATTTGGTATAGAGATAGTTTGAGTCCCGGGAAAGGATTTAGGATAGTTTTTATCCCGATATTCCCACGGCATCGAAACTTATGCGGGTAAAACTGCGGGGCGCTGCTAGTCTAGTAATAAGAGTGATGAATGGTGGTAACCTCAACGAGACAAGAGAAGGTAAGTGCCTATAATTATATTTTTGTTAAAAAGGAATTTAAGTCGGTCTCGTTTCGAAATCTTTTTATATGCGCAGTACTGCAGTGCATTAACGACGGAGAAGAGCTCTGAGCAAGATCACCGCAGGAACTGATCGGTATGTATAGCTCGCGTACGCTGCGCGCCTTCCAAAGCCGACATAAGCTCTCACGTACGAGCATTGTGCGCCGAGATGCAAGCCCGGTACTCTAGCGGCGCTTACGTCGATAACTGTCTAAACAGGGCAGATTGTATTTGTGGTTGAGCTGACGAGCAACACAACATGTTGCGTGTGAGTGTGAGCAGTGCGGCTACTGACCAGGAGCACGAACAGCAGCAGCACCAGCACAGGCAGCAGGGCTTGGCGGCGGCGGCGGCGGGTCGGCAGCCGCGCGCCAGCGCTGCCAGACTGCACATCTGCAACACATCAGCACTATTGTACACATGAGCCCCACCAAGGAGTCAGTCGTGGAATGCAGGCAGTGTGTGGAGCCGAAAATGTACAGAATTCATAAAGAAGGATTTTGCAATGCATTGCGTTGCCCTACATTGCGGTGCGGCCCGCCAGACAGATGAACGTGATTATTATTGTGCTCGGCCTGGAAACTGCACCAAAGATCTCTCGGAGTTGGTGTCATTAGCTCGGCAAGCGAGCACACATAGTGACGTAGCAGTGTCTTCGCAGAACAGTTGCAATGTCATGACAAAAGCGGGTGCTGAAGAGTGGAGAGTGTTACCGCCACAGAGAGAGAGAGAGAGAGAGAGTGTTCCGCAGTCAAGCTGAATACCTATGCAATATTAATTATCAGCAGAACAAGTATGTAGGTATTTCATAGTAGGTACCTAGTTATGTACAGTGGGCTGCATCAATTGGGTACCCCAGTTGTATTTAAATTATCTTTGCTACAACTTTTCGAATTCAAACGTATATTCTTAAGAATAATACAAAAAGTGTTTATGCCCGGACGAGATTCGAACCATGGAATCATTGGATATCCTTTGATTATCGCGAGCTCTTACCAACTAAGCCAGTTAGGTAGTTAATAACTCGATGAATTATCAATCTACTTGGCGTTATAATTCTGTCTCTGTCTAATCAATACAATAATGAACTCGCAGAAATGCATAGTTGTTAATTGAGGGTAGTTACGCATACATTTTACTAATCTATAATGAAGTTACCGTCTGATGAGTCTAGTTTTGTTTCAACTTTCGCATTATCGCATACTATACGTGTTAGAAAATTTCTTGAGAACAAAGATTGTGGTGCTTTACGAACAAAATGCAAGCATTAAAGGGATTGCCAGACAGCTGGGCATAGCGGTAAATCAAATATTATCTAATAATAAAATGAATTGAAGTTCGTTAACTTTGTCACTCGATTGATTAACTCAAAATATATTTTCTACACAGAGAAAAACGGTGCGCTTGTGGGTGCGACGTTATTTGGATACTGGTGATGTGAAGTCAAAACCTTTTGGGCGGAGAAGTTCAGGCATCTATACAAACAAGTGTGAACGCCACCGTGATACAGTAAATGTTCACTTGAATTCGCCGTTCGCAACCACTCGCTCAAGTGCTCAACGACATGGCATCTCAATCGCCACAGTACGGAGGCACTTGCACACAGGAGGCATTCACAATTATCGTCCAGCGAAGAAAATTCAACTAGCAGAAGCTCATCGGACAGCAAGAGTTCGGTTCGCACAGGAGCTTATGGACTTCGACTGGGAAAATAACATAGTTATTTTCACGGACGAAAAAACTTTTAGGTCCGATAATGATGGGAAAAAAATACTATGGCGGAAACCTAACGAACGCTACAATCCACACAACATATGACCGAACAGGTCCAGTGGTAGAATAACATTAGGTAAATAAACGGCATTACTAAGTAGATAAATAATTGATTTCCATATTATGACAGTTTCAATTTTAATGACATTATTATGAGAAATTAAGCTATTATTTAGCAATTTTATCACCAATATCTTAAACATTACACTTATTATCCTATTAAACTAATATAATATTACTAAAAAAAACTTCTTTTCAGGTTACTGGGGATGGATGTCATCCATGGGCCCGGGCGAATTAACGGAAGTTGGCGGACACATGAATGGCAAGACATATCTTCAAATATTGCAAGAGGTTATATTGCCTACAGTGCGTGTTGCGTACCCAGAAGGACAAATATACTTCGTCCATGATAACTGTGCTGTGCATCGATCCCTAATGGTGAAGGAGTGGCTAAGTTTACAGGCTGATATAACTGTTATCGCCTGGCCAGCTAAAAGTCCGGATCTTAATCCAATTGAAAATATGTGGGGTCAAATGATTTTAAATTGGGACTCAAGTTTGAAGTCCAAGGTTAATCTACAACAAGAAGTCATAAGGACTTGGGAATTGATGCGTGGTAGGAATATAGGCTGGAATATGGTTACTCAAATGAGAAGCCGACTACAGCAAATAATACTCAGCGAGGGTCATCCCCTCCGCTATTAACATTTAAACATAATATTAGTATGGAATAGTTTGGATAATTTAATAAAATAAAGTGGCGATATTGACACATTGAAATAACTCAAACAATAAATCATTTGACCTCACTATTTCATTAATAGAAGGTAGATAATATTTATGATTTACGAGAGATGCAAATTGTTTATTCATTAGAATGTTAATGTTTTTTCACTCGTTAATTATGAAAATTATTCTACTAGTTTGAAAGGTAAATATTGTATTGTATTGTTGTGTTGTTGGGTAATATTGTTGTTAAGTAGTTGTTGTCAGTTAAGTATTTTGCCGTGAAGCGATACAAACTTTTTATATTTTACAGTTATCTTATGTTAAGTTTTTCAATTTGTAATAAATTTTACTAAATTAAATTATATTATTTCTTTTATTTTAATATAAACCTAATAGTTATAATAAAAAGATATTTATAGATATACTTTTTCTTATAACAATAATAAAAAGAAAAAGTTGCATAAACAGTATAACTTAGAGAAAAATAAAATTTGATGAAAACAGAAACCAAATTATCAGACTGCCAGTATCGAACCTGGGTCAGCGGTTTCACATGTTATATCCCCAACCTCTAAGTCAACTAAACTCTTACAAATAGTTCTAAAATATTCTTGTGCATTGTTGTTTATCTACCTATAAATTGTTTGAAAAAGTATTACAATAAAAAAATAAGGAAAATATATAAACCTATAAATAAAAATATATAAATTGAGAATCTCCTCCTTTTTTGAAGTCGGTTAAAAATACAAACTTGCTATGCGGCCATCGCGGGTTCGAACGTAGATGCTTTCAAGGGGGGTACCCACATAGTGAAGCCGACTGTACTTCGTACAAAATTCTAACAATTACAATTTTCCACCTTTCAATTGATAAGTTTAGGGGGCATATTTTCTTCGACTTTAGGAGCGCATGTCTCTATTGACTTTAGGAGCGCATGTCTCTATTGACTTAATTACAACCTTCTTAAATCTTTATAAAAGAACTCTTCAAATGTTTAGAAGACATGTGTAGCAAAAGTGTTATTGTTTTTTTTATTAGGTACACAATAAAAGGTTTTTTAAATGACAAAACTTTTAATGAAATGTTACTGTTTGTAGGAAAATTGTAATTAATAAGTTATCATACTTGAATGTTCCGAGTTATTGTTAGGCTTATGCCGAGTCCGTGTTATAATATTGGGTCCCCACCTATGAAATTGGCGTTTTTTTCTCACAAATAAAGAACCTTGTCACTTCTATTATTTAAAATATTCATCAATTGCTTGATATTCTATCGGATGATGAGCATCATAGACAACTACCAATAGTAAAAAAACCTTAGTACATATAGTTTTCTAAACATAAAAAATACCTTAAAAATGACTCCTTTTTAGGGTTCCGTAGTAAACTAGGAACCCTTATAGTTAGGGTTCCGTAGTCAACTAGGAACCCTTATAGTTTCGCCATGTCTGTCTGTCCGTCTGTCCGTCCTCGCTTAATCTCTGTGACCGTTAGCACTATATAGAAAGCCAAAAAATTTGGTACCAATATGTATATCAATCACGCCGACAAAGTGGTAAAATAAAAATTGGAAGAAAATGTTTTATTAGGGTAGCCCCCCTATATGTAAAGTAGGAAGTGATTTTTTTTTTATTTCAACCCTAACGTGTGATATATTGTTGGAAAGGTATTTAAAAATGAATAGGGGTTTACTAAAATCTTTTATTGATAATGTCAATAATTTCGGAAATAATCGCTCCAAAAGTAAAAAACAATGTGTCCCCCCTCCTCTAACTTTTGAACCATAAGTTTAAAAAATGTGAAAAAAATCTGAAAAGTAGAACTTTATAAGGACTTTCTAGGAAAATTATTTTGAACTTGATGGAAATAACAGTTTTTGTACAAAAAAGACAAAAGTTGTACAAAATAATTTCTGAACTAAGTTTGTAGTATAATCGTATATGCAAGCTTTTTTTTAAGTTCGTTTACATATTTTATTTGTTGGTAGAAATGACCGCTATAGGTATTTGTTTTAACTTAGCCAAAACTTATTTTTGTCGCTTAATCTAAGTGGCATTACGTTATCTTAGTTTTTAAACATTAGTGCATAAAAGTTTTAAAACATTAGTGTTCATGGTTGTTAAATAAATTAAGAAAATGTTAGTATGAAAAATGCAACTTCTTTAAAATTCTCCATACAAAACGCTGATTTCATAGGTGGGGAACTGGGGACCTAATATTTTTAAACGACTTCTAAAAAGGAAGAGATTCTAAATTCGGATGTTTATCTATATTTTTTTTATATGTTTATGATATATATTTTTTTATTTTTAACCGACTTCAAAAAAGGAGGAGGTTATCAATTCGTCGCGTTTTTTTTAATGTATGTACACCGATTACTCCGTCAATTGTGAACCGACTTTGAAAATTTATTTTTTGTTTGAAAGAGTACACTCTCGAGGTGGTCCTATTGTCATTAAGTTAGAATCTGATGAGAGAATCCCATGGACATCAAGGGAATCCCTCAAATTTTATAGGCAAACCTATAGCGATTTGGGTAATTTTTATAGTAACTCGTGCATTTGCCCTTGGAAAGCACCATTTGGTGAAGTGGAACTGATGATGAAAACCACAGATGGCACCGGAACTACTCAATAATAAGTATTTTACAATTTGCGATTCGATTACTTTAATATGGTTGCTAAGCAATTTATGCTTGTTACAATGCGAATGATAAAATGGAGCTGGTGGTGAAACACCAGAAAAACTCCTCAACAATTAACGTCCCTGCATCGGGAAAAGCAATATTTTGTAAAAAGCGATGAGCAAGTTGACACTATGCTATTGTAACTTAGATAAATTATAAGCAGGCCCACTAAAAAGCGAGTAATAAAAACTTTTTAACAAAAAAGCTGACTTAAAAAAAAAACTACAAAGTGAAAAATAACTTTAATTTCGGAAGTCGATGGCAAAAAACTAAAATACAGATCCAAAGACAGAAGAAGAAAGAAAGAAGATTTTTTGAAGTCGGTTTTTTTTTTGTTATAAAGTTTTTATTTTATATATGTTCGGGCATAACTCCGTTATTATACAATACAGGCAGAATTTTCCAAGTGGGCGTGGATGGCCAAATCCGAAACTATGAGGAATAGCGTAAAGTACTCGAAGGTGTTGCGGGCTCGATTTTGATGAAAACTAAAACTGCATCATTGATTTTGAAAAAAAAAACAGAGTATTATTACAATGACAACATAATAACAAACGACACACGGACATGTATTAATGACATACGGGAAACTAAAGAAAAGGGCTCATTTTTAACAAAATCCTTTTTTTATTTTTCTTATGTTACCTACCTATTAAACCTTAACGGATTAATTGTTCAAAATAATGACCATTATTTTCAATACATAGCTGGATCACGGGCTGGATTCCACGTCTCAAGGATTGTACTGCATTCAAAATTTGAATTTAGAATATAATGTTGTGAAGGTGACTGCGCTGCGGGTTATTGAGCATCATTTCGAACAAGTAATGTCGGTATGAATACTTTAAAATAAGAAGCAGTTTATTAAAATCCAACATTTTCCTTAAGTTTGCCGTATGTCATTAGTTCCCAGAATTTGATCCTTATTAGGGACACCATCGAGTGGTGTAATAATGCAGTGTAAGTAAGTATGTTTTTTTTATCAAAGTCAACGGGTTCGATTCTTGGCTAGAAACATTAATTTTTCAAAAATCCAATAATGCAGTTTTAGTTTTCATCAAAATCGAGCCCGCGACTCCTTTGAGTAGTAATTTTCGCTATTCTTCATAGTTTCAAATTTGGCCATCCACGCACACTTCAAAAATTCAGCCTGTATATTATCTATGTATAGAAGAATTTGTAAAATTCTGTTTTTGTTCGAAAGATGTTTATTCCGAAATGGTCCTATTTAAATTTCTTAAAGATCTGGGGGCCTAAAAAGGCCACTTTGACAGAATCATAAAACGATAACATTATGAATCGTAATGGACATTGATGAAGGATTTTTCAGTTTTTTTTGTCTGTGCTAAAATACTAATCAATCCAATCGAAATCCAATCCCTATCTCTTTGATTATATCTAAGTACCCAAGTAACATTTTAGGTTTTAGAAAGGTTTTGAAAAGGTTCTAGAACTTTTGTATGGAAATCTGTTCGTAAGTCTTAATAGACTTAATAACCTTATATTAAGCTTATATTAACCTCCTGAGTGCAAAAAGGGCCCAAGTTTTAGAACCTTTCTGAGAGCTACAGCAAAACGTATAGCTCAAATTCAAAACCTTTCAAACTACTTACACAGAACCCAAATATAACCTTCACAACCTTAATTTAACGTTAATATGACCTAACAAGGCAGCTTTTAAGTTCTAAATTAGTCATGGATGTAACTCAATGACAACTTAAAACCTTTTTGATGGACATGAATTAATGCCTTTCCAGGACTCTCAGGTTTTAAAATGTTTCTGTGTAAGATTTATTTTACACAGAAACACCAATCGTGGATATAAATACTTATTTATAATGGCGCCATTCCCTGTCATTATACCAAGTTTCAAAATGGCTAGATGTAAGTGTTATTATATTCATAAAAAATAATAAGTTGCTTGCTGAAGTCAGGAAAAATCAAAAAAATAGTGCGACTGGCACTTTATCGTGAAACTTTAGGATAATAGTGCTGTATACGAGACGGGCCTTTCGTAAGTAAAAAATTTAGAAGATATTTTAATGAAATAAAAATTATAAAATTAGGTGGTTGGTAGTAAGTTGCATTAGAAATAAAACTTCTATTCATTTAAAAATCATATATTTTAAATCACATAGCACACGTTACTTAATTTTGCCATGATGACTTAAAATATTGCTTTTTGTTTAGATTTTTTTTCATTTCAGTAAAAAAATATGGCTGGCGTTAGGAAATTACTAGAAAGCATTAAAATTAACCTTTTCAGAACTGTAACAGCTAAAAGCTCTTAATGTTTGCCAAAATAAGAGCTACAGATCATCTCGCGGAGCTACTTAAAACTACAAGGCTGTTTTCGCAGCTTTAAGGTTATCGCCAGGAGTAGTTCAAGACTTGCGAGTCGCGAAAACAACCTCTGCGCATAATTAGTTGCTTTTAAGTTTTGGTTGTAGGAGGACGTGCGTTCGACGGTTTGACAAGAGTGCTGAACAAACAGCTACAGGCTGCTCTTAAAGTTTTTTTTTTTTTTTATTTGTCCCCGTACTTACTGTTTTGCTATAGCTTTTAATTTTGTTTTATGTTTTTAATTTTCGTGTATTGTATGGTGATTTATGTCAAACTTGTTGTACCCACCTAGATGTTAAGTGAATGATGTGGTCGCCTGTAATTGGAAGCGCACACTTGTATTTGTCCCTATTCATGTTAACATGTAAGTAACTGTGTAGCCTCTGTTGGCGATCCAATAAATAAATAAATAAAAAAAAGTAAGTTTCTATTTTTTTTCAATTATGTTTTAGGTAGGTACTTACTTACCTACCTAATTTATTTATTAGGGGAGGCCGGGGCTGAAAGTTCCGATTTTCAAATAACATGAAAATTTATGATGAAAATGACAAGATTTCAATATTGATATTAGATTTTATTAAAAAGTCTTAATCGGTCTCTGTAATAGTACAGTTATTTCTACTAGTTTCTCTATATTTTTTAAAGTACAGGCATATTTTTGCAAAATTTTGGAAGGGAACATTCAACCCCACTTTGGGGCGAGTTGTTCCATGTATGGGGCAAATTGTGCCACTTAGATAATATTAATAAAGTATAAGGATAATGTATGGTTTCTCTGGTTAAATAAAACAATAAATAATTTCTATAGTTAGGTTCATTTATTTAGTTGTTATGCAATGCTATAAACTTAAAAAAACAACGAAAAAACATTACTAGCTACAACTAGATTCAAATTTTGTATTGGTTTACAAAAATTGAGATCTATTAGCTTACAAATCTTACTACCTACATACTTAAGGATACAAAAATCGTACTGGAAAGGATATTCAAGATAAACACTTTTTTATAACTAAAAAATATTGGCAATTCCATAACAGAACTTAAAAAAGACAACAAAATATAACTGGAAATCTTTAGATAAATGTTTCTTTTTTTAATTCAACTATAATAGAGATTTATCAAGTTGAAAACCTTATCACAAACATAACTGCACTTATTTTAACTACATAACACAACAGGTTGCCTCCATGCACACGTTTCATTAATAAATTTAATGATAAGTGAGATCAAAACATACAATTATAATTAAATACCAAAATGAAACTGCTAACGTTAATACCTATTATTTATCATAAAAACTTACCGATGTATTTTAATTATTCGTAAGAAATTTTTACGCACTTTACGTTTAAAACTTCCACTCCATTTTTTTGATAACACCCTGTGTCGGTTCATCTTGCAATACAACGGAATGCTTTGAAGTCACGGACACAACTAACATTATTTGAGGATGCCTCTAAAGCTTTAAAATATTCTTGTAGGACTTTAAGCATGCCTTCAGCTCATAAAAATAGCTTATTGGTTTAGGTTTTCACCACGCAGTCCTAATTTGTTTACTTAGACAACTATAACACTGCCTATAAGTTTTAAGTAGGTTTTAGAAATTACTTATAAGCAATTTCAACATTCCATAACTTTATGGTTATATCAAAGTTAAAAATTAAACCTTTAGATCTCACTTTAGCATAATGCTAGCCTTTCCAGAACTTAATCAAGAGTCTACGACAACTATAAGTTCCTAGGACTATATGCTCTTGAAACACAAGTCAAAATAACGTTAATTTAAACTCTTGTCAGCGGCTCCAAGGTTGTAATAATAAACAATTAGTTTTAGGACTTATTAATCATTCTCAAGTACTTAATATGACTAGATAGCAAAGCATTAACCTTTTTACGACCCTTAGAAAACCTAAAGGCATTTTCTACAACCTAGGCCCGAATGAAATGTTACTTGGGTAGTGCAGCGAAAAAAAAAACACGGTCTGTCTTCGCCATATTTTGATTCATAACGTTATTGTTTTACGATTCTGCCAAAGTGGCCTTTTTAGGCCCCCTGATGATGAGTTTCAGAGACAGACAACGGAACTCTTCAATAAATGCCAGCAAATCAACTTCGATTGCTGCTATCACATATGTATACATTGTTTACGCAATCACATAACATAACATCACTCATGTACCCTTTAGAGGGGTAAGCAGATGTCTTCAATAGCTTCCTGTCACTGATATTCACATAGCAAGTAGTGTTATATGAATGTGTGTGGGGTAGGTAGGCGTAGGTACAACTAAAAACTTTTTTACAAAAAAATACAACCGACTTCCAAAAAAAAAAGCACTACAAAGTGAAAATTAACTTTAATTTCGAAAGTCGGTGTCTAAAAACGAAAATGCAGAACCAACGACACCGACTTCCGAAATTAATGTTATTTTTCACTTTGTGGTTTTTTTTTTAAGTTGATTTTTTTTTTTGTAAAAATGTTTGTTTGATCATTTGTATTCTTACATAATATATAAATTATTATTATGTTAGATTATTTTATGTGTAGATTAACTGACATACGGTTTTTAAAATACTAAAATGGAGAAGAGTTAATAATAAAAGTACTAGTAATAATTCAATACTATTATTAATTTTAAGAAGGTTACTGGAATGCTGCGGGCTCTGTACCGTTTGAAAAATTTATTACCATCAAGTACGAAGACAATGCTTGTACAGTCCCTCATTTTCCCTATCATCGATTATGGTATGTGTGCTACTATGACCTGAATGCAGATCTCCTCAACAAACTTGACCGTCTTCTCAATAACTGCATTCGATTCGTTTTCAATCTGCGTAAATATGATCATGTCTCTGCGCATCGGTCGCTTCTAAAGTGGTTGCCCATACGCCAGCGCAGAGAGCTAACCCAAGTAGCACAAAATAGCTTTATAATCGATGGATAACAGAATTAGCATATTATTATAGCTTTATAAGAAGTCTACATATAGGCATTATAAACCACTATACAGCTCTTGTAATGCTAATTTGGGCCCCAAATTATACAGCCTTAAGTGTAAGAATGGCATTTTAGCAGCATTATATTGGTTGTTTACCGGAATGATAAACGCATTATAATGGGCTGTGAAAACAGGTTAAAGCAGTGCGCATATGTTAAATGCGGCTCTTATACAGCTTGTACCATTACAAAGGCAAAATAAAAACATTTTCAAATGTTATTTTTAATTTCTGTTATCTATACTAATATAATAAAGCTGAAGAGTTTGTTTGTTTGTTTGTTTGTTTGTTTGAACGCGCTAATCTCAGGAACTACTGGTTCGAATTAAAAAAATATTTTTGTGTTGGATAGTCCATTTATCGAGGAAGGCTATATATAACATCACGCTACAACCAATAGGAGCGGAGCATCAATGAAAAATGATGCAAAAACGGGGAAAAAATATTCCTTTTGAGAGCTTTCGTTGCGTACGCTGCGTAAACGGTTAAAGTTACGCAAAAATCATGTATGACGGAATTGTTTCCCTTTAAAAGTTCTAAAAAAAAGTCCGCGATAGCATATGTCTATCTTTTAAGGTTTACTCACTATAACCTTTTTTATGGTAATCAAATTTCTTCTAAACTAATGCATGATTTGCGAAGGTTTTTTTTTATAAACATGATATTTTAATCCTTATCAAAATAAATACGTTATTCATCACAAGTATTTAATTTTGAATAAAATTGCCCTTGACATCATTTGATTTTAACCGACTTCGAAAAAGGAGGAGGTTCTCAATTCGGATGTTTCTATTTTTTATTTTTTATGTAGGTATATTCGAGCATAACTCCCTCATATATATTTGCAAATATTTTTTTTGTTCGAAGTGGGTTTATTCCGGTATGGTCCCATTTAAATTTCATAAAGATCTGATGATGAGTTTCGGAGACAGACAACGGAGCTCTTCAATAAATGCCAGCAAATCAACCGCGATTGCTGTTATAGCATATGTATGCATTGTTTACGCAATCACACAACATAACATTACGCCTGTACCTTTTAAAGGGGTAGGCAGATGTGTTCAATAGCTTCCTGTCACTGATATTCACATACCAAGTAGTGTTATATGAATTTGTTTAGAGTAGGCAGGTACAACTAAAAAGTGAAAAATAAAAACTTAAAACAAAAACAACTGACTTACTATATTATAATTTATAATCTATACTAATATTATAAAGCTGAAGAGTTTGTTTGTTTGGTTGAACGCGCTAATCTTTGGAACTACCACTCGGATTTGAAAAAATCTTTTTGCATTTGATAGCCCAATTCTTGAGGAAGGCTATAGGCTATATAACATCACGCTATGACCTTAAGGAGCCGAGCAAAAGGAAAAAAAGTCAGAAAGAATGCCAATCAAAAACGACGTAATAGCGCGGGCAGGCGATGCTATGCGACGGGGTGGGTCGGAGTAACAAGAAATTTCACGCGGACGAAGTCGCGGGCAGAAGCTAGTTATTAATAAATCTTGTGTAAAAAGAACATGGATACTTTCAACAAAAAAATATAAGTGCTACAAGGCAAGTAATTAAACTCTTGTTTTTGTTCTCTATGAGTGAATTAAGGTTGCGAGTATCAGTTTACTGTGAAAGTATGTAGTGTGTGTGTGTGTGTGTGTGTATTTGAATCAAATATTTCATGCGCCTTCAAATTAAAGAGCTATTTATTACAAAAATATTATAAAAATATGTGGTATTGTAAAAAAAAATATGCTCTTAAGAAGAAATCTTTAGTTTTAGTCATTATGATACCTGTATTGTACCGGCCGGTCAATACCATAGGTTGAAGTCCTTTCTAAAGGACTATTTACCATAAAATTAAATTTTAAATATTATCGATACAAAAAGCAAAATGGCGTAAGCATAATTAAAAACTTTAGGCATGCGGTATACGACTTATTGCTTGTTAAAATTCTTGTCATTATACGTTTGTATAGATAAAGGCTATATAATATTATGATGAAATGCTTTTAAAAAGCTGGCATTAAAACAGCACCAATGTACACCGTTAAACAGTTGTGCCCCATGCGAAAGGTCGTTATAAAACATAGAGCAGTTTTAAAGAATTTTAAAATGCTTTTTAATAGCCTAAGCCGTAATTAATGCTTACATACGGCCTACACTTTTGTATAATGCTTACAGCTGTATTAGAAGCTGTATAGAGACATAAATTATGTCTAAAATAAAACCTTTAGCTGCACAAAAGATTGAAAAAGAGGATTATATAGCTTTAGGAACTACAAAGTTAATAAAATGCTGTTATACAGAAGCAAGACATTGCTAAAACCCTTCAAATTCTATAACGAAGCTAGAAGAAATTTTCTGGTCATCACTTTTTCCATTATATCGATTTTGTGTTCTTGGGAAGGGCGCTGACCACCTTGTTCTCATTTCTTGATTCTCCGGTTTCGCCTGGTTACCTAGCCCCACACTTTCAGTACATTTGCGCCAACCACAATAGAAATCTACGTTCATCACACAATCGTCTTCTCCAATGTCCCACTCACCGCACAGACTTCATTCACTCTTCTTTCTTCGTTCAGGCTATCTCACTGTGGAATACGCTCCCCCAGGAAATCAGGATGGCAACCAACCGATTATCCTTTAAGGTTAAGGTTCGCGAGCACATTCGCAAGAAGCTGGTAGTATCATCACAACGGTAATTATTTTCTCATTGTATGTCTTATTTCTTTTTATTAAGTTTATTTATGTATTTATGTATATTTATATGTAATTAGGTATATATTATATTCAGTTTTAATAGGTTTATGCCTATCTTTATATTTGGAATATTTATTCCACAATGGTCTGATTGCACCTACCACGGTTTGTCTCTGCATCACCCAAAGGTTGACTGGTAGAAAATGCCTATGGCATTAAGTCCGCCTCTGTACATTTATGTGCTTGAAGATTAAATAAATAAATAATAATAATTTTAAATTAATTTACCTATTTGAAAATGCTGCATGCCGTAAGGTAAAATATATCGGGACTACAATTTTAATAAATCCATCTTTTTGTCTGCTAATTACATATATAGCACGCCTTATGTGCACTGAGTTTCATCGAAGTCGATGTTAAAACTGTAAATGTACCTATCTATGTTTCGAATAAAAATAAATCTTGTTTTAAAATTGCACAAACGCAAAAACTATTTTTATGTGATTTAACCACAAATTAACAACTTTGGATTTTTTTCTTTGCTTGTAGGTACAGTAGCGGTCAGAACTCCAAACTGTCGCATCGTAACTCGTCGCACTTGAGACCTTCTTTTATTTAGGCATTTCACACACACATACACACCCGTGTATTGCACTCTTTCATCACGTACGAAACAAAAAAAGCACGGTATATGATCATCATCATAGGATCATCGCGGCACGCAGTCTTTTTCTAATTATGGTAATGAGAAAAAGACAGAGAATATTTTAAACTAATCACATAAAAGTTGAGGGTAGATTTGAAACAAAATTAATTTTCTGACTGTAGTTATAATGGTATGTCGTTGTTGGTTGGTGAACTTAGTTACGAGCGTTTGTGTTATTGATATTAGAGGTGTTAAGTTTGAAGATTTTTAATTGAAAATACAAGCAAATATAAATATTGAAGCCGGGCGAACATTGTAGTCTTGCATATAACAATGGGTTTAATATATCTGAAATATCCAATGAAACCGGATTTTGTGTAAGTTATTTTATTGTTATTGATTTTATTTGTTCTCATAAGTGACGCTTCAAAATGTGTAATAAGGATTTCTTTTTTTTTAGAGAGGTACTGAGAGACGTTGGGTGAGGAGATTTGAGGAAGAGGGAATTCTTAAGAGCCGTGTAAGAAGTAGTAGGCCGCCACTTATTAACCAGTCTCAGCGACGCTTTATGGTTGGTGAATATGATACGAATGGTTTCATACCCACAAGACGATTTGCCGAAGAATTTACTACGTCATTGCGCACTGTTCGCCGTGCACTCCATGCCGAAGGCCTTCATCATCGAACACCAGCGCAAAAACCGTATTTAACGCAAAGGCATAAAGAGGAATGGTTGCGTTTTGCTCGCGAATATTTAGACTTTGATTGGGAAACTATTTACTGACGAGAAGACTTTCAAATCGTATCAAAAAGGAAGACTTCATTTGTGGCGCAGAGACTATACACGTTGGTCTGACAGTAATATTATAAATAATACGGAGTCTGGAAGAATTAGTGTGAATATGTTGGGGTGGATGGGCCGGATGAGTTGGCATTTATACCGACGCGGGCCAACAGCTCTAATAACGTCGAGGTTTCGAGCGATATAATGCTACTTAGTGTTTGAAATATTTATCCAGTGGATGAAATTGGTGAATTTCATTTGGTTCAAGATAATTCCGATACATCGTGCCAGTATTGTTCGTGAGTGGTTTACTGAGCATTCGGATGTTAAAGTTATTCCGTGGCCAGCGCAATCCCCTCATTTAAACCCTATAGAAAATGTATGGGGTTTAATGGTGCAAAGATGGGAAGCGCGAGACGAAAGATGTCTCGAACAGCTCAAGTCTCATTGCATGGAGTTGTGGGATAGTTTACACAGTAGTGGCACAGATATTTGCAGTAATATTGTGGCCTCCATGCGTCGACGTTTTCTTGACTGCATTGATAATAACGGAGGTCACACTAAATAATAATAAAATAATAAAAAAAAATGCTCTAAGGGGAATTCAGGGGATACACTGGCCATAATATTATAGTAATAAGTGAATGATTGTAAGATTGAGGTTTAGTTTCAATCTTCTTTTCCTTGAGAAAATTAATAGATTAAGGCCAGGACTCTCGGAAATCTCGGAATCGACCTATTTTTGATTCAACATTAAACAATCAAATATTCTTTGTTTTAATCTGAAAAAAATATATGGCATAGTTTAACTAACATTCTTGATTATTCTATGGTTCAAAACACGATATTTACAACTTCACTCGATCATAAAAAATCGCAAACAAATCGAAAACAGCGAAGTTTTTAATCGTTTTTCAAGTCGCATTTGAAGTAGACTTAACTTTTACTCGCAAAAAATATATGAAAAAATAGGCAATGATGTATAGTAGAACATTCTACGGTTAATTTTTCTCAAAACTGATTTTTATTGTCTTAACAAGATATAATCTAAAAAGGCGGCCTGCGCGCTTCACTTCAGTAGCCCGCCGGGCGTTACCGAGGTAGGACCTGTGTCGCTTTTGCTGGCTCGCCGCGTTCCCGCTAATCGATCGAAATATACGTTATAATATTGTTAGTTAATTTCCGTGTTTGTGTATTAGTTTCAAAATTCAGTCTGTAAATATTGTTTAGGTTCTAGTATTAATAATTAAACTAAATATTAGTTTGTTATATATAGTTGTAATATAGTGATAATTAAGATTAAATTATGGGGAATAAAAACAGAAGAAAGAAAAAAAAACGTTCAGCATTGAACTGCAAAGCTTAAAAAAAATAAGGTAATTTTGATTATTATTTTTCTACGTATTTATAACTTATAAGACGACGCGACAGAATAATATTGTAGTTGTATAGGTTCTCTTGCTTTCGTCACAGTACTAGCAGTAGCAGGTCGGTACCATAAATTTACAATTATCGTAATATCTGTAATAGATTTTCAACTTTACTACAACGGAATAAGGTTTATATTCAATTGCAAAATTTGAGTTTTTGAGTTTGTGTTTCTAGTTTTGTGATTGTATAGGTAAAATATTATATTTTTTCGAAGTGAAAACTTCTTTAGCATTATTGTGATTTGAAAATTTTATGAAACGAAAAAGCTACAGTAAAAAGAGACATAAGATTTAACGTGGGAGAAAATGAGATAGGAAGCATTATACAGTGTTTTTGTTTTTTATTATTACAAATGACATCACATTTAATCCTATGCTACTAATTTGTGATGATGATGGTGATGGTGTTGGCGATGGCGATGACGATGGTGATGGCGATGGTGATGGTGATGGTGATGGCGATGATGATGGCGATGGTGATGGCGATGGTGATGGTGGTAGCGATGGTGATGGTGATAGCGATGGTGATGGCGATGATGATGATGGTGATGGCGATGGCGATGGTTATGGTGATGGTGATTGCGATGGTGATGGCGATGGCGATGATGATGATGGTGATGGCGATGGTGATGGCGATGGCGATGGTGATAGCGATGGCGATGGCGATGGCGATGGTGATGGTGATGGATGGATGGATGGATGGATGGATGTTCTTTAGCATCGTTGTGATTTGAAAGTTTATGAAACGAAAAAGCGACAGTAAAAAGAGACATGTAAATTCATAAGATTTAACGTGGGAGAAAATGAGATAGGAAGCATTATACAGTGTTTTTGAAGGTTTCACTTCTACCACGTGTGAATTGCACACTTGCTGTTTTTTTATTTAAAAATATGAAATTCGTTGTGAATGGTGGGAAGAGTTCAATAAAAATACGTATTTTGGTGTTTTTGATTAGTAGATTTAATTAAAAAAACTTATTGACGAATTCAAGCAACCAAAAAAAGTGTTTTACAAAAAAAAACAACCGACTCAAAAAAAAAATACACTACAACGTGAAGAATATATTTTAATTTTTTGACACCGACTTTCGAAACTAAAGTTATTTTTCACTTTGTAGTGTTGTTTTTTTTTGGAAGACGGTTTTTTTTTTGTAAAAAAGTTTTTATTTTTCACTTTTTAGTTGTACTTACCTACCCCAAACAAATTCATATGTCACTACTTGCTATGTGAATATCAGTAACAAAGCTATTGAACACATCTGCTTTACCCTTTGAAGGGTACAGGCGTGATGTTATGTTGTGTGATTGCGATTACATATGCTATAGCAGCAATCGCGGTTGATTTGCTGGCATTTATTGAAGAGTTCCGTTGTTTGTCTCTGAAAGTCATCATCAGATCTTTACAAAAATAAAAAAAACAGCATGTGTGCAATTCACACGTGGTAGAAATGAAACCTTCAAAAACACTGTATAATGCTTCCTATCTCATTTTCTCCCACGTTAAATCTTATGAATTCATGTCTCTTTTTACTGTCGCTTTTTTGTTTCATAAACTTTCAAATCACAACGATGCTAAAGAACATCCATCCATCCATCCATCCATCCATCCATCCATCCATCCATCCATCCATCCTTCACCATCACCATCGCCATCGCCATCACCATCACCATCACCATCGCCATCACCATCGCCATCACCATCGCCATCGCCATCGCCATCACCATCATCAACATCGCCATCATCATCGCCATCACCATCACCATCGCCATCAACATCGCATCACCATCATCATCATCGCCATCACCATCGCCACCACCATGGCCATCACCATCGCCATCGCCATCAACATCACCAACGCCATCACCATCACCATCACCATCACATCACCATCATCATCATCGCCATCGCCATCGCCATCACCACCACCATCGCCATCACCATCGCCATCATCATCATCGCCATCATCATCATCGCCATCACCATCACCATCGCCATCACCATCGCCATCGCCATCACCATCATCCTCATCATCATCATCACCACAAATTAGTAGCATAGGATTAAATGTGATGTCATTTGTAATAATAAAAAACAAAAACACTGTATAATGCTTCCTATCTCATTTTCTCCCACGTTAAATCTCATGTCTCTTTTTACTGTTGCTTTTTCGTTTCATAAAATTTTCAAATCACATCACAACGATGCTAAAGAAGTTTTCACTTCAAAAAAAAATTGCAGATCTGTCTATTTACGATGGAGTTATGCCCCCCCTAACATACATAAAAAAAAATAGAAATATCTGAATTGAGAACCTCCGCCTTTTTTGAAGTCGGTTAAAAATATAATATTTACAATCACAAAACTAGAAAGAAACTAAAGTAGGATGATGAAATTAAAATACTGTAGACGAGCAGCCCTATATTTCAAGAATAGGGCCGATTCACAATACTACTTATAAATACACAATATTAACACAATATTACTTATAAAAATAACCGTGACAGGGGTCAGCGAGTTCATTCGAACTGCGCTTTCGCGGCATTTGCCACGCGAGGACGGAGGTAACGCTAAATGCCTACTACGCTCGAAGATCCTGGCCTTAAGCTGTAACCTCAATAAACCAAAAACATCCCATTTTAGTATTAACCAAAAATGATTTATGAACAAATTAGGTATTTTATGTATTTCAAAGTTTGGAATAAGAATGTTTATGTTTTAAAGGTTGATATTAACATTGATCAATAAAATGTTCCTATAAAAAATTGTGGTTTTTTTTTCATTAAATTGCATAAGATTATACTTTATTTTTACCCTCTATACCCTATTGTCATTGTATTAACGAAAGTTAATAAATAATTGAACTCTGACACAAAAACGAACAGAACAAAAAGAGTCGAAAGCGCGCATTGAGGTTCGAACCTTCTCAACTTCACGCACACACAATAACAGTCACCCACTCGAGCGAATCTGTCTGTCTGTCTGTCTGTATGTTACCTTTTCACGCCTAAACCACTGAACGGATTTCGATCTTTGGCAGAGAGATAGATTGTACCCCGGGGAAAAGGACATAGGATAGTTTTTATAGACATACCGCGCGGGCGAAGCCGCGGGCGGAAGCTAGTAAGTAATATTTTCAATAATAGTACATTCTGATACATAGCCGAATGAGTAATTATCAATGCACACGCCTTTCATAGGACGTTTTTCAACACACTTGCGAGGAAAAAACAGACTTTTATTGTTATTAACAGCTTATATAAGGAAAATAGCGCGCTGGTTTTGTATTTCCGCGCGCCGCGCTAGCGATGCGCACGCAGTTATAAATAAAGGCACTGGCAAAACCGCTAAAAAGCCTATATAAAAAATATAATAAACACAAAATAAAGTTGACTGATCGTAGTCACAGTAGTGTCGTAGTGTTGTATGTAGTGTTTGTTGTATGTCAAATTGTAGTTTAGTTAGTATGGAATTAGAAAGTACTATTGGCATATAGAAATATTCAGACTATTTAAAAAAAAGTGAAGTATGGCCCGCGGGTTCCTTTTGGTTTAGTCGCGAATAATATTTTGATCAAGATGCAACCTGATACCGACCTGCATATTGCAAAAAAACGTCAAAAAAATTAATTTCGTGGTCTACCACTGCGCATTCACTTTAAATTATCCGTGGTCCCTTCCGAAACCAAACGGAAAAGACCCTGACTGGCGTTCTATTATTGCGGATTCTCACTGAACTAATGTATGTTTCTTTCTAATACCATACTAACTAAACTACAATTTGACATACGACTACGATCAGTCTAAACATTACAAGTTTATTATATTTTTAACCGACTTCAAAAAAGGAGAAGGTTCTCAATTCTGATGTTTATATTTTTTTTATGTATGTTCGGGCATAACTCCCATATATATAGACGGATTTGCAATTTTTTTTGTTCGAAAGAGAATTATTCCGAAGTGGTCTCATTTAAATTTCGTAAAGATCTGATGATGAGTTTCGGAGACAGACAACGGAACTCTTCAATAAATGCCAGCAAATCAACCGCGATTGCTGCTATAGCTTAAGTATGCATTCTTTACGCAATCATCACACAACATATATTGAATTAAGTGTAATTTTACTAACTTTCTCGTTTTCTACTCTTCAAGCCCCCTTTCATTTGATACCCATACTAAGGGGATTGAAAAAAATGTCAACCGCCATCTTAGAGCGGTGGCCATATTGAATTTAGTGTAATGTTATTTACTTAATCGTTTTCTACTCTTCAAGCCCTTTCATTTGATACCCATATTAAGGGGGTTGAGAAAAAATATGTAATCCGCCATCTTGGAGCGGCGGCCATATTGAATTTAGTGTAATTTTACTAACTTTATCGTTTTCTACACTTCAATCCCTTTCATTTTGATACCCATATTAAAGGGATTGAAAGAAAATTATAATCCGCCATCTTGGAGCGGTGGCCATATTGAATTTAGTTAATGTTACCAACTTTATCGTTTTCGTCTTCAAGTATTAAAGGGGTTGAAACAAAAAATATAATCCGCCATCTTGGAGCGGCGACCATATTGAAATTATTACAATATTGCACATTGTATTGTTACCAGAAGTAAAGGTGTAGGTATGCAAAATTTCAGCTCAATCGGATACCAACAAATGGTCGAAAAATGGTTTGCAAATTTTGACGGACAACTTACATACATACGAACTGTACAAGCTAAATAAAAGCTTATAAATAAAACGCTTGTAACAATAAAGCAATAATAAAATTTTGTTTGAATGCACTAATATTTGGAACTACCTACCAGTCGGATTTGAAAAAATATTTTTGCATTTGTTAGCCCAATTCTTGACCTTTAAACCGAGCAAAAAGAAAATATGTCAGAAAGAACGCTAAACGAAGTAATAGCACAGGCGGCGAAGCGATGCAATGAAATGGGTTCGGGGAACAAGTTTCACGCAGACGAAGTCGCGGGCAGAAGCTAATCTACCATAAAACTCCTCAGACTTTCGCTGAAATTAATTTTCTACAAATACAAACGTACTGTGATGCTAGCGGGCGTCAACCTCAACCCTGACGATCTCGGGTGTTGGGTGTTCTACAAGAACATCAACTCTAGAAAACGATATACCTAACACGAAGATTGTGAAGGTAGTGGACCATGCTAGCATAAAGCTTCTATTGGAGTTAGGCGAGAGAACCAGCCGGTCGATTCTGTAAAAATCTCACCGTGAAAACTTAGGCGAAGTGAGTTTGTTTTTGCTAGGAATTGACACTATTGACAGCTCACTCCACGCTCACTTCACCTAAGTTTTCACGGTGAGATTTTTACAGAATAGCAATCCTGGAAGCTTTCGATGCATAAATGATTGAGTAAGTACCTAATACAACGCGCAACTGGCGCCGCCCGCTCGCGCTGTGAGCACTTGTTGAGCGCGAAGGAGCCACGCCGACGTCACATCTGTCTAGTTGTGCCGGATCCCCAGTTCACTGAACTTAACTAAATGTTTTACATACCGCGTAACCCACTTCGACGCTCGTGGTCTTCCTAAGTTAATACCTACTCAAGAATTTCTTGTCATTCGAAATGTCGAATGTGTCAGTATTAAGTATTCAGTTTAATATAATATACAGGTACATCTTTACTTTGCACAGCGCAGGAACGCTACATTTAGGGTTGCCAACCGTACTCTAAAATAGAGTATTTGTCCTCTATATCACGTAGGCGTACTCTATAATCTATAACATTAATAGAGTACGCTAAAATACTCTTTTTTACACAATTTTTACTTAACTAGTGCCAGTCTGTAATAATATGCAAAAACCCGTAGATAATCAGAATAAAAAAGTCTACTATTTACTGTTTAATTTAATCATTTATAACAAATTATAGAAGGAAAACTTAATTTACAAAGACTAAACATACACATGGACAGTTTATATTCAGAAGTAATAATTTTAAAAGAACTCCAAGCCGAATTGTTTAATAACACAGATTTTATGCAAAAATCCACTGCAAAAAAATGGCAATTTATTTAAAAAAAATGTCCTGAAGAATTTGATCGTTTAAAAAAAAAATTATTAGCTATATACTCTCTGTTCAAACCACTTTAGCACTTACTGAAAGAGTCTTTTCGGTCATTAATGTGACGTGGCGAGAAGAGAGAAACAGAGCTTCATTGAAATTGATAAAAAATGAGCTCTTGATATATATAAATTTAGAGTTGGAATGTTTAGACTCATACAATTCCTTTAAGAACAATGAAAGATTCTTATGTGCTGCAAAAAGTACAAAAAAATACCTTTTTAAAAGTACAAAATAAATGATACTCTTTTTAGGGTTCCGTACCTCAAAAGGAAAAAACGGAACCCTTATAGGATCACTTTGTTGTCCGTCTGTCCGTCCGTCCGTCTGTCAAGACCCTTTTTCTCAGGAACGCGTGGAGGTATGAAGCTGAAATTTATATCAATTACTCAGGTCTACTGTCCCTTGAAGCTGTGAAAAAATCAAACTTCTAAGCCAATGCAATCAAAAGATACAGCCGTTTATGCCGCAAATTTTCGACACTTGCAAGGGAATCAAAACCTACAGGGTGCTTCCCGTGAACTCAGAATCTTGAAATTTGGTACGAAGCAACGTCTTATAGCATAGATAAAGGAAAAATTACGAAAACCATAAATTTTTAGTTACATCACATAATATATTTTTTTTTAATAATTTTAAACTTACTACCCATTTCCTCATAAACGCGTAGAGGTATTAAATTGAAATTCATACCAAATACTCAGGTCTATAATACCTTTAAGCTGTAACAAAATCAAACTTCTATGTCAACGCAATCAAAAGAAACAGCAATTTAAGCTGCATATTTTGAAACTCGCAAGTACTCGCAAGGGAATCAAAACCTAAAGGGTACTTCCAGTCGACCTAGAATCTTGAAATTTGGCATGAAGCAACGTTTTATAGCACACATAAAGGAAAAATTCCGAAAACCTTAATTTTTTTTTTTTTTTTTGCAATGTTCAATGTGGTACTATTCATAACTTTTTCAGTCACCATTTACAGGTCTGGTTCAAATTTAATACTTAATTAATATTTTTGAACCAGATTTCTAAATAGTGACTAAAAAACTTAGTAAATAAATAACTTTAATAAAAGAACTTTCGCAAGTCTGCTGCAAGGCTAGTATAAGTGTTTCAGTTATATTATAGATAAATGATATGTGTTAATATAAAATAAAGGATTACTTAAACGATAAAGAGATCTATGTCTTAAATTTATGCTCCTCCATCTTTCCCCATTGTAATGTTATGAATTTCATTTTGCAATAAAAATACCATAGTAATATGACTCGATTGTCGTAATGAACGAACTTTGTAAACCTTGCAGGTTTGTACGGAACCCTCGGTGCGCGAGTCCGACTCGCACTTGGCCGGTTTTTGTAAGTCCGTACTCTTTATTTACCTCCTTTAAAATCATACTCTATTTCTTCTAAAAAAAGTTGGCAACCCTAGCTACACTGTCGCCACACTCACGCCACGCGCGCGGCTGGCGACGACGAGCGACGCGACGCGACGCGACGCCCTGCTCTACGAGTGTCAATTATGTTTGTGTATGACACGCCTTACTTGCGTCATGTATGCGAAACCCCTTCATAAGTCTCTAGCGATGTATAATAGGGACGTAAACGTAATACCCTAAGTCCTGAATCTCGACGATTACAAATTTACATTAAATATTGAACTGGGAATTGACATGGAAGTCAAATATACAGCATGATCCTACAGTGGAGGTGATAAATACTAATCCGTGCCTAGTGGGCACAATGTATCAGTGAGTAGTGGAGCAGTGGGCAGTGGGCAGTGGGCGTGCGGCCGCTGAGCGCGGAACACGCGGGTATCAGCGCCGACGCGAAAATAAACAGTTTGGAGGGTAGTAGGTGAGGGTCGGCCGGCGAGCAGCGCGGGCGCGCGGGGAAAGTATTTATAGCACGTCCTCATTGAGGCGCGCGCGGCGTGTTTACTGCGCCACGCTATATCGGTGCGCCGCCGCCCGCGCCGCGCCGCGCGCGATTGTAAACAACCGCCGCCTGCCGCGCCTGCTGCCTGCTGCCTGCTGCCGCCACCACACAGAGCTTACTTTGACCTGCGGCGCGCCGGCGTCCTACACATCTAGATCACTGAGCACTCTCTATCGACTATTGACATACTGTGAAGCTTTCTGTTCAGAACATTCGGACTTTCTTGCTACGCCCTGCGATGACACATGCACGTCAGGGCCGCGAGGGCCCGCGCGGCGCCGAGCTCTGCGGCCGCCGCGAGTAGCGCCGGCCGTGCGGCAGTCCGGCAGGCGCGCCGGGACCCACTGTATTGATACACTACACACTGGCACTACTCGCTCCCGGCGACCGAGGAGTCTCCGCGCCACGCGAGGCCACAGCCGGTCAATATCGGCTGCATAATTCGCAGATACGGGCGTCGGGCGCCGAGCGGGCGCAGGGCGCGCGCAGCACGTGAGCGCCACACATGCGCAGAGCGGCGATCGATGGCGGCCGCTGGGCGTGCGGCGCTGCGTGCTGCGTGCTGGTGCTGCGGGGCTCACCTGCCCGGGCGCCGGGCGGAGCGGCGGCGGGCGGCTCGCCGGCCACGCCGGCGCTAGCGAGCGCGCGGGCGCGGGCGCGGCATGCGGCGAGCGCGCGGCCGGCTGGAGGCGAGGCGGCGGCGAGGGCTGCACGGGGACGGGCCGCGGTCGGGGCGCGACTGACGCGGCGCGCCCGGCCGCCCGCCGCGCGCCGCCCGCGCCTGCGCGCTGTCGACACACGCGAATGCGGTCACCCAGCGCGCCTGCGGACCGCCCGCGCCCACCGCTCGCTGCTCGCTCCGCTCGCTTCGTTCGCTCCGGTCGCTCCGGCCGCTCGGGCTGCGCCGCAGGACGTTACCAGCGCTGTTGCTCTGTGGCGTATGAATGAATGACGATGGCGGAAGCATGAATTGAATTGATTACACAAAAATACAATAAGCTCATTGAATGAGATTAGCTAACACATTAGAATGTTCGAGCTAGCTGAAGGGGCTGAGTGTCTGAGGGGCTGAGAGCTACACTCGCCAACTAATATAAGGTTGAATGGTAGAAAATGTCTCAGACACCTTTTATGCAGTATTTGTTCCGTGTACAAATAAAAATAAATAATAATATGTGACAAGTGTGACAACGATAACATTTATAGCGAAGGCGCCAGGCACCAGCATCTGGTAACAAAGGGTGGTTCGACTCTTGTAAGTAGTTGTAGACACCAGGGCTTATCTTTGATTATTATCCACTATCGCGGGTCGCTGTGTATAATCGTCGCACGGTTTTTACGACTCGATAAAGCATCGAGATTATCTATCTATATCTATACTTATAATAAATCTGTAGAAGTGAAAATTCTGTACATTGAAAATATCAAAAAAATAAATGGCAGGGGGTGTTACTATACCGACACCGAACCCAAAAATGTGATTAAAAAAATTTTTGTCTGTCTGTCTGTCTGTTTGTTCAGGCATCACGCAAAAACTACCGGTTAGATTACGATGAAACTTGGTATAATTATTCTTTAATATCCTGGGCACCACACTGGGTACTTTTTATCCCGGAAAAGTATATACAACAAAAAACAAACTTAATTTTGCGGTTCGATCCCTAGACCTGATTACTGTACCAACCGCAAATAATAAGTTTGTCGTAGGTTACGTCACCCGCAGTGGAGTTCACTAAGGGGCGCTGCACACGGCTAAGATACTATAATATTTTATCTTAAGATACAATATCGCTCGCCATACAATTCAATGGACTATCACACACGACGAAGATAATAAATAATATTTCATATTTTCGTATCTTAAGATGAATTTGTAAATACTAATAATAAAGCAGAAGAGTTTGTTTGTCTGAACGCGCTAATCGGTCGGATTTTTCTCGGAGTCGATTTTAAAAAATATTTTTACATTTGCTAGCCTAATTCTTGAGGAAGGCTATGTAACATCACGCTATAACCCTTAGGAGCCGAGCAAAAAGAATAAAAGTCAGAAAGATCGCTAAGCGAAAACGAAGTGACAGCGCGAGCAGGCGATGCGATGCGATGCGATGCGACGGCGTGGGTCGGAAACAAGAAATTTCACGCGGACGAAGTCGCGGGCAGAAGCTAGTTTATAATAAAATTAATTAGTTTAAAATATGTAAGTTTAATACGAATGTTATTTACATCTAATACTTCCGGAATAAATTCTCTAGATAATGGTGAACACAGCATAAAGGTTCCTGCAAACAGGCGCGACGCGCGACGCGACATAAAGGCACCGCTCGCTCGCTGCGCGACTTGTGAGTTGTGGTTCCTTTGTGTCGCGCGCGATTTTATCGCATGTCGCGCCTGTTTGAAAGAGCCTTATACATCTGTTATACGAACAACGCGGTCACGCACACACATACACACACACACCCTCACACACACACACACCCCACACATACCCCACACACACCCACACACACACCCCCACACACACACACATACACACACACCCTCCCACACACACACGCACAAGGTGACAATCATTTATAAAATGTATAGATATACGTGTAGATTCGTAGTACACTTTTTTTCTGTACTAGCAGCGCCCCGCGGTTTCACCGGCGTAAGTTTTGATCCCGTGGGAATATCGGGATAAAAACTATCCTTTGTCCTTTCCCAGGACTCAAACTATCTCTATACCAAATTTCATCTAAATCTGTTCAACGGTTTACGCGTGATTTAGTAACAAACATCCAAACATCTTCACAAACTTTCACATTTATAATAATTATTTATAGTAAGTAGGATTCAGGAAGCGGAATAAGTAAGTACTTACTTCAGAAAAATATTTCATTGTATAATGCTAAAGGGTTTAATTAGCAAATAAGTATTTAAGTAGTACGTTGACGAACTTAAAGGACTAAACTAAGTCGAGGACTAAGCACTCGCGAGCACTCGAGCAGAGAGCTCGTAATACATTACCGTATATTCGGTAGCAGCTTGGGTTACTAAGGTAAGGTCCTTATCTGTCTGTTTCTGAAGTTTAACAACTGCAGAAACTGAAATGACGAGACAGGAGACAGCGCTCTTAAGTACTTAAGTGTGTCGAGACGCACACCGGGTCTACTCCTGTAGAAACTGTTCCACTTTACTCTTCTACTCATAAGTAAGTGTGTCGAGACGCACACCGGGTCTACTCCTGTGGAAACTGTTCCACTTTACTCTTCTACTCATAAGTAAGTGTGTCGAGACGCACACCGGGTCTACTCCTGTAGAAACTGTTCCACTTTACTCTTCTACTCATAAGTAAGTGTGTCGAGACGCACACCGGGTCTACTCCTGTAGAAACTGTTCCACTTTACTCTTCTACTCATAAGTAAGTGTGTCGAGACGCACACCGGGTCTACTCCTGTAGAAACTGTTCCACTTTACTCTTCTACTCTTGGACTTATGTAATCGACAAATCTTAAAATAATTGTACTTGGTCAAGAACGACATTTGTACACCATATTATTATGTAGTGGTAAAAAGTACAGAACTTAGACAAATATGTATTAACATCATACTACCTACATAATATGTCAAAGTCAAAGCATTTATTTCAAACTAGCTTCTGCCCGCGACTTCGTCCGCGTGAAATTTCTTGTTTCCGACCCACGCCGTCGCATCGCATCGCATCGCCTGCCCGCGCTGTCACTTCGTTTCGCTTAGCGATCTTTCTGACTTTTATTCTTTTTGCTCGGCTCCTAAGGGTTATAGCGTGATGTTACATAGCCTTCCTCAAGAATTAGGCTAGCAAATGTAAAAATATTTTTTAAAATCGACTCCGAGAAAAATCCGACCGATTAGCGCGTTCAGACAAACAAACTCTTCTGCTTTATTATTAGTATTTACAAATTCATCTTAAGATACGAAAATATGAAATATTATTTATTATCTTCGTCGTGTGTGATAGTCCATTGAATTGTATGGCGAGCGATATTGTATCTTAAGATAAAATATTATAGTATCTTAGCCGTGTGCAGCGCCCCTTAGTGAACTCCACTGCGAGTGACGTAACCTACGACAAACTTATTATTTGCGGTTGGTACAGTAATCGGGTCTAGGGATCGAACCGCAAAATTAAGTTTGTTTTTTGTTGTATATACTTTTCCGGGATAAAAAGTACCCAGTGTGGTGCCCAGGATATTAAAGAATAATTATACCAAGTTTCATCGTAATCTAACCGGTAGTTTTTGCGTGATGCCTGAACAAACAGACAGACAGACAGACAAAAATTTTTTTAATCACATTTTTGTGTTCGGTGTCGGTATAGTAACACCCCCTGCCATTTATTTTTTTGATATTTTCAATGTACAGAATTTTCACTTCTACAGATTTATTATAAGTATAGAAGATAGGCACATAAAAGCCACTTTTAAACGTCAAAAATTACAACAAAATAGTATTGATTCCAGTCGCCCATTCCAAATAGTAGATTATTAACCAAGGGGATAAAGCAGTGTCTTCTGTCGCGGGTGACGATTTAAATCGCGAGCGTAACGAAGGACTCGAGGTTTACTCCCGAGCGTAGCGAGGGTGTTAAAAACTTAAATCACGAGCGAAGCGAGGGATTTAAGACGAGTCCTGAGTGTAGCGAGGGATTTAAGTTCACCCAAGACTAAGACAGCTTTATCACCGAGGAAAATACTCTACTTTTCGTACCATTTGCGAAAAAATTAACACAAAATAATATGAGATAAGCTGATTCTGAAATTGATAGGCCTTTCGCACTTCTCCACGTTGAAAATTCTTCATAAGTTTTTAAAATAACTTTCCTTGGATTTTGTTGGAAGCAAATTATTTATAATTGCGGCAGCATTTGCACTGATGGAATCCGAAAATTCACTGTCACTGTCGCTTTGATTTAACATCGTAACGTATTTTTAGAACATTAACTTATTTATAAAAATAAATTAAAATAAACTTAACGTTTATGTATTTGAAGAAAACAAAAACACGGCAAATTCATAGACTAATATTTTTTTGTCGGAAAAGCAAAGGCATCAAGCTCATACGGCCTCGTCGGTTTTCGTAATTTTATTTAATAATCATAATTGCATAATAAATGCGTATTCCTTTTTCAAAAAGATGTATAATGCTTTATATACAAACTCAATGGTGTAAACACAGATGTAGTTCAGTATAAATTTCGGTAAGTATTCCAAATTTAAATCACATTCTCCCCCTAGAGGATGAATGAAATTCAGTACAATTTTCTTTCCCTGTTTTTAACAGATTAAAAATGACTATTGTTATGTTCGCTTTTTGTGGCATAGAATGTCACTTTTTTGAGCAAGTGGTACGATAAGGTAGTTTTCGTACCACTTGCTCAAAAAAGTGACATTCTATGCCACAAAAAGCGAACATAACAATAGTCATTTTTAATCTGTTAAAAACAGGGAAAGAAAATTGTACTGAATTTCATTCATCCTCTAGGGGGAGAATGTGATTTAAATTTGGAATACTTATCTACCTAAATTTAAACTGAACTACATCTGTGTTTACACCATTGAGTTTGTATATAAAGCATTATACATCTTTTTGAAAAAGGAATACGCATTTATTATGCAGTTATGATTATTAAATAAAATTACGAAAACCGACGAGGCCGTATGAGCTTGATGCCTTTGCTTTTCCGACAAAAAAATATTAGTTTAGGAATTTGCCGCGTTTTGTTTTCTTCAAATATATAAACGTTAAGTTTATTTTAATTTATTTTTTAATAAATGCTTATCTCATATTATTATTGTGTTAATTTTTTCGCAAATGGTACGAAAAGTAGAGTATTTTCCTCGGTGATAAAGCTGTCTTAGTCTTGGGTGAACTTAAATCCCTCGCTACACTCAGGACTCGTCTTAAATCCCTCGCTTCGCTCGTGATTTAAGTTTTTAACACCCTCGCTACGCTCGGGAGTAAACCTCGAGTCCTTCGTTACGCTCGCGATTTAAATCGTCACCCGCGACAGAAGACACTGCTTTATCCCCTTGGTTAATAATCTACTATTTCGTATGGAGAAGAATGGGCAAGAAACTCCACCGTCACTCTTTTAAAATGTTTTACAATATTTTGCATACGTTAATTATATCATAATAATATTTGAAGACGATGCACCTAAAAATAAAATTACTATACCACAATAGGTAAAAGAATTAAAAATGAAACCACTACATATAAATTAATTATCTGATAGATACATGGTGCTCACATATTTAGCTTTACAAACATGGTAAAAGTAAACGATTTTCATTTATATAAAAAAATTACAAGTGTTAAGTTAAGGTGTGAGTTAAAGTTGTTATAGAATGTAAATCAATGTCAAAAAAAATACAATTAAATTAGCAACCAGTCTGATTTTGTCTAGACTCTAGATTGTCCTATGGAGCAGGACTAGCATGTTTCCAAGTGTTCTTATCTTGGATTATAATCTTCTAATTTATAGTATGCTTGTTTACAAAGTGTACGTTTAATGTGAGTTTTAAATTTTCTTTCATTTAATTGCAATATATCACAAGGTATTTTATTGTAACATTTAACACAGTACCCCATAAAAGATGTATGTGCCTTGGCTAATCTGAAAAAGGGTTGATGTATTTTATCTTTATTTCTAGTATTAAAATTATGTCTATCGCTTATTTTATTCAAAAGATGTAGATTTTTTCTTACATACATAATATTTTCATAAATGAATTGGCAAGCTACCGTAATAATATTAATTCTTTAAAAAGTTCCCTGAGAGATTCGCAGTGACGTAGATTATAAATTTGTAATTTTATTGTAATTTCTCGTCTAGCGTGATTCCCAGAAAAACAGTTTGATCAACAAATTCCAGTTTTTCTCCATTCAGTATGATGTCACATTCGCTACTTCTAACAGTAGGTAATTTTAACATTATGTAAGACTACATTCTTACAAATATTAAAATCATGCTACCTACATACATAATATGTAAGACTACATTCTTACAAATACAATCTGGTTCTGATTGTGATTCCGACTCAACAAGCTACGAGCAGTGAGCTCTGAGATGACGGATAGTAGAGATTTACATATTATGGAGAAAGACGTTCTGCGCTTCAGCACTATAGTTTGGGATTAGGGCTGGAGGGCTGAAGGGTTGGAGGGTAATGACGATGGATAATATGATTTCCTGAAATATGGATTATTCTGAACACAAGTTTGCCTTTTCGTATTGACTTTCAAGCTCCTGACTGCAAACGGCTGTAATCAAAATGTCGCGTGATACGTCACATTATAATGTAAACGCTCCGACTACACCGTGGGTAGCAGGAGCCTCTACGCCGCCGCCGACGCCGCGCCGCGCCGCGCCGCAAGCGCGCGCGCTACACTCTACACGCTGCTACGCCGCGCCCTACGGCTACGCGCGGGTGCCTACGAGGCACAGCTACGAGGAAACGACGCGACGCGCGACGTCGAGTCGCCGACGCGACGCGCGACAATGCCGCGATGGGACGCTACGGCAATCATGAATACATTAGGTGCCTACACGAGTCTCTACGACATTACTCTAAACAACTTCCTATTTGCATAACATGTTGACATGAATCCGTGAATTGAATTAATAAATAAATCAATTATAAAATTATAAATAGCTATTCAAAATCAAAATATATGCCAGCACTACCTATCTATGGCCCAAATTTTTGAATTCAGTAATAATGTTTTTATTTAAAAGCCGTGATTTAAAATTAAATATAAATATATTTATTTAAACACTGGGCTTAAATAAATATAGCGACATAAGTTTCATTGTCTCATTCATGCTTCATCCACCATTTACATAATGTTGTATTAAT
The DNA here is from genome assembly GCA_927399505.1 of Luperina testacea. Classification (NCBI taxonomy): domain Eukaryota; kingdom Metazoa; phylum Arthropoda; class Insecta; order Lepidoptera; family Noctuidae; genus Luperina; species Luperina testacea. Next base: position 21,019,084 of record OV656768.1, on the reverse strand, counting down.
TATTAACATGCTAAGAAATAATCGGTCAAGGAATCGGCATTGCCATTCAACTCGCCGCGGCATGCGGCAGTGCGGCCACTGACTGCGAGCCTTTTACGCACTTTTCCCATTGATTGCGATGCGGACGAATTGTTTTGTTCCCCTTTGTTATACATGTTTAAAGTAATTGTATTACAAGACCTTTTACCCGCGGCTTTGCCCGCGTAGACATCGCAAACTATCCCAAGGGACCGAACTACCGGGATAACTGGCAGATGTGAAACATTGCGCATGGCGACGCGTCGCCACACAGTACACAAGACTGTGACTGTATATAATATACACCATCATATAGCGTGGCGACGCGTCGCCACGCCAGAAATTTGTTTTACGTGCGGCTATAGATGTTTCACATCAAAAAGTATCGTATGTCGTTCTAGTCCTCCCAGTCCCAGGTGTACTCGTTGCCAGATGTCATTGTGGACAGGTAACAGACAGACCGACTGACTGTCACATAACATAGCTGTGTGGATGACGTAGGGCTCCGTGGCTGAATGATAACAGCCGCACAGGTCGTCGATCAGGTTAAGCTACGCTTACCGCGGTTGCTCTGTGGATGGCTGACCGTCTGTTACATACCGAGACCCCTCCGTGCCTCGGAAAACACGTTAATACTTTGGTCCCGGCTGTCATTCGTTGATCTTTGACAGTCGTTACGGGTAGTCGGGAGCCGAAGCCCGAAAGTCTGACAACCAGTCTTACCAAGGGTTATACTACTCAGTAACTGGGTTGTGGAGGTCAGATAGGCAGCCGCTCCATGTAAAAAAACTGGCACTCCGGTAGTGCCGACAGAAGTGAAAACTTGAACAATTACGAGTGTATTTTGTGAATCGTCTTATAAACAAAACACGCGTGTTAAGGTGTGTTCCTTATTTTATAGGGTTTTTTGCAAATCAGGTATGATGACCAAAGTGACTGGTTTATTCTTCTCGTGAAAGGAATTTATTCAGATTTACAAATAAGCACACAGGATAGACTTCAGTTCGTGGTGTTGGTCGCGGCAGTGGTAAGAGAAGCAAGCCCATGGAGCTCGTCGTCAGTTATATATCCGTGGTTCAGCGCCATCTCGTCGTTGTTGGATGAACTACGTAGTTAGTACGCGAAAGGCCCTCGTAGTTCTTCCCGATGTGCATAGATGGCGCTGTCCTCAACAACGCGCGTCTTTCGTTTTACGTCTTACGAATCTTACGATCAGGGTCACGTGACCTGACGCGAATTTAGAAGTTTTTACCCATTCCAAAAAAAGTACACAGCGCCGCTAAAGAAGTTTTCACTTCAAATACTGCTATTGAGCTGCATCCGGTTAGACTGGAAGCTGACCAATGGTTTTTATGAAAAAAGTTTACGGCAAGAAGTGCTATCTATGAACAAAGATCTCTGTCAACAGTGCTTCCTATGGACCAAGATATAAGTCTACATACCTACAATATTTTCTGTCAACAAAGTTTTCGGTGAAACGTGCTGTCTAGGAATAGAGATTTCTATGAGCTTTGCTTTCTGTATGTAGTCGTATCGTACAAGCGTGTTTCTATCTTAGGTTCCACACTCAAGTATTTCTCCCATCCTTTAGATATTAGGCATATCAATCAATATTATTATAAATGTGTCTGTCTGTGTGACCGCGTTGTTCATCTAAATCAATATTATTATAAATGTGTCTGTCTGTGTGACCGCGTTGTTCATCTAAATCAATATTATTATAAATGTGTCTGTCTGTGTGACCGCGTTGTTCATCTAAATCAATATTATTATAAATGTGTCTGTCTGTGTGACCGCGTTGTTCATCTAAATTACGCAATGGATTTTATTGTGGTTTTCACATAATATTTGTCACCATCGTTTAGAGAATTCACTCCAGAAGGTTTTTATGTTAAATACGTTTACATTGAACTTGCGTAGACTAAAGAAATCTTGATGTTTTGTCAAGTTGGAAAAAACGGGGAACACAGGGGCGGGGTGCTAGTCTTATAATACGTATTGATAGATTAAAATTCTCAAAGTGTGACACTGACAGGTGAAGTTTGTTGCCAGGAATGGTTTCCTTTTCCTTTGGCCTTGTCAAGTAATTGCAAGGATTGGGCGCCCTTTGTCCACGAACACGGCGCGAACAGGTACCTAAAATAACAAAATCTCATAAAACGACGGCATACATCCGTGGTAGTATCTCCCCCTCCCGGCCCCCCACCCGCACCGCGTGCGCCCCACAGCCGCCTCGCTGTAACACGATTAATGGTGATGCAGCCTCTTTATTTCCGGAACATATTAATCGATCAAAATAATCGTTGTTACTCGTCCAGAGCGAGTTCGATCTCGATCGGTGTGGAGCTCTAGCTAGCTTGCAGACTGACAGTAGACACAAGCGTAGGTACCTACTTGTAAGTACATATTTAAAAGGGGGTTTCAATCTCAAACCATGTGTAACTTTTTCATATTGCAATACAGCAACGGAGCACGGAGGTGCTTCTGGGAATGGACATTACAAAAGTAAATTCTAAGCGTACCGCCTACTAGTAACTGTCGCAGTCTTACCGACATGCTTGCGATGTGGCTTGTGTTCTAAGCGCACTACCTACGAATAACTGTCGCAGTCTTACCGACATGCTTGCGATGTGCCTTGTGTTCTAAGCGCACTACCTACGAATAACTGTCGCAGTCTTACCGACATGCTTGCGATGTGCCTTGTGTTCTAAGCGCACTACCTACGAATAACTGTCGCAGTCTTACCGACATGCTTGCGATGTGCCTTGTGTTCTAAGCGCACTACCTACGAATAACTGTCGCAGTCTTACCGACATGCTTGCGATGTGCCTTGTGTTCGATCTCATAGGGCTAAATAAAACCGAATATAATTAGGCTGTACCAAAGGATTGGTTTTCAATTATTCAATTCCACCTAATACATTGGTCACTGTTCATAACTTCATCATCATCCTTTCCAGCCGAGCCGACAAGTGTTCGTTCAAAGTCAAGAAACAATAGAGTGCGAGCCGCCCGCGGACCTCGCAGGATCGATCAGTCAGCGTCGGGCGAGTGGCGAGTGGTGAGAGCGAGGCGAGCGCGACGGCCGGCGAGCGACGAGACGACTCAAGAAGTCACGACCCTAAGCTAACTAGTCTAGCATGCTTGTGCTGCTGAACAGTGTGGAAGTGAGTGTTATGGGAGCACTGTACCTACACGCGCCTTGGACCTCGTGCACGGTGACGTGTGCAGGGGTTCACGCAGTGCTGTTCGGAAGCGCGCGTCGGCCGAGTGTCCGCGTAGGCGTAGTGAGACAAAGCGGTACAATATCGACGGAGGGCGCGTAGACAGCGCGCGCCGGGTCAATACCAGCATTGAATGGAGAGGCGGGCGGGGGGCGGGCGCGGGTGGCGCAGGGGGAGGGCGATCGATGGGCGGCGGGTGGCGTCAGTCGCGGCCGGCGCGCCGCGCCGTGCTGAGGTGTCGCCCCCGCGCCGACCGCCGCCGGCCAGCCCGCAGGTGAGCCCCCCCACACGCGATCGATACCCCCACGCACGCCGCGCCGCGACGTGCCGCGTCTCCTATCACGAACATCGACACTAGGACGCGCGGTCGATACTTCCAAAGACGCATGCAGTTGCTCTATCAGACAAAACGTACCGGTTCAAATGATCTGAAACTAATCAGCTGATTTATTTAAATACGATTTACTTCAAGATTAGGTATTTCTATCAGATCTTGCCAGCGAATGCTCAATTAAAGGGTCCTTATGATCAGCGTCATAGAGCAACGGTAGACACGTCCCGAAGGCTCGATGGCCCGGATCCACATGTACCTGTGGCGCTGTGGCGCGACGCACGGCGCCGGCCACAGGGCACAGGGCCCGGGTGCCCTCGCCCCACTGCACCTCCCCGGCGCCCGCGCCCCCCCGCTCGCCCTCCCCGCACCCCACGACGTACTGCTTGTATGCACATCGAGAATTAGAATTTCAGTTAGATTCTGTAGCTCAGTAGTTTCACTCCTCAAGTATTTAGAGCAGACTAAGAAATGTGAAGTTCGGAGGCGAGTCTCACAGTCAAGTAATGAGAGGTAGGTGCTTAGTGTGTGTGTTGGTGTGTGAGGCGAGTACGTGGGCGGCGGGCGGCGGGCGCCGGGCGGGGGGGCGCGGGCGGGGGGCGCGGCGCAGTGGTGCAGCTGCAGGGAGGGGGCTCCTCGCGGAACATCATAGGATTTCATTAACTGTGCGAATCACCCTATAGACCCTACCTTCGCAAATAACCTCACTGTGACAAACACCTTTGTGCGCCCTAGCGTTGTTCACAGGAAGTTTTGTAAAGTCGGAGTGACCCTGAAGCTTTTGCAGAACCTAAACTATGAAGTCAGAAACATGTACAAGTTAATGTAAAAAAAGAAAACATCGGTGTTGATGAGGATCGACCTCTCCGGCCGGCTCTTGCCTGCGGGTTCTATTAGCGCTTGCTCACCCAACTCTTGTTACCTAGCAACGAAGAATCTTCATCAATTACATTTTTTACTTTCCCTGAATGTTTCGGCCTATGAGCTATATCGACATCCGCTAGAATGCTAGAAACGTCATAATTTTCAGTCTTTTCATTATAAAAGTAGTTATTTTATAAAAATATTATTAAAACGTAGATACTTACACCCAGCCTACCTGCCTATGCACTACTTGTAGGGTCTCCCAGACATTACCGAAACTGGCTTTAATGAAAATGATAAAAGATCTTCTACACTCCGAACAATGAGCACACACACTGTCCAAATCATTGATCCATGGAATAACCCTAGCAATGTGTTCCAGGTGTATCGAATCACGTGCTGGGTGAACCTCCGCAGACTTTGAAGCAAAAGGTCAGTGGACAACGAAACGCATTATTACCAGCTAAGATACCCATGACTGTTATAATACAGTCAAAGCAGAATAAGTACCATATGAGTGCCTTATGATTTGTTGTAAGGGTAAGATACAGGGACGAAACTTAAGCGCAAAACACACAGAGAACGTTTCGCGGGTGGTCGGTGGTGTCCTCCATCCGTAGTAGTTACTTACCAGTGCTGCCACGTTAGCCGCATGGTTCTCTATTGTGTTAGCCGCACGGTTCTCTATTGTGTTAGCCGCACGGTTCTCTATTGTGTTAGCCGCACGGTTCTCTATTGTGTTAGCCGCACGGTTCTCTATGTGTTAGCCGCACGGTTCTCTATTGTGTTAGCCGCACGGTTCTCTATTGTGTTAGCCGCACGGTTCTCTATTGTGTTAGCCGCATGGTTCTCTATTGTGTTAGCCGCACGGTTCTCTATTGTGTTTCCTAATTTTATCCATAATCTAAAGTGCCATAATTTGTTTTTTCCTAATTATCATTAATTTGTCCGAATGATAACATGCCCGAACTTAATGTCACTTAGTATCACATGCCATAAAATTGAAATCCCTAATACAATATGCCCTAGCCCTAAGTTTGTTTGTCATAAATATTACAATCAATAATATACAAAAAACTTAAAACCGTTTTCAATAAAAGGTATTTAAGTCCTAAATTCAAATGATTTAATGTTTATTTATCCTAAAAATGTTTTCAAAACAAAGGTCAATGGCTAATTCTGTATGGGCCCCGTACCCAAAAATAAAATGACTACAGTCAGTATAGACAATACGAACTATGTCGATATATTTTATGACCTCAGGGAGTATTTTTAGATTCCTAAAAAAGCATTTCTGAATTCACTTGGAGAAAAAAGATATTTGAGGAACTATTGATTTTATAAAGGGAAAAAAATATTTAACTTATCCTCTAAAAACATATTCACCTGCTGATGATGGACCCTTTTTGCCATTAATGAACCTGCAAAAACTTTTTGCGCTTCTAATAATGCACTTAAAAATAGTAGATTATTTGCCAAGGGAGCAAACAACTATATTAAGGCGAGTGTTTCTTTAAATCCTCCGTCTCTGGATTCAAAGTAATTCACTCGAGCTTAAAATAGTGTTGCTTCCGAGGTGGACACTACTTCTTATCATCCTCTATGAAAAAATAAGTAAGTGCTACAGAATAAGAATAGTACGTTTATTTATTTACATATAATTACTTGAGGAAGACATGCTCATTTTTTGTAAAACAAAGTAAACTCCTAATTTGAGTAAAAACAATTACGAACGAAGGCAGAATGCTTTTCGCACGTTTTTTTATCACAAACTTTTTTTTATTTGGTTCGCGCGTTGTATTTTATCATAGGTACAGCCTGTTACTTGTTAATACAATGTTCGTGATTAATTTTTTTGGTAATTGAAACTTTTTCTAACAATATCTACATTCCAAATTCAAATCTCTTTTAGTCCCTGTTTACGAAGAATACACTAGCTCTTTTTAAATAGATGTGATAAAAATATTGAGTGAGTCTCTTTTTAATTTTCTGGCCTTTTAGCTAGGGTCAATCAATAAAATCAGCCTATCGCAGTCCACTGCTGGACATAGGGCCTCTCCCTACACAACACCCTATCCTCCGCCTTCCGCATCCAGGCTGTCCCAGCCACCTTTTTGAGGTCGTCGGTCCATCTAGCTGGGAAATGTCACACACTACGCTGGCCGATACGCGGTTTCCACTCCAGAACTCGTCTGCTCCACCGGCCATCGGCCCTTCGACAAACATGGTCAGTCCACTGCCACTTCAGCTTGCTTACTCTGCAAGCTGGTGGCATACTCCTTTGCAACTTCGAGAAGCGAACCTTCGATGTGGTTTGGACTCGGTAAGGCGTGCGAATTGTACAGTCTTATCCAAATTCATGCCGAGGCCCACCTGCTGAGAGGCTCCTTTAGGCTATGCAGCATCTGATCTTACTGTTCCAGCATCTCTGCCGTTATGAAGATGCCATCGGCAAAACGAAGGTGTGAGATGTAGGTACTCCACGTTCACGTTGATACCCTGTCTAGTCCAGTCCAGCGTCTTAAAAACGTCCTCTAATGCATTCGTAAACAGTTTCGAGGATATCACATCCCCCTGTCTCACTCCCCTAAGTTGTTGGATGGGGTTGGTTTTCATATCCTGGATCTGGACAGTCATCGTTGCAGCGTCATACAAACTCCTCAACACTTCGATGTATCGCCAGTCAATTCTTCATCGTTGCAAAGAGGCCAGAACTGCCCATATTACGATGAAGTCGAAGGCTTTCTCGTAGTCCACAAATGCCATACACAGCAGCTGGTTGTACTCTTCGGTCTTCTGCAGAATTTGTCGAACAGTATGGATGTGGTCTACGGTAGTGAAGTCTTTTCGAAAACTGGTGTGTTCTGGTGGCCGAAACTCGTCAAGTCTCCTGACGAGACGGTTCGTAACCAGCTTGTAACGTGGCTCAGAAATGCGACGGGTCTATAGATCTTCAGCAAGGTTTTGTCACCTTTTTGCTAGGGTACCCCGATCAAACGGGTTAATTGAGGTTGGAACTGTGACCAACCGCGCAAGCCGAGCGAGCGCTGCATCCAAGTTGGTCGCAGTTACTGCGCTATTCAGTATTTTTAGGATTTTGGAGAACATGGGAATTATTTGAAGTTCACAAAAAGAGGCGCAATCATTAGTTAAGATTGTTAAATAATATTTTTAGCAACGCAAAATGAGAATTATTAAAGGTTTGATTAAATACATGCTTTCTTTTGTGAACCTCAAAATGTAAAACAAAATTTGGGATTTTTGAACATTACTTAAGCTTATAGGCTATTATAGCAAACGTGCTAAGGAAAATGATTTTCGGACAAACTATTTAAGGTACCTAGCCGCAGGGCTCTTGTTTGTTACAGCTTAGCCGCGGGCTGTTGTGGCGCCTTTAAGCTTGACTAAAGTTAGAACCAATTGTAGGCGAATAATTAGAAGGTGGATGTTTAAGATGAGGCAGTAAAGTTATTAGTTGTTGTCGCAACAATGTTACAACAACAATGGTATAAGTAATTCAATTTGCGAACAGTTAGAACTCACTGGACGTCGTGATTGTCAAACTCACAGGAGGTCCCTTTGGTGCTTCAGGTGGATCTCATCCGAAAAACATAACCGTGATGTACTAAACTGTGAGTAGTGCTTTACAGAACAATGGAAGGTGGGGCGGGAGTGGGCAGCGTGGCGTCCCTGACGATGGACTGCGAGGACATGTTCAAGGAGATCACCAAGAAGCTGTACGGCGAGGAGACCAGCGTGGGCGTGAACGTTGGCGTGGTGGGCGTGGAGTTCCCGGCGGCCGAGCGCGACCTGGACGACGAGCTGCGCCCCGAGGAGCACATCACGGCCTGGGGGCTCGCGGCGCTCATGCAGAATGGCTTCCCGCCACCCGGCATCCTGCAGGCACGTGCCGCCACACGCCCCTTTCACCACCAGCCCACCCCTCACTGTACTTGTTAATAGTCTTTGAACTCAACAGACGTCTACAGGCGTTCTTTAGGCTTTAATTACGTCATTCATTGTGGTAGTCGGTAGGTACTTACGTCAGTACGTCAAGCGAGAACACTGAAAAGAAAATCGATACCTAACTGTGTGATGAAATCTTGCGACTCGTTATTGAGTAGAATTGTTGAATTTTTGTAAATAACTAAAAAAAATATTTTTAATTCTTGCACCACTTTTAAGTTAGGATTACCAGTAGTACCGTACGCAAAATACGCGCATTGACGTGGAGTTGCGGACACCAGCCCGTATTACCTATTACATACCAGTAGGTAAGAATAAGAACTGTAGATGCAAATATTGAAACAACCAAGCCTTTTATCAACAAATGATATTAAATACCGGTCTAAATCATAACCCTCCTTTTTGCTTCGCCGTAGTCGGGTAGCTGCGCCCCGCGGTTTCACCCGCATAAGTTTCGATCCCGTGGGCATATCGGGATAAAAAATTAGCTTTTAAGTTAATCCAGGATGTCAGCCACCTCCATACAAAATTTTAGCAAAATTTATCCAGCCGTTTGAGAGTGAAGAAATAGAATAGATTTTATTTTATTACTACAAAATGCAGCTTAAAGTTAAATTACTCTCTACAGACATAAACACACACACTCACAAACCTTCGCCTATAGAATATTAGTCTGTGATGTGATTCCGTGCCGAGGTGCAGATAATCACTTATCATTTCTAACAACTTAGGTTATCGAAAGAATCATCTCCGTCCAATCCACATACATTTTCTGAGTTAACTAAACTGTCTATTAAAATTATTCGTTTCAATTAATTCATAGCTTTGATTACCTAAAATCAACCAATCACAAAATATGTGGTAGGTAATTTATTTTGTTGGCGCCTGCAACCTTTGTGTTTGCATCACGCACTTCCACAGCTTGCCAACCGTATTTCGCATGCGCGGTTTAACTGACACATCACAAAATCAATATTATGGTCTATATCACCAATTATGGACCACCTCACTTTTTGATATATGTAAACTTACAGACTTTCCTTTAAAAGCGCATTCCGAATTAGCTGTAATCGCTCATAGCACTCACATCATCTTATGCGTTCCGATTTAGATATTACGATAATGACAGCTGAGAGCTGTCAACAATTCGTAACGCTCGTGAACGCGCTCACAGTGCTTACTAAATGTCAAAACGATATTATTATAGTATTTATTTGTATAAACACCACATTTCTTCTTCTTTGGTTAGATGGCGACTGTCAGCCAGAAGCACTATTTCGAAAATGCCACGTTAGTTTCATTTCCTGTAAAGATAGTGTGTGTAAGTTTAATAAATAAATAAATAATAATAGATATGATGCAACTCAAAACAAAACACATACTGACACATCCACGTGTGTGGTATGTGTGTACACACTGTCATTTTTGACTGCACTCACGGTGATATTATTTTAGGGCATGTTCGGCGTTATCGCAAGATGGCGCATGCCATGACGTCATCTATGCCGATTCACGGGACATCGTTATCGCTCTCACGCTAATTCGGTGCGGGTTTAAGCACGCTCAAATCGATTATTTCCCGACTCGGAACGCAGGGTCACTGTCGTCGTCGGTGGCGGATTTACCAGCAGGCCGAGTAGGCATGAACCTGGGCCGGCAGATTTTAGGGGCGGCTGGGCTGAGGACCGTCTTTTTTATTTGCCATCTTGCAGAAATTAAAAAGATTATTTATTTTATTTATTTTATTTTATTTATTTATTTTCTCAACTTACATCTATCCTTACAGGGAAACCTATTGCGATAGTGTACCTACATATTTGTAGATTATAGTAGGTGGTAATTGGCGAAGTGAAACGAGACGGTACCTTAGAAAGTTATATTTTCAAAAGACACGGATAATACTACAAATCTAGGTAAGTAAGACGGACAAGCGCACCGCAAGCGCTTGCGGTGCTCGCGCGGACTGAACTGCCGGCGTGTTGGGTTGGGTCCAGCGTCCCATACATCTATGTATACCTACTTACTTAGTTATACCTAATTACAATTATGTTATGACTAGATACGAATGTAAAATATGAGCGCGTCGCTAACATTCCCCCACCCAGTGCTGGCTCAGCACTCCTCAACAAGTGAAATACGCGCGACGCGAGCTGCAGGTCGCTTCCAGACACCAGTCTTAGTCTTCACCTCGACCAGTCTGATTCGTCCATCCTTTCCAGGGCATGTCTTCTGAATAACACCTTTTGGCCAGGTACTACGGGGACTGTTAGGATCAGCCACTAGCACTACGTCACCTACCTGCAAAGGTTTCACCTCCTCGTTCCATTTTCTTCGAGGCAGCAATTCAGGGAGAACCTCTTTCACCCATCTACGCCAAAACATATCCGCTAACGCTTGTGACTTTCTCCATTGTTTGCGTAGAAACATGTCGGAGTCATTGAAAGTCCCAATGATAGGTGTGCTGGATGAACTACCTAAAAGAAAATGGTTAGGAGTTAAAGATTCTAAGCTTTCAGGGTCCACGGAGACGTGTGTCAACGGACGACTGTTTACAATATTCTCCACTTCTGCCATGAGGGTAAGCAGCACTTCTTCGCGGGGAGCGCGTTCGTTCATTACAACACGAAGTGATGTTTTAACGCTTCGAATCAGCCTCTCCCAGGCCCCACCCCAGTGAGGGCTGGAGGGAGGTATAAAATGCCACTGCATGGCATTGTTCACGCCGACGGCCCTGAGAGCATCTATATTAAGCGCCTGCTCTGATAGCTTCAGCTCCTTATCGCTTGCTCTTAGGTTGGTGCCATTGTCAGAGTATAGATGACAAGGCCATCCTCGCCGTGCTGCCATGCGTCGCAGCGCCATAATCAAAGAGTCTGAGGTGAGTGACGGAACAAGCTCGATATGAATCGCTCGTATAGTGAGGCAGGTGAACAAAACACCATACCTCTTCTGCCTTCCTCTGCCCACAGTCACTTCCATTGGACCAAACAAGTCCAGACCACAAAATGTGAATGGTCGTTGGTGATGTGCTACTCGAGCATGAGGTAAGTCACCCATTCTGGGTACTTGAGGCTTACATTTCCTTATGCGGCAAAGCATGCAAGTCGAAACCACCCTTTTAACTGTTGGCCTCATTCTAACAATCCAATATTTCTGTTTCAGGTTATTGACGACCATTTCCTGGTTCGCGTGTGCTGTCTTAATGTGAAAATACCGGACAAGAAGACGCGTTATATCATGTTTTCCATCTAATATAATTGGTCTCTTCATTTCTAGGTCCACGCCTGATGCAGCATCGATGCGGCCACCGAGTCGGAGTAAGCCAGTGTCGTCTAGATACGGTGTCAAGGTAAGTAACTTACTATATCGAGATATGTGTTGTCCACTTTTGATTGCAGATATCTCGGCGGAGAACGATTCCACCTGCGCCTTCTTTAGCAACAGGATCTCAGCTCGAGCCATCGCATCGCAGTCAACTTCACCGGTAAGTCTCTTGCATCTGTCAATAAATTTCAGAATGACGGCCGTGGCTCGCAGCAAGTGAAGCCAGGACGAAAACCGCTGCGGCTCAGGAACAGGTAAGTTACATGTAGGTTCATGCACCACAGCTACACACTCTAAACTCCCTTCGTCTCCGTCGATGTCGGAGTTCACGACGTCAGCAGGCCATAAGGACTCTTCTTTGTATAAAAAATCAGGCCCTGGGAACCACTCACTGTGAAACATTGTGTGGTTAAATTCATCACGAGTACCAAGATCTGCTACATTTAATTTGGTAGGTACATATCTCCATTCGGAAATACGCGTGAGTTCATCAATTTCTCCTAATCGGTTCGCTTCGAACGTTTTATACCTACGTGTGTTATTTCTAATCCACTGTAAAACGGTGGTGGAGTCACACCAAAAATATCGTCGCTCAGGCGCCAATCTATGTTCCTTCATAATGGTATCAGCCAATCGTGCAGCTAACAGTGCCGCCTGTAGCTCGGCTCGGGGCACAGTCATGGGTTTAACAGGTACAACACGACATTTACTTGCAATAAATGCAACGTTAACATTCCCACTGACTATCCATCGCCAGTACGCCACACAACACATGGCTTGAACAGATGCGTCGCATAATAAATGCAGCTGTAAGCATGTATAATTATTACTTGCCGGCGTAGCACACGTAGCGGTTGTCGTAGGCGGTCTGCACGTCTCGTAGCAGCTTCTCGTAGCAGATAACTCCAGCGCGGGGGTCGCGGGTGCGGCGGCGGGAGGAGGTGGCCTTATCATCACAGGCTCGGCGACCGGTTTTCGTCCCGTCTTGCTCCCACCTTGTGACACAATAGTTTTATTATAACACCTAGGTATACGTATTTGCTTTATATCCTTTAATAACTCGATCCATTTGCACCATTTATTGTAGATACTATCGGGTACTACGTCATCCCAGCCTATGTTTAAGCGCCAAGTATCTTGCAACATAATTTTGCCCTGAATAGTGAATGGTGCTAAGAATCCTAAAACATCAAAAATGGACATAACTATTCGCAGCATGATTCTTTTAGTCGGTCTATCCTTGTTTGAAATAATATTTTCAGGTATTCTTTTCAGAGACACGTCGAAACCTAATTCATCTTCTCCAGGATACCAGATGAGTCCCAAGGTGCGCTCGCCATGGTACTCCTGTTCAAATTTGAACCTAAAGCTGGCGGTACCTAAGGTATCCTTTGGAATACTATCTAAAACTGCAATGCTATTGCTTGTCCAGTTACGGATTTCGAAACCACCACTGCTATGAATCTTAGTTATATTTTTAACAATTTCTATCGCCGTTGTGTCATCCGGCAGACTATCAATGTAGTCGTCCATATAGTGCGATTTGTATATCGCATTCACAGCGACTGGTAATGACGACTCGTAACGACGCGCATTTACATTTTTAACAAACTGAGCTACAAAAGGAGAACAGTTAGCGCCGAAAATAAGTGACGTCATAATGTAAGTATCAACTGGCTCATCAGGGCTGTTCCGCCAAAGGAACCTAAACGCGTGTTGATCTTCAGGGCGAATTTTGACTCTAAGAAACATGTCTTTAATGTCACCGGTTACTGCAATTGAATATTCCCTAAAGCGCAGCATTATGCCAAACAGAGATGACAACAAGTCCGGCCCTGTAAGTAAATGGTCATTGAGACATTTATCACCAACTGGAGCGGCAGAATCGAACACTAGCCTAAGTGACTTTTTGTTGGGGTTATCTACCCCAAAGTGGGGTAGATACCACGTCCTGGGTACCGACAGTCGCTTTTCCATCTTGTGAGCGTAATCATTTTGTAATAAATGATTTATTCGCTCGCGGTATCTGCTGGCGAAACCATCGTCACGTGCCATCTTCCTTTCTATTCCCTTTAACCTTTTCAGCGCGTTAGGATAGGTGTCGGGCATGGTGCAGGCCTCATCCTTCCAAGGCAGACCTGCATGCCAGCGACCGTTGATGAGTTCGACAGACTTCTCCAGCTGCGCGACGGCACGAGTATCATTAATATTTTGTCTCGGCTTACCTGACACTCCCAAGGCGTCCACAGCAAATGAGTGCCTCACCTCCTCGTGAAGCTCCCGTAGTATGCACTCGTCCCTGTCCGCGGTGGTGGTAGCCGCCGAGCTCAGCAGCACAGTGGCGTGCGCCTCGACAGCGCCGGCGGCGACCTGCGCGTGCCGAGCGTGCGATCTTCGCAACATGCCGTGCATGCACCAACCTAGGGGAGTCAATGTAGCGGACGGCTCATATAATTTACCTACTATAACTTTAAGAGGCAACAATAAGTGACAGTTATCTTGACCTATTAGAATCTCAGGTTTTACATCATGTTTACATAACTTATCATTTATTCCAAACAGGTTTTTGTAATTATTACAATCAACAACAGAAAGTTGTTGCAAAGGTAAGTTTAATTTATCTACACACCGAAGTTTAATATTATGCATCTTATTGTCCATACCCGATAATGTAACATTCGCGATGGTCGTTTCACATACCAGTTCATCGTCAGACCAGGCTCCGCGAATTCGCATCGTCTCTGAGCGGCCACGAAGCCCCGCACGCTTCGCTAGCCCCGCACTGATAAGCGAGACGGTCGATCCGTCATCAAGGAGGGCACTTGCACTGAACACACCGTTAGCACTATGTATACGTATAGGTACGACTTTAAGTAACACTTTGTTTTCACTTGCGTTTATATGCGTCACTGTTTGTGTACTACTGGCGGACATCGCCTGCGACGTCTCCGTCGTCGGCGTTTGCACAGGCGTTGACTTCGGCTCCGGAACCTGGCTACTTCCAGCGTCATTTTTCGGCTTGTTTCCGACGTAGTGAAGTAGATTGTGATGCCCCTCGCCACAGCTATTCTTATTGCAAGCCGGTGCTGAGCATGTATCTCGTGCGTGGCGCGATAGCAGGCATTTATAACAAATCCCGTTACGTTTTACGAATTCCCATCTGGTTTTACGTAAAGCCTTCTTGAATTGTTTACATTCCGTTAATTTATGTTTTGAGGTACGGCAGAATTTGCAGTTATCAGTATCATCATCTGTTTGCAATAATATAGTTTGAGATCGATTGCCGGAACTATCTTTGTTTTTATGATGATTGTTTTTATTTTGATCAGTGCGAGGACTCGTAAAATAGATATTTGATGTAATTGATATCTTTACAGCCTCGTCGTGCAAGAAATCAGATAAGATGACCATACGGGATTTCTGTCCTTCAGTGATGAGCGGGAAACTATAATCAGACCATTTAGATAACAGTGTTGTAGGCAGCTTGGATAATATAATTGAAACAATGCTCATACCTTGTAAGTACTCTTCGCGTCCAACTGCTCGCACTGCTTGTATAAGGTTTTGCACTTTCACTGAAAATGGCACGATTTCATTATGATAGTTTTGTGACATTGAGGGTAATTTCTTGATATCCTGCACTATTTTGGATATTATTAAATCAGCATTGCCAAAACGTAACTCTAAAGTTGACATGATTTTGCACGGTGGACTCGCAGAAATAAGTAAAGCTGCGACAGCATCTTTGGCAGCTCCTCGGAGACACTTTCTTAACCTCCACAGGTTTTCTTCAGGAGAAAATTTACAAAGCTCGGTAGACTCTTTATAGGCTTGTTTGAACTGCAGAAATTCCAGTGGGTCTCCCGAAAAGTCTGGAAGATCCTTCGGCGTGCTTAATCGAGTTATAAGGTTGGTATTCGGTGCACTCGTAGAAGCCATATCTTTCAATGCGCCAGCTAGCATCTGAATAGTCGCTTGCATACTGGTGGCATCCGCCGTTGGTGGCGGTGCGGGTACAGTGTGTGAGTGCGACTCCATCGGCAGATGTGGCACTGAAGGTGGCGGCTTTTGAGGTGACGTAGCTAGCCCTGGTGCTGCTGCTGGTGCCGTAAAGAGGACGGCATTAGCAGGCGCGGCTGGTTCTGTCTCAGGTGGATGCAACTTGCCCAAGGGGTTGCCATCATCGGGGGCCGATTGCATTAGTTCGTGTTGACTCCGTTCCAGCCATTGCTCCACGTCGTGAGCGCGTCCTTCGTGTGGACTGTATTTTTCTTCTTCCTCTAGTTCAGCTAAGTCCGCTTCTAGCTGTCTGTCTATGAGCTCCATTCGTATCTGTGCCTTTTGCTTTGCAGCATCCAAAAGTAACTGCGCCTTTCGAGCTTTTACCGATGATGTGTCGGAATGACCTTTCGACTTTGACAACGTTTTTTCTGATTTGACGCTCGGCGATGCCGCAGGTGTTTTGAATACCATATTTTTGGTTGCTGCACTGGTTGAAAACTGACACTCTTCAGTATCTGTTTCTTGAGCTCCCTTTTGTTCTTCAAAAAGTTTACGTTGCTCGCGCTCGCGTCGCACCGTACTTCGCGTACCCACCATTTTACTTTTCACTGGTGGCGTGACAAACATTAATTTTAGTTGATCCGGTTCGATTGACCACTTTGTAGATTATAGTAGGTGGTAATTGGCGAAGTGAAACGAGACGGTACCTTAGAAAGTTATATTTTCAAAAGACACGGATAATACTACAAATCTAGGTAAGTAAGACGGACAAGCGCACCGCAAGCGCTTGCGGTGCTCGCGCGGACTGAACTGCCGGCGTGTTGGGTTGGGTCCAGCGTCCCATACATCTATGTATACCTACTTACTTAGTTATACCTAATTACAATTATGTTATGACTAGATACGAATGTAAAATATGAGCGCGTCGCTAACAATATTTATCTAAACTCTTATTCTAACTTATTACTAAGATTTCACGGATAACACGGTTTTTTGATGTCTTGCAGAAAGAAGTCTACAACACTTCCTTCCGATGACTTTCTCCACTTCCCTTTCAAGGTACAGACGCCAGCACATCAAGCTACCCGAAACTATCAAATTTTCTCAATCAACTTTGAACCTTATGCTCTAGCGATAAAGTTGAAAATCTATTAAAGAAATTTGACAGATTGTAATAGCTTGATGTGCCCGGTACCCGGTTCGCGGCCCCCAACCAGTAATCGGGGTCTGCCCTTCTGAACACTATGTGGTCTGTTTTATGGTATCATAAAACAGACTATATACTCACCTCTGACCTAAACTAGAGTCAAGAGCAAACCCACTTCAAATAAAAAAAATCTACTGTCCGTTTGCGTGTCGCAGGCGAATTTCACGCCGCGCATCGACCCGAGCGCGGAGGACCGCTGGACGGCGGCGGAGGAGCCGCTGGCGTGGGCGCACTCGCGCATCGCGTCTTACAACCCGGCGCAGCGCCTGTTCAAATGCGCCGACTGCGAGTGTGTGGGCTTCCTGGCGCGCGTTGCCGAACACTGGCTGGGCACCCACTCGCAGGCGCGCGCCTTCCAGTGCCCGCTGGCGGGCTGCGGCTTCGCGTCGGGCTGGGCGCGCGGCGTGCGGAGCCACCTGGCGCGCGACCATCACTCCGACCCCGCCGCCGCCGACCACCTGCTGCGCGACAACCCCGCGCTCGACGACCTCACGCGCTACCTGCAGCGCCTTAAGAATAAGGTAACCAACCATCACTTCTAAAATCTAACCGAGCGGCCAACAAAGCCTGAGAAGGGTTTTCCCAACAATCTTAGACTCTGTTCTCCATAGTCATTTGGGGTAAAAAGACGCAGTGGGCAAAAGTACGCAGTGCTGTTTTCGCTTAGGGAGTGCAAATGCAGGGACCATGGTTCCTCGAGAATGTGTACCTACTCAAAGTCCGCCATATAATAGTGTCATACGTGCAGTGGTCCGTGTTGCGCTTTTAATATTTTAAATCTACTGGGACAAGTTTGTGGAAGTGGAGCATTCGTACTTTTAAAGGTAAGTAAGTTGTTTTTAAGCTATTGCATAGCTTTAATCGCGGGCTTTGAGCGCGGCTACCGAATCAAGAAATTCCGTAACGACAATAAAACCTAACACCCCCACTCCGACCGGCACAGCGGCGCGGCATTGAAAGCCGTGTATCGTCTAACGTCGTTTCAATTTGGCAGATTTCGGCACGGTGTTTGTGTGCGTGCGACTAGACGTATGCGTGTAGACTAGCTGCTAGCTGCTCATAACTGATTCTATCTCTTTTAGACACGATGCTAGGTGAGACAGCGTGCTTTTTGGCCGCGTCCACGAGTGAGTTCGAGCCCGCGACTAGTTGAGGATATCAAGTCTCAAACTTGTGTTTCTTATTTCAGTTACCATAAACCTATAGTTTCAATGATAAAAAATCCTGAATAACCTACATGTATTGTAAGATAATAAAAATATTTTAAACGATATTAACTTCTCATTTATTCAATAAAAGAAAAAAATTGTTTTCTTATCGGTCACCACGCTCAAAAAGTGTAACTTGAATTAATATCAAAGAAAAAAAATACTGCATAAATAAAAAATAAATAAATAATTATAATTGCATAAGTTGATAAAAAATGCTATGCAATAGCTTTACCGCGGCAGTCCCCGAGTGCCACACGTATTTTTTTTGTAAATCTATTATTCAACGTGTGGTTTTTAACAATAATAATGTTTTATCATAACTGTCCACGAATTAAAAAAAATCTATAGGTATATCTATCAATAAATAAAAATACTCCCTTCTTTTATGAATTTGCTATTTTATTTCGTTTATTTATCTATTTACTTATCTAATTACATTTTGTAGGGTTGGCCGCCAATTATGTGGGTATCCTTGTGCCCCACGTTGGGCGCCAATGTAGGGTTGGCCGCCAATTATGTGGGTATCCTTGTATTTTTTGTTGGACGCCAATGTAGGGTTGGCCGCCAATTATGTGGGTATCCTTGTATTTTTCGTTGGGCGCCAATGTCGGGTCGGCCGCCAATTATGTGGGTATCCTTGTGCCCCACGTTGGGCGCCAATGTAGGGTTGGCCGCCAATTATGTGGGTATCCTTGTATTTTTCGTTGGACGCCAATGTAGGGTTGGCCGCCAATTATGTGGGTATCCTTGTATTTTTCGTTGGGCGCCAATGTCGGGTTGGCCGCCCATTATGTGGGTATCCTTGTGCCCCACGTTGGGCGCCAATGTAGGGTTGGCCGCCAATTATGTGGGTATCCTTGTGCCCCACGTTGGGCGCCAATGTAGGAAATGGCCAAATACACTGATGGCCAATCCTACAATTTTAAATATTTCTTAAACTATAAAATAAGTATTAAAAAAAAACCAGTCATGTGCGAGTCGGAGATGTCGGGAGCAGGGTCCAAGCTACCGGTGGTTAGGGCTCGAGACAGAAACCTCAATAGTGATCCACCGATGTCGGGAGCAGGGTCCAAGCTACCGGTGGTTAGGGCTCGAGACAGAAACCTCAATAGTGATCCACCGATGTCGGGAGCAGGGTCCAACCTACCGGTGGTTAGGGCTCGAGACAGAAACCTCAATAGTGATCCACCGATGTCGGGAGCAGGGTCCAACCTACCGGTGGTTAGGGCTCGAGACAGAAACCTCAATAGTGATCCACCGATGTCGGGAGCAGGGTCCAAGCTACCGGTGGTTAGGGCTCGAGACAGGAACCTCAATAGTGATCCACCGATGTCGGGAGCAGGGTCCAAGCTACCGGTGGTTAGGGCTCGAGACAGAAACCTCAATAGTGATCCACCGATGTCGGGAGCAGGGTCCAACCTACCGGTGGTTAGGGCTCGAGACAGAAACCTCAATAGTGATCCACCGATGTCGGGAGCAGGGTCCAAGCTACCGGTGGTTAGGGCTCGAGACAGGAACCTCAATAGTGATCCACCGATGTCGGGAGCAGGGTCCAAGCTACCGGTGGTTAGGGCTCGAGACAGAAACCTCAATAGTGATCCACCGATGTCGGGAGCAGGGTCCAAGCTACCGGTGGTTAGGGCTCGAGACAGAAACCTCAATAGTGATCCACCGATGTCGGGAGCAGGGTCCAAGCTACCGGTGGTTAGGGCTCGAGACAGGAACCTCAATAGTGAATCCACCGATGTCGGGAGCAGGGTCCAAGCTACCGGTGGTTAGGGCTCGAGACAGGAACCTCCTCACAGTGCGCGCCGTGTCGAGGAGTACTGCCATGCCTTTTGAATCAGGCCCTTAATCCAACCACCCAACGAGAGCCTCGATAGATGTTGATCGAGACTTTCGGCCATCAGGCCATGGCTGTTGCGACAATCGGCACAATGACAGCCGAACTCACATTCCGCATGTCAACAACCTCGTGTGCCAAGTCGACATATTTAATTTGTTTCTCTTTCTCGCTTATTGGCGACGATACTTCCGTTTTCGGAATTTTCAGTATTTTAATTCGGTGTCGTTTCTTTATTTGTATTCACTTATAAGTTGTCGGAATATCAGTAGATATAAAAAGCAGTAAATTTCATATTGTAAGTATTCTTATATTATTATTTTTTTCGGATCTTTTATACTAGGTACCTATCCTTTGTTTTTCTTCTATTATACCTAGGTAGGCTACCCAAATGTGTACTTTTCCTACTTATATGCTTACTTTTACCTAAATTATATGTTATGTTATTTCCCTAAGTTGGGGCAAATGTACCCAGCCTGACCAAAGCACTTTTTAACTGAGTATACCAGTATACCTACATTCCATTCCATTTTATTTTCCATTTGGTTTATCATCGAATAAAGGTAGGTACCTATGTTATGTTCTATGAGCCTTTCTAATAATGCTACAGATACGAGTAGCACAAATAAACAATCCTAATACCTATTTCAATAATATCGGTTCAGAGAAAAATAAGAAAAAGTGCGTCCTTTTGCCCCGAAAGACGACGCAAGAGCTTTTGTTGTGATCAGGTGGAAGCAATGCGCAACGAACGTCGGCCGAGCACAGGCGAAGCGCCGGTGGGTGAGGCGGCGGGGGGCGCGGCGGCGGCGGGCGCGGGGGGCGCGGGCGGCGCAGGCGACGCGGGCAAGCGCTACGTGTGCACGGCCTGCCCGTACGCCACCGACCGACGCGACCTGTTCACGCGCCACGAGAACATCCACCGCGACGAGAAGCCCTTCCACTGCTACCTGTGCCAAAAGCAGTTCAACCGCGCCGACCACGTGAAGAAACACTTCTTGCGCATGCATCGCGATCAACCCTACGATTTGAATCGTATCCGGCGTTCGGCGTCGATTGTGAAGCCGAGTACGACGCCCCCGGCGTTGCACTACTACAGCAAGCCGGCGGGCGAGCCGCCACCCGCGGCGGCGCCGGCGCCGATCCCCGCACCCCCGCCGCCGGCGCCGGCGCCGCAGCCGGAGTACCGGCCGCCGCCCATCGTCAAGCTAGAGCGGCCGCCGCTCGGCAAGACGGAGCCGGTGTCCGCGGCGGCGCAGCACAAGCCGGCCGCGCCCTCGGCCGCCGCCGCCGCCGCCGCCGCCATCAGACGCAAGGTAGTAGTACCTCGCAGCACTTACCTACTCTTACATTCGATTCGATAGTGGACATGTAATTTAATCGCTATACTTAATTTTTTTATTATTATTATTGGTTCTTAAGTCGGGCAACACAATACTACTAAAGTACAAGGTATAGTTATAACAATAACACTGCATGGCCTAAACAGTGAACACGGCGTGCACAATGTATGAGCTACGTAAAATTATAAATTGCTATACCATTGGACTAATCATTACCTATTAGTGGAATGGTTGCAGCTGATGCGAAGGTCTCAGAAAAAATATCAAAACATGCTGCCTCACACCGTTGCAGCTGGTAAACATTCTATAAAATCTGTAATGAGGCATCACAAATGTTCGCCTATTGCATAAACGACTGCTCTGGCGTGGAACAGCAAGTTGCTCTCCAGCAAACGGTCACAATCTACGTGGGCATTAACTTAAACAAGTATACGATATCCGCAGCTTTTCTTTTGAGCTTCAGTATGACCACTTTATGAAATCATCATGAGGATTTGAGGTCTCTAAATTGGTTATTAACATTAAGATAGTTGGTGCAGAAAGCGTATTTGAACTCGCTCGAACTTAGGATTCCATACTTCAAAATGAAAATCAAAATATTTTGTTTCACACAAGCCTACATGGGCACTTATGAAACGTCTTGACTTCCGTACTTCCGAACTTGACTTCCATACTACAACACACTGCGGCCGGTTGGTGACTTTTAGATCCCTAAATTCTTTGAGTTGTCGAGTTACAAAACCCGACAGACGCGCAGCTTGCTGAGCTATTTTATCTAAGTATATAGTGTCGTGGGTTCGAACCCAGACAGGCGCTTTACTTTGTGTAAATAACTTCATCACCACTGCTCTCAAAGCGGTGAAGGAAAACATCGTAAGGAAACCGGCATGTTCTAGAACCAAAATTTGAAGACATGTGACATCCAACAACCCGCACTGGGCTTGGGTGGTCCCTCTCACAGAGAGGGAGGAGACCGCCTCGCTGTGTCGTAGGAATATGATTAGATTATGGTATATGGTGTCTAAACTTAAGTTGGTAATCCATAATCACGCCTAAGTCGCGAATCCAAGACCCTCCAAGAGACCTCTTCCAGTGTTATTGTCTTTCTAACACTGTTAGTTGAGTACATTTTGTTAGCGTGGGGTATTTTTCTTGAAAATTTAATAAGCTTAGGTGTTACATTTATTAACACTTAAAATCATGTGGTTTGCGATACACCATCTTGACACTTGTATCGATTTCAGTTTGCAATTTTACTAAGTCTTCAGTACATTCCATTTTACTTGCCAAATCATTCATAAAGATTAAGAACAACAAAGGCCCCATGTGCGAGCCTAGTGGTACTCCTGATTGTGTAACGTTTTCTGAGATTTAAAACCTTGAACACCTACCATTTGTGTCCGATTCTTCAAATAGCACTCACACCACCGCTGTTACCCATGAATAGGTTACCCATGTTTGTTGAAGTTCCGTTAACTTGTGAAGACGTGACCTTGATGTAACATTGGCTGGCGCGTGCAGGGCGAGCGGCGCTACGCCTGCTGCTACTGCGCGTGGTCGGGCGTGGACAACTGGTGCCTCAAGCGCCACCTCAACACGCACCTGAAGCCGTTCGCGTGCGCGCTGTGCGAGTACAAGGCGGCGCGCGCCGAGCGCCTCGCCACGCACGTGCACAAGGTGCACAACAAGAAGGCGTGCGCCAAGTGCCCCTTCCTCGCCGACGACCAGCACCAGCTGGCGCACCACCTGCGCGACGCACAGTCAGTACCTCCCCGCCCTACGAGACCCCGGCGGCCGCAGCCATCACGATCTAACGCCTGATCCGACACCCCGCAGCCACATCGAGAGCCGCAACCTGAAGGTGCCCGCGGGAGTGGCGCGCACGGGCGGCGGCGCCACGTTCGGACAGGGCGCCGCGCCGGCGCCGGACGCGGGCGCGGCCGGCGCGGCGGCGGCGGGCGGCGCCGGGCGGCGGCGCGAGGTGCGCGCGGCGGGCGCGGCGCGGCTGTTCGGCTACCTGGAGGCGTCGGACGGCTCGGGCGACGAGTACGAGCCGCCGGCGCTGGCGGCCGAGTTCGCGCCGGCCGCGGCGCCCGGCGCGCCGCACTACGCGCGCGACAAGGAGAACGCGGCGCCGCTGCACCACGGCATGCACGAGCACTGCCTGCGCTACTAGCCCGCGCCGGCGCAGCACGCGGCTGCCGGCGCCTCCGCGCGCGCGCCCTCTGCTGCGAGGGACGGCGCCGGTGCGGACGACGAGTCTTGGCTCAGACGATTACTCACAGCCTAATTATAAAGGCTTCCGATTACACTTTAGGTGAGTACACCCCTCACACACAAAAATGCACAGATCTCGTGCCTTTCATATAAATAAAAAAAAAATGTAATTCTCAAAAGTTAGCAAAATGACTACACCAACAAGACCACGACCATCATCCGAAATCTACCCCAATGTAACCGTCGAGAGATACTTGTGCTCAAGATTAAATATTTCCCTCACTCACCACCGCGGCTTCAGGCTTGCTGGCCGACGCGGCGGCTCGCTCGCAGCGTCCTGCTCCTCAGCCCGCCTCACCCCTACACGCCTATCGCTTTCCGTGCGTTGCCCAAAATACGGCTACACAAAGGGCACCTTAGCACCTAGACCGTAAGAGATGAGAGGTCCTGCGGTGCTATTCTGTAAAAATCTCACCATGAAAACTTAGGTGAAGTGAGCGTGGAGTGAGCTGTCAATAGTGTCATTTCATAGCAAAAACAAACTCATTTCACCTAAGTTTTCACGGTGAGATTTTTACAGAATCGACCGGCTATTTTTTTCAAAATGTAGCCTAATAACTCAATACCCCGAGGGCTTTTTTTATTTTTTTGATATCGCATTTTATTTTCGAGATCTAGACGATTTTATCACAAAAGACATGAACAAAATACGATATTTTTTTTAATTTTTGAGATTAAATAAATGTACTAAAAACCAAAAAATAATAAAATAGATACAGTCGTGGGAAT
Organism: Luperina testacea; assembly: GCA_927399505.1. Lineage (NCBI taxonomy): Eukaryota > Metazoa > Arthropoda > Insecta > Lepidoptera > Noctuidae > Luperina > Luperina testacea. Next base: position 20,994,746 of record OV656768.1, on the reverse strand, counting down.
TATAAACATATGCATAGACTAGACTAAAATAAAACCGTGGGGCACGTCACATTAAGTCGATAATTTGTAGACAATTGACGTGCCCCACGGTTTTATTTTAGTCTAGTCTATGCATATGTTTATACCTAATTCCCACGACTGTATCTATTTTATTATTTTTTGGTTTTTAGTACATTTATCTTAAACATTGCAATGTATGTTTAACATAAAACCGTTTAACTTAAAAAGTTTTTTTACCAATTTTTTTATTTTCTAGTTTTTAGTTTTTATTTCGCATTCTGTTTAATTCATTTAGTGCTTGAAAAAAAAATTGTTATCAGCCATTTGGTAGCGGCGGCCATCTTAGATTTCAATTTTGCATAGTATTTTGTATTCTACATGTTGAGACCTTTCATTTGATACCCATGTTGATGGGATTGATAAAACCTAAGTTATCCGCCATTTTGTAGAGGCCGCCATCTTGGATTTTAATTTTATATAGTACATTGTATTATACTGGTTGAGCACTTTCATTTGATACCCATATTGATGGGATCGATAAAACCTACGTTATCCGCCATTTTGTAGCGGCCGCCAACTTGTATTTCAATTTTTTATAGTATATTGTATTCTGCTTGTTGAGCCCTTTCATTTGATACCCATATTGATGGGATTGATAAAACCTACGTTATCCGCCATTTTGTAGCGGCTGCCATCTTGGATTTCAATTTTTTTATAGTATATTGTATTCTGCTTGTTGAGCCCTTTCATTTGATACCCAAATTGATGGGATTAATAAAACATAAATTATCCGACATTTTGTAGCGGCGGCCATCTTGAATTTATAATGATAATGAATAAACATAATTGTATTGTCACCAAAATCCAAAGTGTATACAAAATTTCAGATTAATCGGTTGACAGAAAGAGGGTGAAATTTGAATTACTAAATATGACCCAAGAATAAATAATAAAACCAACGGGATGAGCTAAATAAAACCGTTTAAAAAACCGTTTAATAAAACCGTTTAAAAAGAACATTTTCGACTTTTGCAGTTTTTGTTTCACTATCTTGTAGCTCTTGTCAATACGCATTTTTTGAGACCTCAACCATTCACATAGCCCTCTAAAACTCCTCAACCATTCACATAGCCCTAGCCAAATCTCACTATTTCGTAAAATGAAGGCCTAATATCCGGAGCCAGTGAAAACACTTTTTGACAAAATAAAACAACCGACGTCGGTGTCTTTGGTTTTGTATTTACGTTTTTTGCAACTGACTTCCGAAATAAAGTTATTTTTCACTTTTAGTTGTGATACGGTCAGCAACAAAAGTCGATTAACACTTCAGTCTTTTTAATCTCAGATATTGCGCAAAATTTTGTTCAAAATTGCAGCAGAAGTACAATGCAATTTTGAACAAATATTTTGCGCAATAACTGAGATTAAAAAAACTGCAATTTTAATATTTTGCTCAATAACTGAGATTCAAAAAACTGAAGTGTTAATCGACTTTTGTTGCTGACTGTACCTACCCCACACCAATCACTTCGTCATAGTCGCTTAACTATTTTAATCCAGATATGTTATCGCCACCTGTGAAATACTTATTATCATTGAAGAGTTCCTGTGGCTATCTGTGGTCTGCTTCATCAGTTCCAATTCACCAAATTATACTTTCTGAATGCAAATGCTTGACTTATTTATGAAAATACCAAAATTGCTATATGCATGTCTATAATATTTGAAGTCCCCTCAACTCCTCATCGATCCCATCATCAGAACTGGATCTTGACAAAAATGGGACCAATCTGGAAGTACCTATATCCTTTTAAATAAAAAAAAAGAATTTTCCAAATCGGTTTATATATGACGGCGTACTGAGGTAACAAACATTAAAAAAAAAACTACAACCAAATTGAGAACCTCCTCCTTTTTTTGAAGTCGGTTAAAAAAGCATTTTCAATGTTCAAATGTCCATTGCATGTCGCGTAGACTCCGCAATCAGTCCGTTTGAATAAATCGTAGATAGTCAACAGACTGACTACGGAATAAGATTTAAACAAGTCTGTTTCTGTTACTACATACTGAGTGGAGGTTCGGTTGGCCAAATGACCTGTGTGACCGCTATATCTCTAAGAACAACACCATGTTTAGAACTATTCATAATAATATCCTCCTGACCGTATTTCGGTCACAGCGGCCACTCTCAACGCAGAAGATAAATTTATTTTAGTGCACAAGTGTGTGCACTAAAATAAATTTGTGTAGGTATACACACGTGCACTCCCTCTTCCCTCACTCTCAGTCCGATGGGACAGACACACCACCAACTTCCAAACTCCGGGCTGCTACTGAGGAATTCCTAATAGAAAACCCCAATAACACTTTGCCCGAGCTGGGAACAGAACCCAGCACCCTACGCTCAGAAGTCGCGCTTGCGACCGCGATACCAAGGGGGGCAAGGGGGGCAAGGGGGCACTCAGAACCCAGTTGTTCTGTTTTGTAACCTGTCCACCCTTAGGCGTGAATTATTCAGAGACGGCGTAAGGTGAACGCGGGGCGCAGGCGCTGCGCCAGGCATTGACACCGCTTCAAAACGTTTTCATACAAAATGTACGAAGGTGACGCCGCGCCTTCACCTTACGCCGTTTCTGTATAATGCACGCCTTAGAGAAGTCAATCGCTGCTGCTCCTGACTATGTACCGCACACAGGTGCGGGCCCGCAGCGCCGCCCGCAGCGCCGCCCGCAGCGCCGCACCGGCACCGCCCCGCGCCGCGTGCTGCTCGTCTGCATTTGTTTGCCATAGAAGAGAAATTGGCGTATTTGATCAAATTAGTAGCTAACTGTTAAATATAAATGTATGCTTGTTCGATGATAATATGTACAAAATATTAATAAAGTTACGAATCCCACCGAACAGTTGATTTTGTTTCCTCGTCATCCTGTTGGTAACAGCCGCCTCTTCTGTACAATCTCACCGTGAACACTTAGGTGAAGTGAGCTGTCATTTCACCTTATGCTAGAAATAATAGAGACTATTGACAGCTCAATTCAAAGAAGATTGCACGGTGAGATTGTAACAAAATTGATCGCCAGGTCTTCTGAGATCTTACAGGAACAACAGCGCGACAGCGGGACGGGTCAGACTTGCTGGCCGTGAGTCCGCTCTGTGGAATAGATCGCCAGGTCTCCTCCTGAGATCTTAAGGGAACAACAGCGGGATGGGTCAGACGTGCTGGCCGTGAGTCCGCTCTGTGGAATGTCGCTTATTTATCCATACCATGCCGCGAGTGTGGTGGTCCAGGCGGCGCTGACCCTCAACACGTTTACCTTCATATTATATTCTCTTCGGTACCGTTTAGTGAACGCACTATCTCGACAGAATCGTCAAGATAGAAAGGCATCAGGTAAAATAAGTGTGAAAGAACTGCAGTAGGAACCTGTGGGACCAACCTACAACAGTCCTTTCACGCTTATTTTAAACTAGCACTTCACCTGCGTTTTCGTCCGCTTAGATTTCGTATTTTCCCCTAAAAAATGTAACACCCTCTTTTTTATAAGGTGTTTTTCTAAATGTATGATGTACGTATGTTCTTATCTGAAAGTATTCGGGTGAATTTTCAAGTTGATTGAACAGAGAAAAAATATTTTTCATATTATATTATTAACTATATCCCCGATATACATATTTTAGCCCCGAAAGTAGGTAATTAAGTTTTTTAAGAATGTTTTGTTATATTTCTATTTGACTAAGTATAGTTTAGGACTGGACTGGACCTGTCTGTTCTGGCCTGGTTCTGTTCTGGTTTAGGGTTTTGGTTCAGGGACTTCACACTATTTTGTAACCACTTTCTTGTGTAATAAAGATTATTATTATTATTATTTTATTATTAATTGTACCAAAAATGTAACACCTCTTCACTTCGCTAAGGTGCTCTTACACGGGAAATTTTTTGAGCAACAATTGCTTGGCAACGCTAATGGATCAATCTGGATCAATTAACTGGAGCAATCTGGAGCAACAACAATAAGATGCGGCAATTGTTTCGGGAATATTGCTTCTAATTGCTCCATACATTTTACGTTTCTCAATGCCGCCAATATGAGTTGCCGAATATCCTATCGGTATAAAATTTTTTTGTCAATTTTCTTTATATCTCGTTTTACCTATAACTACGAATGGTTTTTGCGAGAGGAATCAGCCGGCTGAGGTTCCTATCATAAAAGCATTACAAACCACTGCTGCATTGCTGAAAGCAAAACTTCCCAGAGATTGTTCAACTGAATTGCTACTGTATGAACGTATTGACTTGTATTGCCTAGTTTTTTAACTTGCTCCATATTGCATGGTATTGTGTGGCCGTATCTTTAGTTACCCGTGTAAGCGTACCTTTAGGGGTGGATTTACGAAAAAAAAAAACCTGATATAAGTTATTCTTTATGTATATATATATATATATATATATATATATATATATATATATATATATATATATATATATATATATATATATGGCCGAAAATCGTCATCGCAAAGACAATATTTATTTATTCATTAACACATACTTTGTTTTAACAGGTAAGACCCAAGCTAACAAAAGTAGTCATAAATTGCTAAAAGTCCAGTCCCAAGTAATGGGTCTGGGAAAGAACGCAGCTATACAGTGGACAACATACATACTAAGTGTCACCCTCTGGAATTCCGCCAAAGAACAAGAAAATAATTATATCCAAACGCCGAGACACACTATTCAGTGTTCGCATCGCTCGAATCACAGGTGCAAACTTTAATACGTTAGTACGCGATGCCGGGACGAAGCCTCTCCCTCGGTCCCAACCGTAGCCTTCTGTCTGGAACAAGTAATCCCAACGATTCTAATATTTGTGGATGATTATTTAACATTCCACGAAAAACCATAAAAACATATTTTACGATAGCGAGGTTGCGCCTTACTTCCTACTCCTCCTCCTTCCTACTCCTATAGTACCCAACCATCCCTATTACAAAGAGAGTTGGATACATAAGCGGGTAGAAAGGGTATGGCGGGTAGGGTAGGGTGGGATTTAGGTAGTAAAGAACACGTTTAGTGTTTAATACTGGTTTATTGAGTACGAGGTTATCATAAGGTATAGATACAACACATTCGACAGAGTACCATGTATAGTGCGCCGCGGACGAACGCAGCAGCGGCCGTCGCCGAGCACGACGCGGCGTCGTCTCCACCGTCACAACTAGGTATTTAGGTACTTCAAAACATCTATCAGAAGGTTTTAAAGTCCGAACAGAGGACAAGTAGTGTTTCGAAAGTGTTAAATACTGGACAAGATAGCAAGACGACGCGCGAGGACTGCACTCTATGCACCTAAAAATATTAGCCTCATTCGATGGCTTAAAATCACTTCAAAAAATACGTACCTACCTACTAGCTAAATCTACAGCACGTCCATAAACTGCGTTTCGGTGAAAGCACCGACGGCTACTTACGTGTTCGTCCGCGGCACGTATAAAAAATAATGACATAGTTTAAGATTATGTTTTTATAAACGAATCGCGCGCTCCCTCGGCCCCGCACGCGTGCAGCTCTCTCAAGCACACATCGAGAGCAGCGTCACTCGGCGCCGCTCGGCCGGCGCGTGTGAGACTCGCAGGAACCGATCTCATCCTACAGCCAGGATGACCGCTTAACATCCTCAAAACGAGATTCATCAGAGATATTCTCCTGCCAGGGCGTCAATACGACGAGCTGACCTACATAGGGCCATCGGAGCGAGCCCGCGGCTAGCAGGCGGGGTCGGGGTCGGGGTCGGGCGCGGGGCCGGCGGGGCCGGGCGGGGCGGCGGGCCGCGAGTGCTGCGGGTGCGGCGTGGGCCGGCGCAGCAGCGCGGGCTTGGCGGCCAGCGCCGGCTTGAGCGAGCCGCCGGTCAGCGTCAGCTCCGCGAACTTGGCGGCCACGCGCGCCGTGTTGCGCGCCGGCACCGGGCTGCCCTGCGCCGGCGCCGGCGCGGCCGGCTCGTCCGGCTCGTCGGGCCGCTCGTCGGGCCGCTCGTCGGGCCGCTCGTCGGGCCGCTCGTCGGGCCGGCGCGGCCGCTTGCGCAGCGTGTCGCGGTTGTGCACGAACGTGTCGGCGGCGTCGGCGGGCGCGGCGCGCGCGGGCAGGTCCAGCACCAGGTCCGGCGTGCTCTCGGCCAGCCTGCAAGGGGAGGCGGTGAGGGCGGGCGCGTACTTCGTGATGCGTGTACCTCGGGGCGCGCGTACCTCGTGGTGCGCGTACCTCGTGGTGCGTGTACCTCGGCACGCGCGTATCTCGGGCCGCGCGTACCTCGGGGCGCGCGTACCTCGTGGTGTGCGTAACTCGGGGCGCGCGTACCTCGTGGTGCCTGTACCTCGGGGCGCGCGTACCTCGTGGTGCGTGTACCTCGGGGCGCGCGTACCTCGTGGTGCGTGTACCTCGGGGCGCGCGTATCTTGTGGTGCGCGTACCTCGGGGCGCGCGTACCTCGTGGAGAACGTACCTCGGGGCGCGCGTACCTCGTGGTGCGCGTACCTCGGGGCGCGCGTACCTCGTGGTGCGTGTACCTCGGGGCGCGCGTACCTCGTGGTGCGTGTACCTCGGGGCGCGCGTACTGCGTGGTGCGTGTACCTCGGGGCGCGCGTACCTCGTGGTGCGTGTACCTCGGGGCGCGCGTACCTCGTGGTGCGTGTACCTCGGGGCGCGCGTACCTCGTGGTGCGTGTACCTCGGGGCGCGCGTACCTCGGGGCGCGAGTTACCTGCAGGGCGCGGGCGCGGCTTCGCCCGGCTGCTCGGCCGCGGGGGGCTCCACCTGCACATCGACATCTTCAATCTACTTGTCACATATTATTCTCTTAAGGGGCCGGCGAAGCATGCGTAGTTCATACGAAAATACAAACGTAATACCAAAATAATTTATAAACATATTTTTAATGTAGTTTTTGTGTAGATTGGATTACGGAATATGTATTTCCCAAATATATTATATTTTGAATGGACACTGATTTAAAGAAGAGTTATGAGAAAAATAGTTTTCTATAGAAATTTGAAATTCCTCATTATCGTCTTTAAATCAGAGTCCTTTCAAAATATATGTTTGGGAACCTAGATATTCTGTAATCCAATCGGAATAAATGCACACTACCTTAAGAATATTTTTGATTTACAAATTATTTTAGTATTACGTTTGTATGAACTACACATTAGCATGTTCGCCGGCCTCTTAACTAATAAATCAGACGGAGCTGCGCGAGGCGGTCACATAAATAGCTATAGTAATCAAAATCTACTTCGACACACAATCATTACTAATTATGCAATTAATGACCGACCACACACTGTTCTAATATTGTTTAATAAATTAAAAAAAAAAAAAACATAATAGGTAACCTAACGTAACCCTCTGAGATATAAAAAAAAAATTGTTTTGTCAAACATAACGATGTTAACAGCAAACAATAATCGATTGAATGTATATTCAAATGTTCGCGCCTGGTCTGTTGTTAGTGTAGTAGACGACTACTCTCAGAATTGTTAAAGAGGTTTACAGAGGGATCATTCCGATATAAAATTGAACAAATAACGTTTCGGCACAGACCGGGGCCGCCTGCAGTGCCAGGCGCCGCGTCACAGACGACAGAGTACGTTCCGTCACACGCTGCTCTGTGGCGAAGCGCGGCAGTGTCGCGGTTAAAACAAAATCAAACACACACATGCAGTGAAAAACTTTATTTATTTACATATACAGGCACCGCCCACCGCATAGCACACTACATACACTTACATAAAACTAATAATAATTACTACATATTCGGATAGATTAGTCGGCAACTGTGGCGCTTGCGCAGCATGCCTACTCTACTACTAAGTTCAGTCTTCAAAACAGTGGTAACAAATTGTGTGGCCACAAGTTGTCCCAAATGTTACGGATAACAAGCAAGCGTTGCTGTTATTATAACTTTCATACGACGACCATCAGACTTGTAATAGATATGGCACACAAATGCGGGTTCATCTCTAGCACAATAGTGCTAGAACCACGAGACATTTCTCAAACGGGTCTTAATATAGTACTATTACGAAAAAATCGTTGTCTGATTCAGAGACCTCCTTCTATACGATGTCTATAAAATAGTTTATGCTACAAAGATATTTATTTATTTATCTTGAACATAAAACGGCTGGAGATCACTGGAACCTAATAAGCAAATTAATCGGTATCCAGCTTCCAAGTGTGCGATAATACTTAGTGAGAGTGACACAGAGCACTCACCGCGGGCTCGCGCGCATGCGCGACACGAAGCCCGCGACGTGTCGCTCTGAGCCGACTACTCGTTGTGTAACAGACAATACATATACTTATAATATATGACATAGAAATAAGACAAAGCGTCATGCAATCACACTAATGAGGAATAGTACATTACTTCAGAGGGAAGAAAGTGACAGTTCCATACCGAGATTATGGCATTTGCGCCACGAGCTTGCGAGGGGCGCAAACCATTTGAGGTATGGAACTGTACTTTATCCTGAGGGATGTATAGTGCTTTTTATTACACCTACGAGGAAAATTATGGACATATAAGTATTGTTGTATCTGCATTTAGATTTTTCCGGCAACAGATTATCAACAACTTCTTGGGCCGTCTCTAATAGTTCTGGCGGTGTGTTAGGGATAACATCATCACTGTCGCTCGAAGTATCCATATTTTACAAAAAACACAAAGATAAATGTGTTTTTGCGAAAATGCGCGGGCTTTTCCATTTTTTATTCGCCCGTTTCTGGAGTAGGCTAAGATCGTAAGGTCATGCAGCCACTTCTTCCGTGATTCCACGCGTTTTATATACAAAAATAATTTCGTTTTTAATTTTCTGTATGCACCAAGGAGGTTGGTAACTGGTAAAAAAAAACTGTATGTGGCCAGTAACAATTTACTTGAAATTTAATTAGTAGACAGTTAAAATCTCTTGGCAGTATGACTGCTGACAAATTAAAAAACAAGAAAAACCGGGTATGTAATGGAATTTCATACATTTTTCCCACCCTTGGGTCGAAAGGATTTTCATACAAACTTCCATACCTTGGGATGAAAGGATTTGAAGGGCGGGATAAAGGCGTTTCGTCCCTCTAATTGGTATAATTAGTATGTATTTTCAGAGCAGGTGTGATAAAAATATTATTATTCTGTTGAATCAAGATCCCGTCTGGCGCGGGCTGATCCAGTGAAACCTCGCGAGCGTGCCACTGCGGCCCACTCCGACCGGCGCGAGGACAGAGCGCGTCAGACGGTATCTCAACTGAACCACATCAAAAGCTCCGCAAGCGTCGGCCCGTACACCACATACAACACAATAAAAATAAAGTTCCTTAAGACGGTAACACATATTCCAGCATGCAATTCAATATTCGTTTATTTGTAAGCGACTACGTAAACATAACAAGTAAGACCTCGACCACGATTGTCTGCATGTTCGAACGTATTCGTGATTTATTGATGCTTTAATCATATTGCAACAGAAAACACTTAAAAAAATGAGTAGTATCACATCGATACTCCGATGTAACATCGGTATCAAGCACCACATTCAATATCGAGTGTCCGTGAACAACAGACAGTCGCGAGCGCAGGCGCAGCGGGCTCGCGTGACGTCACACGCGCGTCTCCAGCGGTACCTGCGCGGACGCGGCGGGTCGCTCGGCGCTGCCCGACCTGCAACAACACACACGCGTTACTCGCTGCCACGCTGCACTGCTCGCGCTGCACGCGCTGCACTGCTCGCGCTGCACGCGCTGCACTGCTCGCGCTGCACGCGCTGCACTGCTCGCGCTGCACGCGCTGCACTGCTCGCGCTGCACGCGCTGCACTGCACGCGCTGCACTGCTGCAGCAGTACGCTCACCTGCGGTATTCCCCAGAGTCGCGCTCACCCCAATCTCCACTCTCAGCGTCGTCGTCGCTGATGTCGTCTGAACAGTAAACACATTCATTAATTAGTACGATACGGAACTTTTAAAAGGAGACGTGAGTGACGTGAAGCGACACGCGCTGTATCATATTCAGCGGTGCTATTCTGTGAAATTCTCACCGTGAAAACTTAGGTGAAGTGAGCGTGGAGTGACCGAGTGAGCTGTCAATAGTGTCAATTCCTAGCAAAAACAAACTCACATCACCTAAGTTTTCACGGTGAGATTTTTACAGAATCGACCGGCAGTTTACAAAGTTAAAAGGCTTCCTTATTCAAATTTGTTAAAAAAAAACAAAACTCCGTCTATACTTTTCGGAACCGTCGTGGAATCACTAATCGTCGCGCATGTTAGATTTCGTGAGTTAGAAGAAGTTAGATTTCAATAAATTGAGGTAGCGTGTCGCGCGGTTAGAGCAGAAGCGCTCGGGGGTGTTACCAGCAGGCGGGGTCGTCTCATTGGGTAAACTTAGGAATGCCTACGGGGGCTAGACCTATGTTGCCAAGTTTTCCTCTATTATGTAAGACCTAAAAGCTTCGGTCTCTAATAATGACGTTTTCAAAGATGGCAACATTAGTAAAACTAAAAAGTTGCTTAGGTGTTAAAAAGCTACCATCTGGTAGTTTTAGCGACATTTTTGTTTAAATTATTAATCAACAAATTAGCCGACATAATATTTCGCATATTTATTCAACGTTAATTTTATTAGAATACAATAAATATAAATATAATTCATGCCGAATATAATAGATATACGCTCGTATAGCATAGGTTTTAACTTTAAATAAACAAAAGGGTTACCAATCAAGTCAATAAATAAATAATAAATTTAATTTACTGCAACGCAACGGGCAGAGGCTACTTTTTTTCTAAAATTATTAATTTTACAAGATTAGGTGGGTAAGATTTTGTTTAATGTACCTGGCAGCCCCGCAAATACCACTTCACAAGAAAAATGTCTGCCGGCGTAAGCACATATTGATGTTATTTCTTGTGAATTCTCTTGTTATCATCTTTTCTTTTTGCAACGTTAAGTGTTATCCTCGCCATTAACGACGTTGAGTAGAGTCTAGGTTCAAAATTGTGATTTATGTCAAAACTCGAAACTTTTTTACTAGGAAGAATTTTCTCCTATCCACCTTTTAAGTTAATTTAAACAATAAGGCTGCTTGACCACCAAAGCGGAGCTGGAAAATTGTAACCAGTAAAATAGCACAACTAAACATCGGTTACAGTTTCTCAGTTCTGCTTTCGTGGACCTTTAATAAACATCTCAAAGAAATCGATTTTGAATATCCCGCTTTCACAAGTTTTTGGGGGCGTCCACCAGGAGGCGCCAAAAACCGTACCATTTTATTTGTTCGTACTTGACGTTCTTCTCCTAGAGTAAATATGTTCATTGGTTACCAGTGTCGTCGTCGATGTCGTAGAGCGACAGGTCGTCGGGCGCGTCCCGCTCGTCCTGGTCGGGCGCGGGCGCGTCGCTGGGCGCACTAGTCGCGCTGCCGGCACTGGCCGCGCTGCCGGCACTGGCCGCGCTGCCGGCACTGGCCGCGCTGCCGGCACTGGCCGCGCTGCCGGCACTGGCCGCACTGCCGGCGCTGGCCGCGCTGCCGGCGCTGCCTGCGTCGCCGTCGTCTGCGTCGCCGTCCGCGTCACCGTCGGCCTCGTCCTCACTGTCGTCACACAAGTTCAAACCCAGTATGAGTGGTGTGTGTAAGTGTGCGTGTTTGTTCCATTGAGCTTCTTTTAATTTTTTGTCAGGTGAGGGTTTTGATATTAATTGTTCCGAGTCATCATAGCCAGTGTTATGCAAAATTTCCTTTACTATTTTTTTGCAGCCGAATGAAGTAATATTTTTAAGTTTCGTACTCTTGAGTTCGATGCTAGCGCCAAATGGTTTTTAAATTGGGTGTCCATTAAGTGGAATTGGGATCGGGCTTGACGTGGGGTAAACGGTACTCTTGAGTGTATTTTGACAGCTGTGTATTGCGTTAATATTGCGTTGGGATAGTTTGTTGATTGTGATTTTACCAATAACAAAAGTGTAACTTTTTAGAAATTGTTTTGCGTTTTAAGTGGTTTTCTGTGGGTTCTAAGAGTATAATATGGCACGATAAACAGTAATATATACTGTTTTACGTAATTGCCGTAAAAAACAAATAAAAAAAGTCGAGATTAGCGTCGGATGGATACGAATTTAAAGCAAATTATAGAGTGAGCAAGGATTTTACTCCTCTTTCATATTACTTTTACTTAACAACATTTTTATCCTATCTCTATACAGTAAAAACTTTCTAGAACATTAACTTACTAAAATCGGACTTGTTAAATGTTTTCATTATACATAATTCTTTCTATCTCTAAAACCCGTAGACCGATTTACATAATTCAAATTAGAATATCAGTTTTAAACGTAATCCTCTCATTTGACACTAAAATCTCCCAAATATTTCTATTAAAAAAAACCTCATTTTCAAGTTACGTTATTCTATCATTTTTAAAAGCAAAATTTGCAAACCATTTTCGACCATTTCTTAGTATCCGATTGAGCTGAAATTTTGCGTAACAATACAATGTGCAATACTCAATATTGTAATAATTTCAATATGGCCGCCGCTCCAAGATGGCGGATTACATATTTTTTCTCAACCCTCTTAATATGGGTATCAAATGAAAGGGCTTGAAGAGTAGTAAACGATAAAGTTAATAACATTACACTAAATTCAATATGGCCGCCGCTCCATGATGGCGGATTATACATTTTTTCAATCCCTTTAATATTGGGTATCAAATGAAAGGGATTGAAGAGTAGAAAACGATAAATGATAAAATGATAATGATAAATGATTTTATTTTGTAAGTAGGTTTGTACAAACACTTTTACACGTCAATAATATTTTTTAAACTAGATGAGGTCGGCGTTTCCTATCTGACTACTCTGAGAAGAAAGGCCGAAACAAACTCAGAGGTCATAGTCTCTTTTAAAGTCCAGACATAATCTTGGTCAGGTTATATGAAGACCATGTAGGTCGATGTCTGAGATGGTCTTTTGAGGAAAGAACCACACAGATTGAGAGGACCTGTCCAGTCAGTGCACGCATTTGTCAGAAATCGTGCAGCTCAACTCAAGACTTAAGGAGCTCAACGATCCGACGAACAATACCAAAGAAAGGACATTTGGGTAGGCCACAAAAATTACTCAAACTGCCAGACCATGGAGAGAATAGTAAAAAATATAAAATGAATAAAATAAATGACCCACATCGTCTTCATATTCACAAAAATTAAAATAATGTAATACTTTACAAAGTAAGCAAATGTCATTGTTTTTAAAAAAAAAAATATTAATGTCAATGTGTATATTATATAAAAAATAAACAACAAAAGAACAACAAAAACACTCAAAATGCATAAATTGGAAGCAGCTCAATCCCAAGCCTTTTTATCCTCAATATAATCTTTAACAGTATAAAAGGCTTTCTTGCACAACTTACGTTTAATGAATAATTTAAATTTATTAAGGCTAAGATCTTGAACGTGGCTTGGTAGTTTATTATAAAAGCGTATACATTGGCATCTGAACGAGCCACCTATTTTCTTGAGCCTTGTTGCAGGTACAACAAATTTGTGTTTGTTTCTAGTATTTATATTATGGATATCACTGTATTTTTTGAACAATTTTATATTTTTATGGGCATATAAAAGATTTTCATAAATATACTGAGAAGGCACAGTCATTACATTAATCTCTTTAAATTTGTCTCTGAGAGAGTGTCTCGGACTTAATTTATAAATTGATCGAACAGCACGCTTCTGCAAAACAAAAATAGTCTGAATATCGGCGGCATTTCCCCACAATAGAATGCCGTACGACATTACACTATGAAAATAACTAAAGTATACTAAACGGGCAGTCTCTATATCAGTTAAATTACGAATTTTTCTAACAGCGTATGCTGCGGAACTTAGCTTTTTTGACAATTTATCTATATGTGGACCCCACTGAAGCTTAGCATCCAAAGTTATGCCCAAGAATACTGTGCTGTCTTCAGGATTCAATTCCTCGCCCTTTATCAACACATTAGTTTTCACCTGCCTAACGTGGGGTAGTGTAAACTTAATGCATTTGGTTTTCTTCTCGTTTAGAAGCAAATTATTAACATTGAACCAGTGGACTACTTTCGAGATCGCGCTATTTACATCGTCAGTAACCAACTGCTGACGTTTAAGTTTAAACAAAAGTGAAGTGTCATCTGCAAACAACACTATATCATGATTATCCTTTATGAGGTACGGCAAGTCATTAATATAAATAAGAAACAAGAAAGGACCAAGAATTGAGCCCTGTGGGACTGCCGTCGTTACTATAGATCCGGGTGATCTTTCTCCATTAACGTCAACGCTCTGAATCCTTTCACTCAAGTATGAAGTAAGAAGATCCAGAGCAGTATTCCGGATCCCGTAGTGGTGGAGTTTCCTGATTAACGTTTCGTGAAAAACGCAATCGAATGCCTTGGACAAATCACAAAAGATGCCCAAGGCATCGCATTTATTAGCATTTATAGCATTAAAGTTAGTAAACTTACACTAAATTCAATATGGCCGCCGCTCCAAAATGGCGGATGAATTATTTTTACAATCCCTTTAATATGGGTATCAAATTAAAGAGTTTGAAGAGTAGAAAACGATAAAAATTTAGTAACAACACTCTAAATTCAATATGGCCGCCGCTTCAAGATAGCGGATTTCATTTTTTTTTCAACCCCTTAATATGGGTATCAAATGAAAGGACTTCAAGAGTAGAAAACGATACGTGAACAATCAAAACGTTTAATTCAATAAAAATACAAAACAAACAGGTGGTAGGTAATATTTAAAGGAACTAAGTAACAGGGGGGGTAGGTTTAAAGAAAGTAAATGGTGTAAATCAATAAAATAATTATTAATAAAAAATGGTAAAAAAATATGTTAATAATGAATCGTTTACTAAAAAGTACAAAATAAAATAAAGTTTTTAAAAACAAGCTTTTATTTAAATAAAAACGTAACCTAAAAAAAAGAATAACGCGAACTAAAAATAAGTGAACATAAGTGGTATCCATTATGTTCGCGTAATAATCGTAGTCGATCATAGATCTTCAAATATTGGGATTCGATTTTAATAATTCTTTCTTTTGTTTTTGTTTGAAAAAAGATACGTTCAGGATAATAAAATATGTAAACGAATAACAAAAATGCTTGCATATACGATTATACTACAAACTTAGTGCAGAAATTATTTTGTACAACTTTTTGTCTTTTTTGTACAAAAACTGTTGTTTCCATCAAGTTCAAAATAATTTTCCTAGAAAGTCCTTATAAAGTTCTACTTTTCAGATTTTTTTCATATTTTCTAAACTTATGGTTCAAAAGTTAGAGGGGGGGGGACACATTGTTTTTTACTTTTGGAGCGATTATTTCCGAAATTATTGACATTATCAAAAAATGATTTTAGTAAACCCCTATTAATTTTTAAATACCTTTCCAACAATATATCACACGTTCGGGTTGAAATTAAAAAAAAATCACTTCCCACTTTACATATAGGAGGGCTACCCTAATAAAACATTTTTTTCCAATTTTTATTTTACGACTTTGTCGGCGTGATTGATATACATATTAGTACCAAATTTCAGCATTCTAGTGCTAACGGTCACAGAGATTAAGCGAGGACGGACAGACGGACAGACAGACATGGCGAAACTATAAGGGTTCCTAGTTGACTAAGGAACCCTAAAAAACCCGCCCTTCGGAGTCCCCCAAGGAAGTATTTTAGGGCCTACACTATTTCTGATATACATAAACGATCTTTGCAATCTACTTGTGTTTCTTATTTCAGTTACTATAAAGTATAAACCTATACTTTCAATGATAAAAATTCCTGAATAACCTCCATGTATTGTAAGATAACAAAAATATTTTAAACGATATTAACTTCTCATTTATTCAATAAAAGAAAAAAATTGTTTTCTTATCGGTCACCACGCTCAAAAAGTGTAACTTGAATTAATATCAAAGAAAAAAAATACCTACTGCATAAATAAAAAAAAAGTGAACCGTCACGGGACGCCTGGCAGATGTGAAACATCGACATTATTTTGTTGTCGATTGCGCATGGCGACGCGTCGCCACACAGTACACAAGACTGTGACTGTATATGTCGGCGGCGTTGTCGAAAACAACACATGCACCGACGATCACGCCACCGACAAGTACGTCACTCGACTTCTCCCACCGCCCCACTGCTCGACTTGTTTTGACACCAGTATAAAACAGCGAGCAACGAAGCGGCAGGGGACTTGACGATTGGACATCGTACGGACATCATGTGCTCGGAAACTATATCGCGTTCGTATCTGGTTGTATCGTGTACCTATAGTGCTTGATTTGCTAATGTGATTAAATTGTTCATGAAATTATAATCTGATGTGAAGTGCAAACCGTGTTTCTATTGCGCATTAACCAACACTACCCACTTAGTACGCCCACAGTAATTAAGATATGCCTGATAATAATGACACACTTTACCTTTTCCTATATCAGAAGTGGGATTCGTGTTGGTTCATGCGCAAAATGAGAACGCTAAAAGTGAAAGTGACCGTTGACATTTTAAAAAACAAAGTGCAAACTGCGAACGCTTATTAAATAATCGTGTGGATCTATTCGAGTTGAACCCAGACAAGCCAGATACGGATGCGCGATCATAATGAATGTTGTTTTGGGCATAGGCTGTATGCCGAAATACCTTTGCCCAGTGACGCGGCAGTTGCGCCCTACCGCCATGTTAGGAAAAAAAGTGTTTGTAATTAGAAAACGCGATAGGACGCGTGTGCAAACGTAACCGCACACAATACTACAGCTGATTTGTGATTTGCTGAAAATTCACTGCAAGGAGGTCAACTTGTGGCCGTCATTAAGGCGCACAAAGGAAGCAGTATCAACGTGGCTATCGTAAATAGTACGAAGGACGTAACGTGGAGCTACCAGTGACGTTGGGTGACTTCAAGAATCGAGCCAAGCAGCCCGCAGCCTTCGGTGAAGCCCTTCGTGTGCTGCAAGTGAGGGAATCCTGGACACGTCGTGACCCGGTGCACGAGAAGTGGCAGCCAAGCAGATGATGGAGGTGGAGCACGCGCTGCAAGCAGCAACGGCGAGTGGATGTTTGCATCGTACAACTACGCTCAGGCACGTTAGAACAAAGGTGAGCTGTATCATTGTTTTGTTACGATTCTGGTGCTGAATGCTCGTTAGTAAAAGCGAGTTGTGCAGCCAAATTAAGTGCCAAACGAGTTAATAATGTTATTGGTTAAACGCGTGTTTTCAGCACATAACAAATCATAAGAAGCGTTGCGAATAGCGAGCCACAACTTGAGATTTTATTTCATTACTACACGACATTTACTTGCAAAGTATTATGTTGGGTAGGCTAGTTATTTTGTGTTATTATAAAACGAAGAGTGAAATCAGATTATCAGACTAATCTAGATCGGAAGTTCATAGGTCCATTTAAGGTTGTGGAAGTTTTGACAAGTGATCGCTATACGTCATAAGCTTTAGATTCTAACCGAACTTACTAGTATGCTCACGATCGCATACGAAAGATGCCTCTAAGTAGTGTTCCTAACGTGTTAAACGTAGAAGGCGGTGAGGATAGTTCCTTCACCGAGTAGTAGAGCACATACCATGGCTAGGTCGCACTGTACGTACTTGTCTGTAGTCGTAACTGCAACTCTCTTGTGAGTTGTTCAGGGAGCGATGGGCTCTCAAAGGAGACTATTGTGGTGTTGGTTTTCTAATGACCTGGGAGTCGTAGACTATATGGGATGTGATGTGTGTTGGTCGTATCACTTGAGGTGATGACTACATGGGTGGCATGAGTGTCACTAGATGCTGCGGCAGCCGGGTCATGAGCGTTGTATGTGATCTATTACCAAGGCTTAGAGGAACCGCCCCTAAGACGAACCACCGACCGAATCTTTTATTATCAATGATTGTTATTGTTTTTATTAAATGTGGTCAGAATTGGCCGAGTGGAACATGCACTGCTGTTGATTTTTTTTTGTTACAGGTTTACACACAAGGACGTGTGCAAGCAGAATGACAGTGGTGGACAGCGCTGCCCTCTTTGGATCTTCTGTACGAATAATCGCTGATCAAGGACGGTGCTTTTCGAGCGAGGAGTTTCACGACTTCTGCCAAGGAAACAGTGGATTGCAACCACTACAGCCATTAAGCCAACTACAGATCTATTGTCTACCGAATTTGGTGAGTCGTTTTCATTATGTTTTGACTCTGGTACCGAATGCTACCCTGCTAAACAAGTGCAAAAAAAAAAAACTCTTACATTGTTAGGTATAGCCCATATCTAGTTAACGATGCAATTTTTAAATACGCTCACGATAGGTTATGAATGATGCCAGTAGGTCATGTGCCAGTCGAAATAGATGGTAATCATAGTGGTGATGAGCTATGAGCAAGCCTAAGTAGTGGGAACCACGCGAGTAGGGGTTCTCTATCGGCCGTAGTAAAAAGTGTGTAGTCACAGGGTGATGCACATGGATCCATGCGCTGGATGGGTGAGAGCAATGCGATTGCTGGTCGGCCGGAGCGCCGTGGCGTTAGAGTGTTTTACTCGTCTGTGGGTTTCCAGGTGTCTAAGGCTCTTAGTGAAAAAGATTGTTGTAATGTGGATAACGATGGTACATGGCTCTGGTTGATATTTTTTTTTGCTATGATTAATTAAAGTTTGATTACATGGCTCTGGTTGAATCAAGTATGCTAATGAGGCTAAGGCATATGCCATGGCACAGGCCAAGGGATCAGAGTATTAATGACGAATTTGAGGAAAGCTAAGTAAAAGTCTTGTTGATGAAACAGAGTAGAAATTAAGTCTAGTGATAGTGGTGAATCTTAGTTCGGCTGGTCGGGGACCATACCAGTAGTTATTACATAGTCGTAGCCCTGTAGAAATCGGTGTCTCTTGAGGCAACTCAAGTAGTCCGTGGGTGCGCGATGCGTGTTTAACTCTGGCGGAGGTCAGGGTCTTGTAGAGACCATAGAGCCCGTAGGACTCGGAATTCAGGAGGAATTCAAAGAAACAAAGATGAAGTTTGTTGTAGGGGCTTAATGAAAAGCCACAGTTCATGAATAAGATTCCTGCTGTGTTTTGTGATGCTCTAAGGATGTTTTATTGGCTGCTCCATCATGTTTAGTTGATTATTTAGTTTGTGATCTTGAGATTTGGGAATCAAATAGTGATACTATCTCTGCCAATAGTGATACCATGTCTGCTAAAAGTCCCACTATATCTACCAGTTCTCATAATAATGCAAATTGTAGAAACCCTGGTTTACGTGCTACTTCAGTAGAATCAATTGGTCCTGAGTCAATTACCATTATAACAGAAGCACTTGTACATCAACCAAAAT
This sequence comes from Luperina testacea, assembly GCA_927399505.1. Classification (NCBI taxonomy): domain Eukaryota; kingdom Metazoa; phylum Arthropoda; class Insecta; order Lepidoptera; family Noctuidae; genus Luperina; species Luperina testacea. Next base: position 20,975,318 of record OV656768.1, on the reverse strand, counting down.
ATTGAGCTATTTGTTAATTAAGCTAAAGGAACGATACTTGTTCGGCCTAGCTACGTCCGGTTCAGTTTAACTGTAGGGACACACCTGAAAGGCAAAACAATTACCGGACCAGGAAGCTAATCTTGTAGGGTCAAAAACTGATCGGACCAGGAAGCTAATCTTGTAGGGTCAGAAATTGACCGGACCAGGAAGCTAATCCTGTAGGGTCAGAAATTGACCGGACCAAGAAACAAGTCTTGTAGAGTCATGGCTGACTGGACCAAGTGGTTAAATATCTGAAGGGTCTAACTTGACCGGACCAGAAACAATAGCAGGATGACCAAACGGTAGTTAATCAGTTTTTCATGCTTTAGATGTAACATTGTAATAATCGTAATTAGTAATCAAATAATGATTAATGCTCTGAACTCAATTTTTTTTTAGTTTGTGCGAATTTTCAATGTGTTTTAGTCTGTACCAAATTCGGTCAGAAGTGACCGAACTATGTGATACTTTGCGGGGTATGTTTCTTTGCAGATTAACACACGAGAATGTGTGCGAGCAAGATGGTCGTGTCGGCGTCATTCATGGACTATTCTGAACGCCAGTGTCACCCGGCGGCGCTCGACAGAGTCTAGCCTGAGTTCGTGTGAAGTGGAAGAGAGCGCGCAGTGGTGTAACGAGACAGTCTTGGCTCTGGCGTGTCACGGTGAACGTACGTTACGGAAGCATCGTACGTTCCCGCGACCCCTGGCGTAGGTGTGAGATGGAACACCGGGGTGGTTTTTAGTCAGTAAGAGTCTGACAGACCCCTCCGCCCGCCCCGTGGCGGAGGACATCCATGAGGATTTTCCACCCTGGAAAGTGTATGACGGGGCACAAGTTGCACTTTATGTCCGTTTATTCGGAACCGATCAATAGTAACGCGAGCTGATGTCCATAAAACTAATGATGACAGTTAAATTGCAATAATCATTGTAGGGTTAAACCGGTCCAATGACAAATCGGCTATAGGGAATAATAATATTCCGGACTAGCCAAAATAAGATAAAATAAAATCTGTAGGGCTTGTAGCCGGACCAGAACTTGTATCTGCAGGGCTTGTAGCCGGACCAGAACTTCTTAATCTGTAGGGCTTGTAGCCGGTCCAGAACTTGTTAATCTGAAGGGTCAATGAAGACCGGTCCAGAAGTTTTATTCTGAAGGGTCATTGAAGACCGGTCCAGAACTAATTTTTACCAGCCTGTCTGTAGGGTTTAGATAAACCGGTCCAGATTGTAAAGTACGATTTTTGGTCAGGATAATCGAACGATTTATGCTTATTACAGATGTATGAATTGTAAGCGCACGAGGACGTCCGCACGTCAGTATGGCCGTGTCGGCGGCGTTGTCGAAAACAACACATGCACCGACGATCACGCCACCGACAAGTACGTCACTCGACTTCTCCCACCGCCCCACTGCTCGACTTGTTTTGACACCAGTATAAAACAGCGAGCAACGAAGCGGCAGGGGACTTGACGATTGGACATCGTACGGACATCATGTGCTCGGAAACTATATCGCGTTCGTATCTGGTTGTATCGTGTACCTATAGTGCTTGATTTGCTAATGTGATTAAATTGTTCATGAAATTATAATCTGATGTGAAGTGCAAACCGTGTTTCTATTGCGCATTAACCAACACTACCCACTTAGTACGCCCACAGTAATTAAGATATGCCTGATAATAATGACACACTTTACCTTTTCCTATATATATATATGTCGCAGATTTTTCATAAAATTAGGTTTTTGATGAAAAACCGGAAGATGACACATTTTAAACTCAATTTCATCATAAACCTGTAACAATCCAGATTTTTGATCAAAAACCTGAACTAGTTTGGGTTTATGATAAAGTTCTTGTCAAAATCACGGGTTTGCTTGGTTTTATGACAAATAAATCTATTTAAATGAAACAAATGACAATTCTACTGCAACTTACTAGAAAGAAAATAATTATTTATTTATCAAAATTTTACATCCATGATCCAATCAATATTCTCCTCCTTCAATCCAATTATGAAACGTTTCAATGTCACGTACCTATATTAATCTGATTTTGATAAGCCGCGAAAATGAAATTTGGTAACTATTAAATACAACTAAACAACCACGTGCTTGCTTTTTTAAAAATCCGCTAGTATGCTTGATTGTTTATAAAAAACCGGCCAAGAGCGCGTCGGGCCACGCTCAGTGTAGGGTTCCGTAGTTTCCCGTCCGTCACAATAAGTGTTTCCACGGATGAGTTTCAAAGTGGGTATCCATTATGTTCGCGTAATAATCGTAGTCGATCATACACTACCGCTCAAAAGTATTTGGCCACCTAGTAAAATACATTTTGTAAACTACTTCATAACTATTTTAACATATTTATTAGCCATTTTTAGACATAGCTCTTGCTATGTCTAAAAATGGCTAATAAACAGTAATCATGGCTAGTAAAAGTTTCACTCAATTAGACTTTTACAAAATGTATTTTACTAGGTGGCCAAATACTTTTGAGCGGTAGTGTAGATCTTAAAATATTGGGATTCGATTTCAATAATTCTTTTTTTGTTTTTGTTTGAAAAAAGTTAAAAAATACGTTCAGGATAATAAAATATGTAAACGAAGTTAAAAAAATGCTTGCATATACGATTATACTACAAACTTAGTCCAGAAATTATTTTTTACAACTTTTTGTCTTTTTTGTACAAAAACTGTTGTTTCCATCAAGTTCAAAATAATTTTCCTAGAAAGTCCTTATAAAGTTCTACTTTTCAGATTTTTTTCATATTTTGTAAACTTATGGGTCAAAAGTTAGAGGGGGGGGGACACATTGTTTTTTACTTTTGGAGCGATTATTTCCGAAATTATTGACATTATCAAAAAATGATTTTAGTAAACCCCTATTCATTTTTAAATACCTTTCCAACAATATATCACACGTTAGGGTTGAATTAAAAAAAAAAATCACTTCCCACTTTACATATAGGGGGGCTACCCTAATAAAACATTTTTTTCCAATTTTTATTTTACCACTTTGTCGGCGTGATTGATATACATATTGGTACCAAATTTCAGCTTTCTAGTGCTAACGGTCACAGAGATTAAGCGAGGACGGACAGACGGACAGACAGACATGGCGAAACTATAAGGGTTCCTAGTTGACTACGGAACCCTAAAAAGCAAACACGTGGTAAACATTTCTTTATTACATTTTTATTCTTTTTTTAATTTTGACTCAGTTTAGTCGTATTTAATAGTTACGAAATTTCATTTTCGCGGCTTATCAAAATCAGATTAATATATGTAGGTACGTGACATTGAAACATTTCATTTCATAATTGGATTGAAGGAGGAGAATATTGATTGGGTCATGGATGTAAAATTTTGATAAATAAATAATTATTTTCTTTCTACTAAGTTGCAAATGATGATGGATTGTTTTATTTGTTTCATTTAAATAGATTTATTTGTCATAAAACCAAGCAAACCCATGATTTTGTCAAGAACTTTATCATAAACCCAAACTAGTTCAGGTTTTTGATCAAAAATCTGGATTGTTACATTACAGGTTTATGATGAAATTGAGTTTAAAATGTGTCATCTTCCGGTTTTTCTTCAAAAACCTAATTTTATGAAAAACCTGCGACATATACATCATCTCATCATATAGCGTGGCGACGCGTCGCCACGCCAGAAATTTGTTTTAGGTGCGGCTATAGATGTTTCACATCAATAAATAAATAATTATAAGTGCATAAGTTGATAAAAAATGCTATGCAATAGCTTTACCGCGGTAGTCCCCGAGTGCCACACGTATTTTTGAAGTGAAAACTTCTTTAGCGGCGTTGTACACTTTTTTGTAATGGGTAAAAAATGTTAAACTCGCGTCAGGACACGTGACCTGATCGAAAATTCGTAAGACGGATGGCCGTAGCCGGTACCGCGCGTGTTTTGTTTATAAGACGATTCACAAAATACACGTAATTGTTCAAGTTTTCACTTCTGTCGGCACTCCCTGAGTGCCACTGTTTTTTTTTTAGTAGTGTAGGGAACGTTCCTACCGCATGAAGCCAAAGTCATGGTTAATTTTATGATTTTAATCATTTTCTTAGGCCCAAATGAATTTAATACTTTTTAATTAATCAATTAAAGAACTATTTATATCATATTCATTTATTCCGACGTTTTCGAAGTACTCGTAAGTAGCGCGAATTTATATATGAATGAATAGATTCGTGCTAACCTGAAGCGGGTGTAGAGTGCGTAGGGCGCCAGGTCCTGCGGGAACACGTCCTGGTGGTGCAGGATGATGCGCTTCACCAGCTCGTTGACGAGGTTCTGTGCCGTCACCTGCGCGCCGCCCTCGCCCCACGCCGCCAGCAGCGTGGGTCCCAGGCAGATGGCCAGGTTCCACGCGTCCATCATGTTGTGCTCGCTGTACTCGGTCAGGCTGCAACACACGGGGCAGATCGTGTATGTAGCCACGAGCCACGCGCAGCAGCCGTGTGTGTGTGTGTACGTACTGCGCTCCTGCAGCTGTATGTGTGCGTGTACGTACTGCGCGAGGAAGGCGAACAGGTAGCGCAGCACGATGACGGCGGGCGGCGACAGCGCGGCCAGCGTGTCGCGCATGCGCCGCACGAACTGCTCGTCGTCCGGCAGCGCCGCCACGCGCAGCAGGCGCTCCTGCAGCTGTATGTGTGTGTGTACGTACTGCGCTCCTGCAGCTGCATGTGTGCGTGTACGTACTGCGCGAGGAAGGCGAACAGGTAGCGCAGCACGATGACGGCGGGCGGCGACAGCGCGGCCAGCGTGTCGCGCATGCGCCGCACGAACTGCTCGTCGTCCGGCAGCGCCGCCACGCGCAGCAGGCGCTCCTGCAGCTGTATGTGTGTGTGTACGTACTGCGCTCCTGCAGCTGCATGTGTGCGTGTACGTACTGCGCGAGGAAGGCGAACAGGTAGCGCAGCACGATGACGGCGGGCGGCGACAGCGCGGCCAGCGTGTCGCGCATGCGCCGCACGAACTGCTCGTCGTCCGGCAGCGCCGCCACGCGCAGCAGGCGCTCCTGCAGCTGTATGTGTGTGTGTACGTACTGCGCTCCTGCAGCTGCATGTGTGCGTGTACGTACTGCGCGAGGAAGGCGAACAGGTAGCGCAGCACGATGACGGCGGGCGGCGACAGCGCGGCCAGCGTGTCGCGCATGCGCCGCACGAACTGCTCGTCGTCCGGCAGCGCCGCCACGCGCAGCAGGCGCTCCTGCAGCTGCGGCGGCAGCAGCGGCGGCCGCACCTGCAGTGCGGGCGAGGGTCAGCTCCAGCCGACAGGTATGTTCATATGGAGAACGATGGACAAGCAACTCCATACTTACTCTTTTGAAATGTTTTATATTCAGGGTAGGTTTTTGAGACGGAGCAGTATGGAAGACGGTCTTATGGGATTGTACTTAAGTTTTTAAGATTATTTTGATCAGTACTCAAAGATTTTGAAAATGAATTAAAAACATTCAACATTAATGATGGACTAAGATTTTTGTAACATAATAAATATTTGTGAAAATTGCCATTTTCTTGCAGACTGTAATTTTTTCTTCAAAATTTGTGAATGCAGATCTAAGGACAGTCTCCGCAGACCGTTTTCCTGTAGCCACAGCGGTACGGTAAGGTACTCGTCCTTAGCGCCCTATCTCTAAAATCCCCCTGTATAATAGTATGTTAAGATGATGTACCCGGCATAAAGTTATTATACTACAATAGATACAAGTATTAAAAAATATGTAATACATATTTTCAGCGACTTTAAGATGACTACTAAATTAAATTATTATTTAATTTCCTATTAGAGTATAGAAATACTGCGCATTTTGATATAAGTATAAAAGTATTTTATATTGAATACATGAAAAACATAAATATCCCTAGATTGTGCTATGTGTATCATACTCGGTGATAACAAATGCTGATTTTTTTTAATTTTCCGCACTTTTTCAGAATCAACTTACATGAGCCTATTAATGTAATGATGCCGATTACCTGTCTATCCTTCAGACACGATCTTAGTCAATCAAGAACTGTATTTCTACTCGCATAGTGCTCCTCACGGTCAATGAAATCGAACGCCTCGCCGAGAACCGGCAGAATCGACACAGGCCTAGGGTCGCGCTCGCGCTCGCGCTCGCGCTCGCGCTCGCGCCGCACTGACCTCGCGCAGGTACAGCTTGAGCAGGCCGCACACGGAGTTGATGTCGGAGGCGTCGCGCACGCCGGCCAGCGGGTCCTCGCCGCGCTCGAAGGCCGCGCGCAGCGCCTGCATCTCCACCTGCGAGCCCGACACGCGGAACACGCCCTGGTGGCGCCGCCCGTAGCGCGCGATCACGCGCACGCACGACGTCAGCACGCGCGGCAGGCGCAGCTGCAGCGGCGCCGCGAACTGGCCCCGGCGCGGGCGCGCGGCCGCGCGGCGCGGCGGCGACGGCGCGCGCGCGGGGCCCGGGGGCCCGCCCGGCCCGCCCGGCGCCAGCAGGCGGCCCCGCGCGGCCGCGCCCTTGCTCTCCAGGCGCGCCAGGCGCCCCGCGCACGCCACGTAGGACCGGAACTTCTGCAACGTCACGTAGACGCTGAGATAGAATGCAGATCGAGCGAGGAGCGGACCGCTCGCGTGGCAGTACTGACCGCCAGGTAGTAGTCCTCCTGGTCCTCGGGCACGGGCGGCGGGCCGGGCGGCACCCCGGCCGCGCCCGCGCCGCCCGCGCCGAACAGACCGCTCACGTCCCACACAGAGTCGCTGCCCTCCATCTGTGTACATAACATACAACGTTTATTCCTTAAACAAACAAATGGCCACAAATACAAACAATATGGTATTTACGATCACAGGCCGACAAAATTTGACGAACACTCTTTCCCAGAAACCAGACTATACTTTTCCGAACTACGAACGAAATTTCAAAATGCGATATCTCAGCGAAAAAAAGAAAGATATTTGAGTAAACTCAACGTCATTTTAAAGAGGACGACTGGTCCTTTGAGATGCTATTAATAATGTTTGAAAGGAAATAGGATCAGCCGTGCTACATAACCTCAAAAATGAGAAAAAACTGTATTTTTTGCACCTTTAGGTTAGGATATCTCGAAACCCTGACGTGATAGAGCAATTTTGATTCGGACAGATTCGAATTCAGCGCGTCAAAATCCTTCGGAAAAGTATAGTCTGGTTTCTGCGTAGACAGAGTAAACTACTGTCTACGGGTTTCTGGGTAAAAATTTTGTTGGCCTGTGTTATTAATCTCTCTGCTCATGACTTCATTGGCGTGGATAATATAAGCCGCCACAACATACTACAATAGCACGAACATTTTTATTAAAAAAATCCTGTAAGTATACCACGTTTGTAGCAGGACGTTGTAGGTATACAGAAATCTTAAAATTCGTATCTATCTACAAAATTGTATAATTTTTCTCGTCCAATTAAATATTGCGGTAAAATGTTGAGAAACACAAACATAATGCAATATTAATGCATTTGCATAAAATTTGAATAGAATCTATTCTGTAGCTTTTGCGCCAATGCAAAACATACATCCAGACAAAAATTTAAAACGGAGATCTATATACTATTTAGCATCAGAATAATTTGTTCACATACCTCGCAGCAACTGCTTTTTATTTAAAACTAGCGACCCGCCCCGGCTTCGCACGGAAACATTATTATTATTATACATATAAACCTTCCTCTTGAATCACTCTATCTATTAAAAAAAACCGCATCAAAATCCGTTGCGTAGTTTCAAAGATTTAAGCATACAAAGGGACATAGGGACAGAGAAAGCGACTTTGTTTTATACTATGTAGTGATATTCAATGTACAGTTTTAATTTCGTTATTATTTTATTCATGTATCTAAATGAACAAAGGCTACTGGAATGTGCCACAGAAAATGTTAAAGGGACTCAGTGTCTCCGATAGAATACGCTCGCAGGATTTCATCTGAGAAACTGTAGTCTCGTTAACATTTTTGACCGCGGACGAAGACACGGAGGGTTCCGTGACGACGACGGTCGCGACACGTACCTGCTTGACGAGCTCGGCCTCGGCGGCGTCGAGCGTCTTGGCGTTCTCGCGGCACTCGGCGCGCAGCCGCTGCGCGCCCGTCTCCAGCTGCGCCAGGCGCTGCGCCAGCTCGCGCTGCACGCGCTCGGCCGCGTCGTCCGGCGCGGCGGCCGCGTCGGCCAGCAGGTCGCGCAGCTCGGCGTCGGCCGCCGCCGGCGCCGCGCCCACGTACGGCAGCGGGCGCGGCGGCGCGAAGGCGGCCGCGTGCGCGTCCAGCAGGCGCGCGCGGCCGGCCGGCGCGTCCAGCGCGCGCGCCGCCTCGCGCAGCGCGCCCGCCGCCGCGCGCGCCGCGCCCGCGCACGCCGCCTCGCCCGCGCCCGCCGCACGCAGCGCGCGGCCCACGCCCGCCTCGAAGCCCACCTCCATGCACTGCGGGAGCGCGGCGTGAGCGAGGGCGCGGCGGGATTCTATCGCGCACTGGATTTTCGACTCTCGACGTTGAGCCGAGGGTCGAGAATCCGACGGAGGGCATCCCGGCGCGTCAAGAAATACTTTTGTATATTCAACTCTCGACGCTAAGCAGTGCGTTGAAAACTTAGTGCACGATACAAACTGCCCGAGGGCAAGAAGGGCATACGTCACCCTCGATACTAACAGACTGGTGGTCGATAAAATTCAACCATTTGCAACTCAAGTTTTATCTTTTTGTGTTTTTCTTCTTTTGTTTTCTAAGATTATTTCTCTTGAGCGGTCTGCAGAAAACATAAGTTTTTATACGATCCAAAAAGGTAATACAATTGCATGGTACGTAGAATAGAATAGAATATTCTTGTATCATAATTTCATTTTGCTACGTAAAATGAAATTTGATTTTTTTTTTATTATTATTATTAAACGGTTTTATTTAGCTCACCCCGTTTGTTTTATTTTTTATTCTTGCGTCATATTTAGTAATTCAAATTTCACCCTCTTCCTGTCAACCGATTAATCTGAAATTTTGTATACACTTTGGATTTTGGTGACAATACAATTATGTTTATTCATTATCATTATAAATTCAAGATGGCCGCCGCTACAAAATGGCGGATAATTTATGTTTTATTAATCCCATCAATATGGGTATCAAATGAAAGGGCTCAACAAGCATAATACAATATACTATAAAAAATTGAAATCCAAGATGGCAGCCGCTACAAAATGGCGGATAACGTAGGTTTTATCAATCCCATCAATATGGGTATCAAATGAAAGGGCTCAACAAGCAGAATACAATATACTATAAAAAATTGAAATACAAGATGGCGGCCGCTACAAAATGGCGGATAACGTAGGTTTTATCGATCCCATCAATATGGGTATCAAATGAAAGTGCTCAACCAGTATAATACAATGTACTATATAAAATTAAAATCCAAGATGGTGGCCTCTACAAAATGGCGGATAACTTAGGTTTGATCAATCCCATCAACATGGGTATCAAATGAAAGGTCTCAACAAGTAGAATACAATTTACTATGCAAAATTGAAATCTAAGATGGCCGCCGCTACCAAATGGCTGATAACAATTTTTTTTTTCAAGCACTAAATGAATTAAACAGAATGCGAAATAAAAACTAAAAACTAGAAAATAAAAAAATAGGTAAAAAAACTTTTTCAGTTAAACGGTTTTATGTTAAACATACATTGCAATGTTTAAGATAAATGTACTAAAAACCAAAAAATAATAAAATAGATACAGTCGTGGGAATTATAAACATATGCATAGACTAGACTAAAATAAAACCGTGGGGCACGTCACATTAAGTCGATAATTTGTAGACAATTGACGTGCCCCACGGTTTTATTTTAGTCTAGTCTATGCATATGTTTATAATTCCCACGACTGTATCTATTTTATTATTTTTTGGTTTTTAGTACATTTATCTTAAACATTGCAATGTATGTTTAACATAAAACCGTTTAACTGAAAAAGTTTTTTTCTAATAGAAACAAGCACGCGACAGCAGTCGCCGGCGCAGCTCGGCGTGTGTTACCAGGATGATGTCGGCGATGTCGTCGAGGTAGTAGCGCTGCAGCGTGGCGTTGGCGGCCTCGAGGCTCAGCACGTAGTCCGCGCGCGCGCGCAGCGCTCGCGTGCGCGCCTCGCTGTGCCGCGTGCGTCTCTGGAGGCACGCAACGATACCATGATTATACAGCAGGTAGGAAATCAGAAATGTCAAAATTTAAAGATATATCAGTGTAAACTCTTTATAACGAAACTCAAGGGACTGAGCATTTTTTGTCGTTATAGAGAGTTATCGTTATATGGAGTGAACAAAAAAACAACCAAATTAACAAGTATCACACAAACTTTTTCGTCAACACTAATCGCTTTCCGTTTACTGGCCATGTTAACAGTTTCAAAGTAGGTTTACGACTGATAATACGATAGGTACCCAGTATGCTTAACATAACATAAACAATAATACCGATAATAAATATTTACTGTCTAAAAATATGAACACATTTCTTCGTAATAGAGAATGGCGTATCGCTATAAAGAGTGTTTCAATATGTGGGTTTTAACGCAAACCAACCAAGTTGGGCTCACTTCAACGTTACAGGGAGTTTATTGTTATAAAGGATGACGTTATAAAGAGTTTACACTGTAATTTGATTAGTGCTGTCACATAAGTACCCATAAAGATTAATTTACATTGTTGGGGAAACTCAAGATTGAGAGTTTATACATTTTCGGAATTATTATTTTACACAGGACAAACTGTATTTTTATCGCCGCGTACGTCTTACTCGCGCCGGCGCCGTTGTGACACTCAGCTCTCGCTCCTGAGTGACACTCAGACGTTACCTTATCGAGCTCCTTTTCGAGCGCCTTGAGCTTCTTGTGCCTCGGCGGGTCGGCGGCCACGACGCGCTGGTGCTGGTCGTAGGCGTGGCGCAGCTTCAGCGCCGCCGCGCGCCACTCGGCCGCGGCCGCCGCGTGCGCCTTGCCCGCGCCCGCCGCCTCGCCCAGCGCCGCGCCCACCTCCTCGTGCCGCTCCGACACTGTGGGCGAGCAGCGTTAGCGACGGACTCGTAGTGTAGTGCGCTCTCTCTCCCTTTACTCTCATAGTCCGAAGAGACGGCGATCCGATTCGACCGGAAGTGAGGCCTGCACCGGACCGAGTGCTCAGCGTGCGTACCGCGGGAATCGCAGCGATAACTTCTAGGCTGTTGTTGAGAAACTCCTCGTGGAACAACCCAATAACACTTTGACCACCGACCTGGGAATCGAACCCAGGCGCCCACGCGCGCTAGCCACGTAGCCACGCGACCTCGTACACATGTAGGGCCGTACCGATGTCGCGACACTTGCGGTGCAGGCGCAGCGCGTCGTCGGCGGCCCGCTGCAGGCGCGCGGCGAGCGGCCCGGCGTACAGCTCGGCCAGCGCCGCGTGGTCGCGCGACAGAGCGCGCGTGTGCTCCAGCGCCGCCTGCCAGCACGCGTACGCGCCCGTCAGCGACCACTGCTCGCGTCTGGGCAATACAATGTAGCATACATACAGTGTCAATAGACACTTAAAAATATAAAATATTTTATGACTATGAAAATGACCCAAAAGACCAAAAAATCCATGACTTTTGTTTATTTCATCGGTATTATTCAGCACGTAACAAAAACCTGTCCTCGCAGGTACTGCAGTAATATTACCAAAAAGTAATAAACAATATTTATATTAAAAATAAGTTATTGCAATTTAAACTTCCACGTCTTTTTAACCCCAATTTCATTCCTGCTACACAACGACGTCCGCGCCCGCGGCCGCCCTGTATAACTAAGTAGGAAAACTGCGGTGTATTTGAAAATGACCATACATATAAAAGACTCTTACCACAATATCTAACAACACCGTCACGGCTCGGACAGGGATTTTGTTACTACGTTGTTTAGTATGCCAATATTATTATTTGGCTAGCCGCGAGCAACTGGATGCTATGGTTTGCGAAGCAGTGCGTTTGTGCGCTATGGGTATGGGCACTGACTTGTGCTTCTGGTCCTTGTGGCGCTGGTGCGCGGCGCGCGCGAGCTTGTCCAGCGCGCGCGCGTACTCGTGCTCGGCGTCGGCGCGGCGGCGGCAGTAGTCGTGCAGCTCGCCCGCCACGCCCGCCGTGGCCTCGGCGCGCGCCTCCAGCACGCGCGTCTGCTCCGACAGCTGCATGCGGATGTCTGCCGATGTCGTCACATACCACAATCAACATACGTACATCTCGTCAACCTCAACTAACTCCTTAGCATCAGGGGGCTTACTATTCAAACTAATTTTAATTCCAATGTAATGTCAATACGATTCCAATGTTAATTTTACAGTAACGTGATTCGGTACTCTTGAAAACAATATTGTCAACATTGAAATGAAATTGACATTATTTCGTTACACGTGAAGTGAGCTATTATGTTACGGGCTGCAATATTGTGGTTCAACTACGTTTCGGGAAAGGGACATTCTGGAAATGGACATTATGGGAAAGGCACTATTTGAAACCAAGGGGCATTATGGGAAAGGGACTATTTAAAACCAAGGGACATTATGCGAATGAGACTATTTGAAACCAAGGGACATTTTGGGAAAGGGACATTCTTAGCCTGAACGGTTCTTAGGATCCCAAATTATCCGCTCCTTTTCAAATAAGTAGTTCTATGAATCGTAACGTATCTTCTCGAGACCATCGAGACCAATCCATCGCATTTAAAAAATTCTAAACAATTCACACTCCTCACAACGCAACGGGCATGACAAAACACCCAGGTGAAGTGACAGCTAACTTCGCTTAAGTTTCCACTATGAGTTTTTTACACAATAGACCGGCTGTTATTGGCTATGCGAGTGTTCACTCACAAAAGAATGCTATCAGGGCGAAAACCCCAGTGGGATTTTCTTGGGGCTTGTTAGCCCTAAGTATCTACTACTAGAAGGATGCGACTCGAGGAAGAACAGCAGTGCGATTCTGTAACCATCTCACAGTGAAAACTTAGGTGAAGTGAGCGTGGAGTGAGCTGTCAATACTGTCAATTCCTAGCAAAAACAAACTCACTTCACGTAAATTTTCACGGTGAGATTTTTACAGAATCGACCGGCTGAAGTGGCACGTTCAACCCTGTAACCTGTAGGTCACCCTCAACATAACTCATGCTCAGCGTTACATTGAAACTATGAAAACCGCTAGTGCTAAGAAATATAGGCACTGTCAAACTCAAATTGTTACCATAAACGTGCTATTGACTGTACCTACATACGGACAGTACATATTTAATGGATGTGTATATTTCGAAGACAAGAGTAAAAAAACCTCGTTCTAGTTAAAAAAAAAACCGGGCAAGAGCGAGTCGGACTCGCGCACCGAGGGTTCCGTACCATCATGTTTTTAAATGTTCATCGGCAAGGCCTATATTCGTCAGAGAATTTTAATACTGTGCACTGCGGTGTAAAATATTGCAGTTTTATGCCAGCGCCATCTCTGGACCGATTGTGGAACTAATGTAACTTTTGTTGATGATTTCTGAAAAAGTGTGCTATTTAGAGACTTCGTTTTATTTTTCCTGTAATTTTTACATAAACTTCTATCACATAGAATAATTTCAGATTTTTCTCTTTGCAAACTTCGGAGATAAGGGAGGGGAACGGTAGTTTTTTTTTAGATTTTTCATCAAAAGTCAAAACTATGCGGCCTAAAAAAAAAGAAAAAATGTTTGAGAATGTGCAACTGCGCTCTTTCATAATTATGATACCCCACATGCAGTAGTAGCCCCACTTCGAATTTTTCAGAGCCCCTTTCAGTCCCTGTTGCAAAAAATATGGTTTACTATTGTTTTACAAAAAACTTATAACAAAAGATCATTTTACAAACAACGTTTGAAAAACTAATCATTTGACAAACTTTCATTTCGCAAAGATATTACTTTAAAAACAATCATTTGACATAATACAGGTTTCGCAAATGTTTTACTTAGGAAATAATTAAACTGTTAAAATATTATTTTAATAATAATCACATGACTAAATAATTCGTTTGCCAAATTGGTGATTATATAAAAAGTTAGAAGATAAATTATTAGTTTTAAAAAATAACTAATTTCTAACCAATACTTACGCGAAGCCGTACAAAAGGCGGTATTTTAGAATAATTTATTGAAGTACCCACCTATTGCCGCACTATTTCGTTTTATTGCACTGTCTTTTAAAGTGAGTGTGTCGATTGTAGTACTGACGCGTATTGTATTTTCCTGCTTTAATTATTAATATATTTGCACACGATGAATAGTGAGTTCGTGTGTGAAGTGTTTAAATCAAACAAAAATGGAACTAAAGTTTATCTTAACGGTCATGCGTATAACAAAGTAAATTCTAAAAATAATGTATATTATTGGACGTGTGAAATGCGAAAAAACGAAATATATCAGTGCAAAGTGATGTTGAAAACAACCGTAAATGAGGAAGGTGTTCATATTCCATCAAAACCTACACAAAATCACACTCATGGACCAGATCCCCTACGTAAAAACATTGCAGATTTTCGACAAAAGCTAAAGAAAGAAGTAGCTGGAGGTTCCAAATTGTGCAAAATATTGAATGAGTGTAAATCCGATGTACCTTCTGAAGTCTTGGAGAGTCTACCATCAACATCTGCTTTGAAGCAGTGCATGTATCGCGAAAAATGCAAAATAAGGAGTAAAATAGAAGAACCCGATAATTTAGAATTTGAAATTAATGAGTCAATGACACAAATCGAAGGCAAAAATTTTATTATAAAGGACCGTAAATACGACAAAAAAAGAATTATAATATTGTCTACATTTAAATTGATGGAAATTCTGAGTAAATCAGATTACTGGATTTTAGATGGTACTTTTAAAATTGTGCCTACAATATTTACTCAATTGTACACCATACACGGAAATATATTTCAGGATGACCTAAAAACCTTTCCACTGATATTTTGCCTTTGTTCTCACAAGGACAAGAGGACATATGATATAATATTTGAAATGATCATGGAATATGGAGCAGAAAATAATATTGATATCAAACCAAAAGTGTGCATATTAGACTTCGAAAAAGCAGCCATCTTAAGCCTGCGATCAAATTTTGAAAATATTAAATTGCATGGTTGCAATTTTCATCTTGGACAGATTATTTATAGGCAAGTAATAATTTTGTATTAATACTTATTCCATAGAAACTTAAGTCTTTTTTAAAAAATACACACTGTCTGAATTAAGCGAAATAAGTAGAATTCGGTTCTGGCACTCGCCGGCCGCTGCCGCGGCACGCTCGCTTCGCTCGCTCGGCTCGTGCGTTGTGGTCGCAGTTCTAACCTAACCTAACCTAACCAGTCATTGTTTCAGTTGACCCTACACATGTTATATGATTTCGTGCTAAAAGTAAAATATTTGATATGTGTACTTAAATATGTTATTTTTATATTTTCAGAAGAGTTCAAAGTAGCGGCATGGCAAAAAAGTATGCGGAAAACGGACAATTTAATAAGGACATCAAATGTCTATTAGCACTAAGCTATTTAAAGGGCACAGATATTCCAGTCTATTTCAATAAATATCTGGAAAGCCTGACCGATGAAGATAGCAGGACCATTGCTTATTGGTTCGAAGAGAACTATGTGAGTGGAACTTCCAATACGCCACCTAAGTATGCTCCAGAATACTGGAGTTGTTACGAAAATAATACTATGAACATACCCAGAACTTCGAATTCTGCTGAAGCTTGGCACCATAAAATAAATCAAATCATTGATAAATATCACCCGGGTGTATATCACTTGATTAAAGAATTAATTCAGGAGACTTTAAGCAATTTAAGTGAAATACAACAAAAAATTATAGGTGCTCCTCCAGCAAAAAAGAAAAAGAAATATGCTGCTAAAGATGATCGCATCGAACGTATATTAAAGCTAAAAGACAATTATTCAGAAGTCATGCTATTAAAATCTATAGCAAGTAATTTAAAATTATAAAACAATGTACCTATTATGAAAATAAATGATTATAATGATTATTTAACTTCTTTTTTATTATTAGACTTCCATGCATGAACCTAAAGTAATAATATATACGTACTTAATAGCTAACTACCTTCTTCTGTGTAAGAAAGATTGTTGTATTAACGTAGATTTTGGTTAGTAAAATATTTACCAAGCAATGCATTTTCTCAAATGTTATTTATGCTTTACGTTGTTTTGCCAACTCACATGTTTAAAAAAATAATCAATTTGTAAATTAATGTTTTAGCATAATATTTTTTTTTTTAGTAAATATTTTGTCTAATGAGTAGTTTATTAAACAATAGTTTGTAAAATAATAAATTTATCAGGTATAATTTTGTCAATAGTTATTTTTCAAATGAAAATTTGTTATTTGTTTTTTGTCAAATGATTGGACACCAAAAAATATACATATATTTTTATGTCTTTCTTATTTGCAAAATAGGTAAACGTCATCTAAAACTATTCCAAATGTCAAGTTGATAGCATTAGTAGTTCTTGAGGATATCCAGCTGTGACAGACAGACCGACAGACTGAGTCTCACCATAAGGGTTCCCTTTTACCATTTTGATACGGAACTAAAAACTGAAGTGTTCACCTTTTCGTTACGGACAGTATGTAGGTACTTATTACAATAATTTCTTTATGGGGTTTATGGTTTCTAACGACATCTTTGCTTTCTTCCCGCGTTTTATTTCGGTGACAAGGGAGGCCGGAAGTTGTTTGTCCAGTATCCTAGGGTAAGGAAGTGTATACTACAAAAATTCCTTTTTGTAGGTATAAACGCATAGGGGAAGAGATGGGACTAAACCAAGGAATATCTCTTCTTGCTCTATCCATTACTTTGCCTATCAAACGACTACATTCCATCCGCCATTTTTATAGTTGTTCGCGAACAATGAAAGCAACCTTAGGTAGGAAGACCTAACACTAACCGTGGACATGACGGATCAGCAGACGTCAGTACCTCAGTAGCCTGCTGGCTAGTGGGAACTGGTCATGCGAGTAGTGCACACACACGGGAGAGATCGTAGTGATTGACAAGCGAGCGGCGACGTCAGAGCACGTGAAGATAACTAGTTTATTTATAACTGCTTCGTGTAAACAGTCAACACCGCTGGATTGGCTGGTTTCTTAGATATTTCGGAAGGCTTCATATTGAGTTTAGGTAATATGTAGGCATTCCCGAGAATATCTAAGTTAGGTATTGGCCTAAAGTAAACATTCACCAGATTTAGCTATCGACTGAATATCTTCTCCATAACGGAAAAACTGAGTTTCTTTGTGTACCTAGCGTACAAGGGTCATGAGTGTAATGGCAGCCCCACTCACGACTCGTGTCACATCGAGCTCACGTCACAATGGGATGATGCGCGACTCACAAGCACAAGCTCACAATCAACTCGCAGCGATTATTTTCCGAGAGGGCGGACAGGCGAGTGCCGAACAAAAACAAAAAGCGAGCGTGTCGTTAGTGATGTGCGCTGTGTGAACGGACGCGGTGACGGCTGAGGGCGAGGGTCGCTCTGCACGCGAGGGGCCAGCCACACGCACTGCCGACTGGCAACGCCGCTGGTGCATGCTGCACTCGACTGCACTGTTTGCCAAACAATTCAAAAGCTTCACCAAATTCAAATAATATTGTGCTGTTGTGCAATCTTTCAGATTATCTTTGAAGTTCATTTTATCAAATATCATCTGTTGATAGCTACCTGCCTTCTATTCATATAGTTTGTAATCAAATCACACAAATATGGGTTACGCTTTCAATGCTTTGCATTAGCTATAGTGAGCTCCAGTTGAACCACAAAAAATGTAGGTAGGTACCCATGTTATAAATAATACAATACACTAAGAACATCCCTGTCAATGGCAGTTGCCGAGCATTTCATACGTCGTCTAAGAGGCGCCATACAGTGAACCCAAACGGTCCGCCTTCTCACGCATCCGACACACACAATGCATCAACAACAATAACACAGTTTCACACGAGCCGCGGAACCGCCGCCCGCCGCGCCGATTCTCCACTCCGGTAACAACCACAAGTTATGTATTTCTAGTAAGCACAGTTATAATTAGTTATTGGCATTTTACACGAAGCGCCTTTGCAGCCATTAATAGATCATAACGGAGTCACTGAAGTGCTTGCGGTGCAGCGTGCGCGGCTCCCGGCCCCGGGCGTCGTACCGGGGAAGGCATTGGCGAGGTCGGGCGGGCCCCAGTCGTGGCGCGGCTGCACTATACAGTGGAACATCGCAGACGCGGCTCGCGCCCGCCGGCGGTTGACTGGCGGAGTGGCGGCCCCGGGCCGGCGCGCAGCCTCCGCGGGATACGCCCCGGCCGCCCATCCCGCGCGCCGCCCCGCGCCCGCCGGCTTGCACCCTCCTACGTCACGACTACTCCGACGTGACCTCCGAGCGGTTCACTAACACCCGACCGCATCACGTTACGTGATTTAAAAATAAATAACTACTGAATCGAAAACTTTTTGACAACAGCAACATGCGAAGTAATGTCTAATCTTGGTCTCGGAGTTAGTACCGGTCATACCGGATGTATGAGCCATCCAGTATTTACTCCGAGACCCAAAAACTTAACTACCTGATTTATTGACTGACTGAAGAAGAAACCATAAATGAAGAAAAAATGATACATTTTCAGAAACAATCTATTTTGTAAGAGTCACATAAAAAACAGTACCGAGCAATAAACAATGCACAAGCCAACATCGAACATTCTCACAATGTAATATCAGCTGCCAGCTGTTATGAAAGCAATTTCCATAACGAGATGCCGCAGTGGAGATGAAATCTTATCCTGATCCAATAATCATTGCAGCGGGTTGCAGCCAGCGGGGCAAGCGGAAGGGGGCTCGGGGGGTCTCGGGCAGACGAGAGTACGCCGCGTGCCAGGAAGACGGTATAAGGTATTAGGTAGGTATAGATAGGTATTAGGTTCCAAATAGATACCCTACCTACAAACAAATGCTGGCCAATAGTCTCCTTGTGGAGCCAATGATCGAGATTCTGGAGCAGGCTAAACATTTAAATCTGCCGCTATCCTGTATCGCTTGTATATCATAGGGATAAAGATTCATTCAATCGCTTGAAGCTTAGACCTGATATCTACACATACATAAGTCTAAGCCTAGATGCAAGATTTAACCGGAAATGCGCCAGCTTTTGGATCTTTTTCATATTACTGACAAGCCTGTAGCTAGGATCAGCAGTCAACTAACTAGAAGCATCCAAATTAATGTTTTCATGACATTAGAGATGAGAGTGGGGATCGTACACAGAGCAGGGCGTGATACGAATAGAAAGACCAGAGATCATCGTTATCACTAATATCTTTTGTGATTCGTTGTCGTTGCGCTCTGACCCCTACCACTGCCTACGAGCTCCAGTCCCCACTACTGTAAGGAGATAACAAGCAGCAGAAACTATACTTCTCAGGGCGCATTCCACCAAACTTTTATACCTAGAACTAGCACTTTGCCTGCGACTTCGTCCGCGTGTATTTCGTATTTTCCTCCAAAAATTTCGAAAATGTGTGTTTATTAACTTTATTATCATTTATTTAGATAAATAAGTATTCGGGCCAATTTTTAAGTGAATAGATCAAAGGGATAAGATTCTTCAAATAAACTTTATCCCCACTTTTCACCCCCACTGGGGTGGAATTTTGAAAAATCGTTTGGTTTGTGTTCATAACTTGACTCAAAGACCCGTGCCCATTTTCGAGTTACTGGAAGCTGCAAGAAGTAAAATCCACCCCTTAAACTTTATTAGGTACCCTTTTCCACCTTGGTAGGAGTCAATTTTTGAAAAACGCTAAAACACATGAGTACCTACTTTTTAGGGTTCCGTAGTCAACTAGGAACCCTTATAGTTTCGCCATGTCTGTCTGTCCGTCCTCGCTTAATCTCTGTGACCGTTAGCACTAGAAAGCTGAAATTTGGTACCAATATGTATATCAATCACGCCGATAAAGTGGTAAAATAAAAATTGTTTTATTAGGGTTACCCCCATATGTAAAGTGGGAAGTGATTTTTTTTTTCATTTCAACCCTAACGTGTGATATATTGCTGGAAAGTTATTTAAAAAGTGAATAGGGGTTTACTAAAATCATTTTTTGATAATGTCAATAATTTCGGAAATAATCGCTCCAAAAGTAATTAAGACAATGTGTCCCCTCTGCCTCTAACTTTTGAACCATAAGTTTAGAAAATATGAAAAAAATCTGGAAAGTAGAACTTTATAAGGACTTTCTAGGAAAATTATTTTGAACTTGATGGAAAAAACAGTTTTTGCAAAAAAAGACAAAAAGTTGTACAAAATAATTTCTGGACTAAGTTTGTAGTATAATCGTATATGCAAGCATTTTTTTAACTTCTTTTACATATTTTATTATCCTGAACGTATCTTTTTCAAACAAAAACAAAAAAAAAATGATTAAAATCGAATCCCAATATTTTAAGATCTATGATCGACTACGATTATTACGCGAACATAAAGGATACCCACTTTTAAACTCATAAGTCACACTTCGTCACACTTATTGTGACGGACGGGAAACTACGGAACCCTACACTGAGCGTGGCCCGACACGCTCTTGTTTATTTTTTGTTTTAGTAGTACCGAGTTTCGAGTTAATCCGACAGCGGGTTACATATTTTTCTAACATGATATATTAACTTTATCACTCCCTAAATCCTCAGTAAGGGTTTTTTTTTAAACTAAAAGTGACGTTCTTTATTATTAACTGAGCCAAATATTGCCAAGAATCAGATTTTTCATATAAACTGTATCCCCCTCTTTTTATGCCCATAGGGTGGAGTTTTGAAAAATCGTCTGGGATTATTTATCCCAATTTTCCGCAAGCCACGTAATAAAATACTCCGCAGTGAAATTGACTATCCCTCTTCAACCCGTTAGGGGTAGATTTTATAAAAATCCTGATACATTTTAGTATTTATTTTAGTCTTACATACTGAATTTCGAGTTAAATGGACCGCGCGTTGAAATTCTTCCATACAAAATTTGACACCCCCCAATCCTACTTTTACCTAAGGGGGTAGTTTAGAAAAACAAATAATGCCAAACTTCATAATTTACTCAGATAAGTATTCGTGCCAAGTTCCAAGTTTATTAACCAAATGAATAAGATTTTTCATATGAACTGTATCCTCGAATTTCGAACAATGGTTTTCATAGTTTCAGTGTAACGCTGAGCATGAGTTATGTTGAGGGTGACCTACAGGTTACAGGGTTGAACGTGCCACTTCAGTTCTTCCTCGAGTCGCATCCTTCCAGTAGTAGGTTATTTCTATTGGTGTTACTATTGGTTAAAAGCCCATCAAGTAATGTCAATTAACTATGAAAATTATTGTGTAGTACATGGCGGATCATTAATATTAGTTATAAATTCTATTAAATCAAAGGAACGAAAAGACATCATCGGGCTGTCTGTTGAACACACCATTGAATTGTCCTGTGTTGAGCTCGATAAGCATGTACCTAGTAGTATGCGTATACAGACCTCCAAGTTACCAGAATCTAGCTGTGTTTGATTCTGTAATGGAAGATGTGCTAAAAAACTTTCTGCTAGTAGTAAGTCAATAATCATATAATGTATGTGGCGATTTTAATATTAATTTACTAGAAAATAACTCGAATACTATCAGATTATTAAGTCTTTTTAAGTCATTTGATTTGTCAAATGTTTTTATTGAACCCATCCGAGTGGCAGCTTCCTCTGCCAATTGTATACTCAGATAATATTTTCTGTAAAGGCTCGTACACACAGGCGCGACGCGACACGCGACACCACCGCAAATCGCGCAACGAGCGGTGCCTTTGTGTCGCGCGCGATTCGCGTCGCGCGTCGCGCCTGTTTACAGGAGCCTTAACTGTGATTGATTATTATTTACACAAACAAATTGTAAATAAGTTGCCATCTGATCGAAGTGGACAAACAATAACATTTTGCTCCTACATGTCTTTACAAAAAAAGTTAATAAGGTTTATGCCAATTAGGTAGGTACATGTAATTTTGACAATCCCCAATCCCCCTTTAGGGGGTGTTTTAGAAAAACAAAAAATACCAAACTTCATAATTTACTTAGATAAGTATTCGTGCCAAGTTTCTAGTAATAAACTAGAAACTTGGTATTGTCAAAACCGTTGTGTATGTTCTCAAAGCGGTGAAGGGAAACGTCGACAGGATGGGTATCCTCACGATGTTTTCCTTCACCGTTTTGAGAACAGTCTTCGAATTTTTGGTTCTAATAGGATATGCATATTATCCTAATAGAATCAAAATCTCGAAGACGTGACATCCAGGGCCGTCTTAACCATATTGGGCGCCGGGGTGCGAAAATCAGCTTGCGCCCCCCTTGAAAACAAATAGTAGATTATTAACCAAGGGGATAAAGCAGTGTCTTCTGTCGCGGGTGACGATTTAAATCGCGAGCGTAACGAAGGACTCGAGGTTTACTCCCGAGCGTAGCGAGGGTGTTAAAAACTTAAATCACGAGCGAAGCGAGGGATTTAAGACGAGTCCTGAGTGTAGCGAGGGATTTAAGTTCACCCAAGACTAAGATAGCTTTATCACCGAGGAAAATACTCTACTTTTCGTACCATTTGCGAAAAAATTAACACAATAATAATATGAGATAAGCATTTATTAAAAATATTGACAAATAAAATAAACTTAACGTTTATGTATTCGAAGAAAACAAAAATGCGGCAAATTCCTAGACTAATATTTTTTTGTCGGATAATCGGTCAAGCTCATACGGCCTCGTCGGTTTTCGTAATTTTATTTAATAATCATAACTGCATAATAAATGCGTATTCCTTTTTCAAAAAGATGTATAATGCTTTATATACAAACTCAATGGTGTAAACACAGATGTAGTTCAGTATAAATTTCGGTAAGTATTCCAAATTTAAATCACATTCTCCCCCTAGAGGATGAATGAAATTCAGTACAATTTTCTTTCCCTGTTTTTAACAGATTAAAAATGACTATTGTTATGTTCGCTTTTTGTAGGATAGAATGTCACTTTTTTGAGCAAATGGTACGAAAAAGAAATTAAACGTAATTTTTGTGTTCCATTTTTAAGATGATTTCCAGCAATTTTTTTCCAAGGGATTTTTCGAGGCGGTGACGTGCGGTTACAGCGCTGGAGCGTTGCGGTTATAATGAGTGATTAGTAATGACCTGATCGGCTTGCGCCCCCTAAGACCTTGCGCCTGGGTGCCGCGCACCCCTTGCACCTCCGGGTAAAGACGGCCCGGTGACATCCCCTACCCGCACTGGGCCCGCGTGGTGGATTTACGGCCCACTCCCTCTCACAGAGAGGAGGCCTGTGTCCCAGCAGTGGGAACGTTATAGGCTGATTATGTATAAATTTCTAAATCGATGCCATTTTCGTAATTAACGTCCCAAAAAACCATAAAAACGACACCCATATTGATACTTAGACATTCCAACCCCGTCGCACCCCAACAGAGGATGATGGTGTCACGTCCACCACGGTGGGGGTGGATTTTAAAGTCGTTGTGTTTTCGTAATCAGCGACCCGATAAACCATACAAACGATACCATGTTGATTTTCGGACTTTGCCCCATTTCCCCCTTTTAGGGGTTGAATTCTAAAAAACCTGAAACACTCAGGAGTACTCCCGTCATGTTTCGAATAAAATAGTCTAATTACTAATTGTGTTTCTCCATACAAATACAAACTCTGTACCCTGAGTTTTGGAAAATCCTTTCTTAGCGCACGCCTACATCATAATAGCTATATTATTTATTTATTTAATACTTCAAGCACATAAATGTACAGAGGCGGACTTAATGCCATAATAGCCATGTGTGCCAAATTTCAGCGCAATCCGTTCAGTGGTTTGAGCTGTGCGTTACTAGATCTAACGGTTGCCTTTTATTATTATGTAGATATACATATATAAGACTAGCAGCGTCCCGCGGTTTCACCCGCATAAGTGTCGATCCCGTGGGAATATCGGGATAAAAACTATCCTATGTCCTTCCCCGGGGTGCAATCTATCTCTCTGCCAAATTTTATCGGAATCCGTTCAGTGGTTTAGGCGTGAAAAGGTAACATACTGACAGACAGATAGTTACTTTCGAATGTATAATATTAGTACGGATAGTATGGAATCTAGTAGTAGTAGATAGTATCTGAATCTCTTTACTTTAATTGAAATTGTTGCCACATTGCCATTGTAAAGTAGTACTAAGTTTTTGGAAATAAATATTATTATTATTATTATGGATAAGTCTTATCCTGAGAATTGAACTTTTGACAGTTTTACCATATACTAGAAATGTCAGACGTCAATCTTATTCCACAAATAAAATATATCTGACTTTGGTAAAATCAGCCCTCAGTCAAACAACATAAAAAACAATGTAAATAACTGACTTTTACATAACACGGTTAAAAAAAGATCCCATTAAAATAGGTCTCTTAAATTTTTGCTGACAAAATTGCACATATGCATGGAACCGATGCGTAAAACATCTGCCAGGGGATCAGTAGCCGTCGCAACACGTTCGCCACTCACACCACTGTCGCTACTCCTTGCCTGCAAGTGACCGCCTGACCGGCGCGACGGCCACGGCAGCCGGCAGAAGGGCCGCGGCGTGGGAGTGGGAGCGGGGCGCCGCGAACCGGTCGCAGCTCCGCTCACCGAAACTTATGCCTCGACACAAAGCACGCTCAGCTTGCGTGGAAGCGTGGGACTATCACGCAGCTCATTACATGCGATACCACTATACCAGGTGCTTTCTTAACAAATTGTTGGTAAGCTAGCTTACGTGCATTGATTACGTGTAGTTACCACTTAGAGGAAATTACACAGGTCAACAATTTTTTTCCCAAGAAACCAGACTATACTTTTCCGAAGGATTTTGACGCGCTGAATTCAAATCTGGCCTCAAAATTGCTCTATCACGTCAGGGTTTCGAGATATCCTAACCTAAAAGTGCAAAAAATACCGTTTTTGCTCATTTTTGAGGTTATGTAGCACGGCCGATCCTATTTTCTTTCTAAAATTATTAATAGCATCTCAAAGGACTAGTTTTTCTCTTTAAAATGACGTTGAGTTTACTCAAATATCTTTTTTTTTCGCTGAGAAATTGCATTTTGAAATTTTCCAATAGAAAATGTATGTGTATGAATTCTCAAACGTAGAACAATACACGTACGAAAATTTCAAAATGCGATATCTCAGCGAAACAAAAAGATATTAGAGTAAACTCAACGTCATTTTAAAGAGGAAGACTAGTGCTTTGAGATGCTATTAATAATTTTTGAAAGAAAATAGGATCGGCCGTGCTACATAACCTCAAAAATGAGCAAAAACGGTATTTTTTGCACTTTTAGGTTAGGATATCTCAAAATCCTGACGTGATAGAGCAATTTTGAGGCCAGATTCGAATTCAGCGCGTCAAAATCCTTCGGGAAAGTATCATCTGGTTTCTGGGGGAGAGCGTTTGTCAAATTTTGTCGACCTGTGTTATTAGAGACATATTTTATTTGATTTGTAGTTTCGCCTGATACGTTCCATTGTCATTCAAAAAACAAGGCCTAAGCTTAGATAAACTTAAAAAAAAAATAGGTAAAAAAACTTTTTCAGTTAAACGGTTTTATGTTAAACATACATTGCAATGTTTAAGATAAATGTACTAAAAACCAAAAAATAATAAAATAGATACAGTCGTGGGAATTATAAACATATGCATAGACTAGACTAAAATAAAACCGTGGGGCACGTCAATTGTCTACAAATTATCGACTTAATGTGACGTGCCCCACGGTTTTATTTTAGTCTAGTCTATGCATATGTTTATAATTCCCACGACTGTATCTATTTTATTATTTTTTGGTTTTTAGTACATTTATCTTAAACATTGCAATGTATGTTTAACATAAAACCGTTTAACTGAAAAAGTTTTTTTACCTATTTTTTTATTTTCTAGTTTTTAGTTTTTATTTCGCATTCTGTTTAATTCATTTAGTGCTTGAAAAAAAAATTGTTATCAGCCATTTGGTAGCGGCGGCCATCTTAGATTTCAATTTTGCATAGTAAATTGTATTCTACTTGTTGAGACCTTTCATTTGATACCCATGTTGATGGGATTGATCAAACCTAAGTTATCCGCCATTTTGTAGAGGCCACCATCTTGGATTTTAATTTTATATAGTACATTGTATTATACTGGTTGAGCACTTTCATTTGATACCCATATTGATGGGATCGATAAAACCTACGTTATCCGCCATTTTGTAGCGGCCGCCATCTTGTATTTCAATTTTTTATAGTATATTGTATTCTGCTTGTTGAGCCCTTTCATTTGATACCCATATTGATGGGATTGATAAAACCTACGTTATCCGCCATTTTGTAGCGGCTGCCATCTTGGATTTCAATTTTTTATAGTATATTGTATTATGCTTGTTGAGCCCTTTCATTTGATACCCATATTGATGGGATTAATAAAACATAAATTATCCGCCATTTTGTAGCGGCGGCCATCTTGAATTTATAATGATAATGAATAAACATAATTGTATTGTCACCAAAATCCAAAGTGTACATATACAAAATTTCAGATTAATCGGTTGACAGGAAGAGGGTGAAATTTGAATTACTAAATATGACGCAAGAATAAAAAATAAAACAAACGGGGTGAGCTAAATAAAACCGTTTAAAAAGGGAAGATACGTTCACAGCGCGCGGTCCTACTGAACCAAGTCCAATGGACAGTGACACGTCACATGCGGACCATTGTCTAACAGCGCATGTCGATACAGCTCAATAATTTCAGTAACGAATCTAATGCGCCTGCCACACACTCGACGAGTGGCATGGGAAGTAACGAGGAAAGGAGGCAGAGACATAGTGTGGCAACATTACTCGTCATGCCACACGTCATGCTCCTCGTGCTACCCACTGCTCCCTATTTTGTCGGTTTTTGCGCGAGTCAAGATAACGAGGTCAGACAGTCAACAGTTGAGATAACGCTACTACCCGATAACAACGGGATAAGCGGAGTCGATTATAAATAAAGTAATAAATATAAATAGGATATTAATATTGAGTCAAGATAACGAGACCAGACAGTGGAGATACCACCACCGCCCTAATAAACAACATCAATAAACGGAAGCGATTAGATAAGTGAATTGTGGTGACAACCATTCTGTCCCCACCACTGTGTTAGCTGATAAGACTTAGTATATAAACTAACCCAACTATAATTTAAGCACATTATTGTATTGACTCTACAACATACCACTGTACTACTAACACGTTTTGAGAATAAAATTACTTTTATCTCCATCACAAGTCTCAGTCTTTTAACTGGCGCCCAACGTTACGGGCATTTCTTGAAGAAATTATCAATCAAGGCGACGTGCTGAATTGCTGTATCTCCGCTACCAGACACCGAACCAAGAAGATTACTCTATCAAACCTGCCCAGAACCTACAAATAAAGAAAAAGATTCAAGACTTCTCCTGCAAGGTGACGCTGACTCAGAGAAAAACTCTTCTCCGTACACATCAAGGTGACGCTGGCCAAGAAGAACTTCTCTTCGTACATCGCAGTATAGAAGCTCATCGGAGTAAATCGACGGACTTCAAAGACCCGACTCTACGAAGCCTCTACTACATCCAGATGAAGACAGTGATAGCCCTCATCATTCTCACAACACAACTGTAAGTACACGTGATTATTTCCCGGTTAAAACTACCTCAAACTGGCATTTACTCCTTCAGGTAGAAAATTAGTAAACAACCCAAAGTTAATTATGACGTCATCCGTAGATTCCAACCCTCAAATTAGACCAGAAAGTAATATTCCTATTCCCCAGTTCTCTGGAGAAGGTGGAGAAAGATACCTACACGGTTTTATCACCGCAGTAGAACGTTTTATTCAAATAACCTCTGGCACAGATGCACAAAAAGTCAATATAATCTTGTCAAAGATAACAGGCAATGCGGCTACTCTCATATATAGCTACCCCCATAACTTCACTTGGTTAGAAATTAAAGAAATCCTAAAACAACAGTATGGATCATGGAATAGAACGATAGGAGATGTGTTTCAGGAAATTAATAACTTAAGACCAAGCTCACCAAGCTTAACTAACGTTATATACGAGTTACAAATGTTAATAGCTGAAGGATGTACAATTAACCAACATGTACACACCGGTTTAAAGGAAATAGCTAACCAAAAGTTAATATCACTCCTACCACCTGAATATAAACCAGCCTGTGAAAAACTAGACTTCCTAGAAACTTGCCTTAGAGCTAGAACTCTTGACAAAGAAGGATATGTAATTAACATCAGAAATACGGGAAACAAACCGAATGGTCATACTCAACCTTTCGTTAAAAATAATATGAGCTCAACCCCCCAACAACACAACGCCCTTGTGTATAATTCAAACCTTGGTAATAGACCTGTTCAGCAAAAACACGCATATCCAATCTCACCTTTCTCGGCTAGGATTCGGATGCAACAAGCAGGACAAGCTAAACAACCTTGGTATGGCAACCATAATAATAATCAAACTCACGCTTACCCTACGCGTAATTTTAATAATAATGCTAATAATTTTAATCAAAGACCTCCATGGCAACCAACTCGACCAAACTGGCAACCAAAACCACAAAATCCCGAACTACAGGATAAAGACGCGACTATGCGAACTGTAACAGAACGACCTCAATTAAAAAGAAACCGAGTATTTAACATCGACGAACCTGAATGTAATAGTGATGACTATACCGATACCCCTTTTGAAGAATACATGCAGCAATGCGCCAACGAATATTTTACTAACATCAACCCTAGATATGAAAATAATGATCAAATTTGTGAACCAACACACGAATATGACCCAAACTCGGAGGATTTTCAGACGGATTTACCCCAGAATACCCCAACATAAAATCTACACCTAATCATACCCAACTACCATACATTAAAATACCTAATACAGACGAAAAAAATACTAATAGACACCGGATCAACACGCTCATTTATTAAACCCAATATAGCTAAAGAATTAATATCGGATGGATACGCGATTTATATTGACGAAACATTTTCAGTCCAAACTCCGCACGGACTCTCAAAACATAATGGTAAAATAATAACCTACCCCATGGTAAATATCTTCGGACAACACAGTAATCCAATAGAATTTTATATGTTCGACTTCTCTAATAACTATGAATACCTAATAGGATGGGACACATTAATTAAACAAAACCTATTAATAATTCCTAGCGAGAACAAAATAAAAACACCAGACGATATAACTATACTATTACATTATCAAGAAAACAAGTCGATTACGTTAGGACATATTCTAACAGAGAAGGGACTCAGTCCATGTCCAGAAAAAACCAAAGCAATAACCAGATTTCCACCACCTAAAACAACCAAAGAAATCAAGTCATTCTTAGGACTAGTATCCTATTATAGGAAATTCATACCAAACCTATCCAAAATAGTAAAACCTATAACTGAGTGTACAAAGAAAGGAAAAGAGATAAAACATGATGAACCATTTTTAGAAGCTTTCCAAAGAGCAAAAGACTTAATCATTAACCCACCAGTCCTAGCATATCCAGATTTTAATAAAATATTCACAGTAACGACTGATGCAAGTGATATAGCATTAGGAGCTGTTATTTCACAAGAAAATCATCCTATAGCATACACATCTCGAACACTAACGGAAACGGAACAAAAATATAACGCGACTGAAAAGGAACTACTAGGTATACTTTATGCCCTAACACAATTTAGACCATACATCTATGGGCGACACTTTAAACTTGAAACAGACCACCAACCACTAATATGGATAACCAAACTTAAAGAACCAAACGCTAAGCTTACCAGATGGAAGTTAAAACTGCAAGAATACGACTATGAAATATCACATAAAAAGGGAAGTACTAACTACGTAGCAGACGCTCTGTCTAGAATCGTACTAATGCATAACTCAGACCAAGCAACGGTACATAGCAACTTCGATGACTCAGATGAAGGATTCATAATAAAATCAGAACATCCCCCTAGGCGTATGAATAGAATATTTGTAACGACAGAACCATATCAAGTGAAAGTAATACAAAAAGACAACCACACCTACGATTATAATCTAAAAATAAACAATCCCCAAGACTTTATAAAATTCTGTAAAGAATATCTCGGATCAAAAAGATATGCTATAGTAGGAAATAGTAATAAACTCATAGAACAACTGTCTGAAATATACAGGAAACATTTCAATAATAAAGAACTCACAATCATTTGGTTTACACAACCACGTGTAGAAATCACAGACAAAGAAGAAATCCTAAAAATAATTAGATCAACGCATGAATTTATGGATAGACATATAGGAAACCCAGCTTTAATAAAGGAAATCTCTAAAACATACTATATCGAGAACATCAAAAAACATACGCAAAACTATCTGAATCAGTGCGAAACATGTGCTAAAGTAAAATACGATCGACAACCATTTAAACCGCCCTTTGAAAAAACCAAAACACCAACAATACCAATGGAAAAATGGCAAATAGATACGTTCCACTTTAAAAAGAAAACCTATTTAACGGGAATAGACACATTTTCTAAGTGGACTTTCGCCACAAAACTAGTTGAAAACAACTCCCTACAAGTAATAGAAACGCTATTACGACTCTTCACTCTAATAGGAACCCCCGACCTAATCTCAACAGATAACGAGACTATACTAATATCGGAAATAGTAAAAGAATTTCTAGCAGGATTAAAAATCAAACATCATGTGACAACACCCCTGCACCACACGTCTCATGGAGACATAGAACGGTTTCACTCCACCCTAATAGAGAGATTAAGAGTACAACAGGAACTAAAGAAAGAAGATGTTAACTTAGCAGTACTAGCATATAATTCCACTATACATAGTGCCACTAACAAAACACCTAACGAATTACACTTTTTACGAAAAATTAACGTAGTACGAGACATAAACAAACTACAATCCGTAATAGTCCCAAGCGTTGCTATACAAAGCAAACTATTAATATTCCAATTCGCTATACCCATGGTCTCTAAAGAACAATATAATCTAGAAACAGTAATTAGCGTAATCACCCCATCTAACCAATATTGTCAAATGCCTAGTATTAAGAACGGCCAGTATTTAACGGGAACCAATCATGTGTATAAAGTAGACAAATGTAATAACAATATATGTACAGCTTCACCAACAAAGAAATGTGTAGAAGAAAGCATTCTGAAACAACGCAACAACTGTCCAGCACGATACTCATACAAAATTCAGAATGACTTATATTTCCAGTTCAGATTAAAGGAACAAACAATCTATGATAGATGTGCCGACAGAAGCGTGAACATCGTAGACTCATATATAGAAGATAACACCAAATGTGGAAGCACTCAAGACCCTGTGGATATTCAGACCTTTACTGAAGTCACAGAACCAGCAAACGAGTTACCAATGACATTACCAGAAAATATGGACAACATAGAAGAGCAGATCGCAGCAATCAATAGACCCGACTTAACCTCTGATAAGATCAAAGACATAGGGATCCTGACCTACATAACGATAGTAACCATAATCTTGTTAACTATCGTCTTTTTAACTCGTCGAATCATAAAAACCCGACAGAGTACAAAAAGACTAGGAGGGGAGAGTCAAGATAACGAGGTCAGACAGTCAACAGTTGAGATAACGCTACTACCCGATAACAACGGGATAAGCGGAGTCGATTATAAATAAAGTAATAAATATAAATAGGATATTAATATTGAGTCAAGATAACGAGACCAGACAGTGGAGATACCACCACCGCCCTAATAAACAACATCAATAAACGGAAGCGATTAGATAAGTGAATTGTGGTGACAACCATTCTGTCCCCACCACTGTGTTAGCTGATAAGACTTAGTATATAAACTAACCCAACTATAATTTAAGCACATTATTGTATTGACTCTACAACATACCACTGTACTACTAACACGTTTTGAGAATAAAATTACTTTTATCTCCATCACAAGTCTCAGTCTTTTAACTCGCGCGAGTCAAAGGACCGGCAATACGAGTGCGAGTGGCCGGCCACATAATCGCGCGGTCGCAGTCTGCATCAGGGTCTTTTCACTTAGTACATTTTTATTTTGTATTGACAAAAAGGCTTGAGCTATAGTTCCGTCGTTACTCAACAGATGGCCTATCTGTACCATTTTCATGTATAATAAAATTTTAAAATATTATGAAATATTGTCTGAAGATTTATAAATTTAAACTATTTATAAACTTAGTAGAAAGAAAATTAAATAAAATGATAACAAAATTCAATAAAATATTTCTATAGCAACACTGAGAGAATAACGTTTCATTTCATGAATTAAAGGCAACACTAAGGAAAGTAACATTGTAATTATTTTAGTTTATTTCCCTCGAACAAAAAAACTGAGCTTTAAATAACATTAGTTTTTCAATCGCAGGTTTACCGTATATGTATTAAATAGTTTGCAAATTACAATTCAAATGAAATATTGGCACTTTAAAAAGTGTCATGTAAAGGAACGACATTGTCAGCCATTCCGGCATTGTTGTTTCAGACAGTTATTCTTATTCTTGGTGTTTTGATTTTTTTCAGTTTTTTTTTTGTTTTGCTTTTGTTTTTGTTTTTTTGTGTTTTGTTTTGTTTTTTGGTACCAGCACAGATAAAGATGTTGATTCAGCTGACGAAATACAGAATCAGGCTTTAATATATATCATAGCAAGAGAAGGAAAATACACAAATTAAGTACTTAATACAAATAATATCGTCTGTATTGTTTCTAGAAACTTAATAAAACTTTGTGACATTTAATTTTGTGTTTCTTTTTAACCAAATATAACAATAAAAGTGAAAAAACAAAAAGGAACTATTTCTTAAAGAGTACACGTGTGTGTGTGTGTGTGTGTGTGTGTGTGAAAGTGTATAAACGCACATTGCAAGTTGTTTTGTCGTTAGCCACCAGATGGCGCATGACGTAGAGGTCGGCTGAATACTCTATACCCATATATATTAATGTACTCTGTGGTCTGCATGGAGCGCTCGCGCAAGACGCACGCGTATGCAAAATTCTAAATTATGTCGTCGCCAAGCGTGGAATGGTCAAATGAAAAGGTGTTAATGTTTATTGATTTGTTGTCCATGGAGCCAATTATTTGGGATAATATGAATACTTGTACTTACATCGTTCTATTGCGATGAATAGATGTGATCCACCATCTCCGTTGGCGAGGACGACGACGACGATGTATATTTCTTTTTACTACATTAATATAATTAGCTATACTAAAAATGCATAGCGCGCACGCTGCCACCGTTTCAACGTCCATTGTCTCACCAAGGCAAATGACAAGTGAGGAGCGTCGCGATTAATTGCGCGAGTAGAGCAGTGTGTGGGCAGAGAGGGCAACATCGCGGCAAATCACGGCAGCGCGAGGAGCATAGCGATGAGCAACGCAAGGAGCATAGTCTGGCAGGCGCATAAAATGTAGATGCGTATCTATATTTATATAAATTCACATTCTAAATGCCTTCTTGTATATTTAATAGGTGTTCTAATCAGTCAGTTCAGTCACTCAAGAAAAAAACACACGGGATTACTTTTTACGCGTAAGTACACCCAAAAATGTCAATTTATTGAGAAATATAATTCTATTTTTTGTTTGCGTTGCTACTAACACTATGGACTCATGTCTGAAATAAAGAATTTGAATTTGCCATTTTTGTGAGAGCGGGATAGATAATACAAAACGGGCGTGAGAGACACGATGCGACGCAGTGCGCGACTTGCTAACACTATCTCAAATTCTCAATGCAATCATTCATAATCGTAAACATTCGGCGGCTAACACAATTATACTCGCACGACTGTCGGGCCCTATATCCGACTTGTCTATCGGTAAATAGGTACGCAACTGTATCTCACAGATGAGTTTCGTTGCATAGGTAGTTGTGCATCGAGCCCAGGTTTAGTGATTGCGATGTGTAGCCTCCACCCGTTCGATTCCCACCTGAAAATCGGCGACTGAATAAAAAACGGGTGTGTACCCCTTCAAAAATTATAATGAGAACAAAACCAAGCTGATAAAACCGGAGGCACACAAAGATTTGAGGGTCGTGGGTTATGGACGTCTGTTGTGACTTCTGCAGGGATAGGAACTCCCCTGTAGTTTCGCGGAGATGGAAGTTGGCCGAAGTTCAGTGTTGTGCTGTGCGGTGACGTCACTGGTAGAAAACGAGGCACGGCCACAGGACGGCCGCCCGACTTGCCCAGCAAACCGGTGGCGAATTGTAAAAATGAAACCTGGAAACCATCGTTCCAGCTGTTTAGAACTCGGCCTAATAACCTTCGTGCTGGGGTACCACCGACGACGACGAGGAAGAGTTACCTATTTAATTGTAGTAGTATTGACGTGGTGGCACTGACCAGAACGGAGTTTACATTAAAGCAAGCTCGAGCAAAAAGAAATGAGTAAAAATCGATAATTATGGAAACGATTAAAACGCTTAGAATTTAAATTTTAAAATAATATTGTACTTGAAGGTAGAAGGAAATTAAGTAGTGGGATACAGCATTATTAGCAATTTCTGAGGCTATTCCTAAATAGTGCTTACTTAATGTCATGAATTAAGCAACAGAAAATGAGAAATAAAACAAGCATTTTATATAAGTAGTACACAGAATAATGATTGGCAAAAAAATTACATGATTATGATGTGTGTAATTAGTGTGCTATTCAAAACTTAGCCTAAATCGAGATTTTCACTAAAAACTTAATCGGCACTTATTAAACTCGTTGTAAATTTGATTAAGCATGAATATAATTTGAATAACGGTCGTGTCTGCTAGGGTGCTCGACAGGACGCAAAGCGGTACATGCACTCTCACATCAGCCTAGAAACGACTGATGTGGACTCGCGTCTCCTGCGCGGGCGCGATCCCATTCACATCATTCATTCCATGCGAACACTCGCCCCGCACCGCACCCTACTCGGCGCGTTCGAAATCGTACACAAAAAGAACAAAGCATTCATTTATAATCTATTTGTCCTTTAGCATTATACCGTAAACAAAACATGATTATTCATGTAACGTTCCGTTACAGATATTAGGGTGTAACGTATCTTCCCCATTTCAGTTTATCTAAGGTCTAGAGGCATTCACTGCTAATTGAACAAAGTAGTTCATTAGTAGTAGTTCAGTTGTTCAATATTATTATTATTTATTTAATTATCTTATTTTATTAAATTTTTAAATATTTCTTAAAATATAAAAATAAGTATAAAAAACATTTAAAAAATCCAGTATGTTAACTAACAAAGGGCGTTCCCGTTAACCCGCAATAGTATAGCATCCATACATGCTAAAAAAATATTACCATTCGAAAATAAAATGTTTTTATTTTTGAAGTGAAAACTTCTTTAGCGGCGCTGTGTACTTTTTTTGGAATGGGTAATAACTTCTAAACTCGCGTCAGGTCACGTGACCCTGATCGAAAATTCGTAAGACGTAAAACGTAAGACGCGCGTTGTTGAGGACAGCGCCATCTATGCACATCGGGAAGAACTACGAGGGCCTCGCGTACTAACTACGTAGTTCATCCAACAACGACGAGATGGCGCTGAACCACGGATATATAACTGACGACGAGCTCCATGCGAGCGGCTTGCTTCTCTTACCACTGCCGCGACCAACACCACGAACTGAAGTCTATCCTGTGTGCTTATTTGTAAATCTGAATAAATTCCTTTCACGAGAAGAATAAACCAGTCACTTTGGTCATCATACCTGATTTGCAAAAAACCCTATAAAATAAGGAACACACCTTAACACGCGTGTTTTGTTTATAAGACGATTCACAAAATACACTCGTAATTGTTCAAGTTTTCACTTCTGTCGGCACTACCGGAGTGCCAGTGTTTTTTTTTATATTCAAATATTCACTAAAAATCGTAAATTGATACGTTAAAGAAACACTCTGTACACGCGTACTTGAAGGACAGCAATGTCGGAATTTATTTAATTAAATAAATTAGAATTAATTAAATAAATAGAATATCAATTCTGTGATCTGATCCTCGTATGATTGTCGATGTTACCATTCCACATGACGGTAACGTCATGTGGAATGGTAACATCGACAATCATTGTGCGGCGCGCTAATCGATCTATCACCACTATATCAGGCTTATTGGCAACAATAGTCCTGTCAGTAATGATAGATCGATCCCAGTACAACGTGACATGGTCATTTTCAAGAACTGGGTCGGGCACATACTTGTAATACGGTACCTCAGAATCCACAAGCTTATATTTCAAAGCAAGTTGCTGGTGAATAATCCTGGCCACTTGGTTATGTCTGTGCAAGTACTCGCCGTTAGCCAGACGAGAACAACCAGAGACAATATGTCTGATAGACTCACCCGGACGGTGGCATGCCCGACACACGTCAACCGTCCCGTCCTTCATAATATGTCTCCGATAGTTATTCGTCAAGATAACTTCGTCCATAATTGCACAGAGGAAACCTTCAGTTGCCCCGAAAAGGTCACCAAAACGTAGCCAGGATACGGACGCTGAGAAATCTACAACGGGCTCATGAAGAGCCCGATAGAAGCGCCCGTGAAGCTCCTTGCTTTGCCATACCTTCTTGCGGTCATCAGTAGAAAGTACTACAGGTTTGCGCCAGTTCTCTGTAGCCATGGAGAGCGGGGTGAGCCCCTTGTACACTGCGACCACATCACGGTGCATACCCACTTCGGCATTTAAAAAATATTCCCTGAGACTGCATACCTCACGGTTATGGAGGGTCTTCGCATTTAAAAAGCCTCGACTCCCGCACTTCCGCGGGATATACAGTCTCATCACCGATGATCGTGGGTGATGCATCCGGTTTGCGGTCAGTAGTGTACGGACCCATCTATCCAGGGCGTCGAGTTCGGTCTGAGTCCATTTGAGAATGCCAAAAGAGTACATCAAAACCGGCATGACCCAACCGTTGAAGGCGCGCACCTTATTTCCGCCTGAAAGAAGACTATTTAATACCTTCTTCAGGCGACAAAAGAAGCGCTCCTTCAACGATTGCTTCATGTCAGCCTCGTTGATGCCTAACGCTTCCGAAATACCCAAATACTTATAGTTTTCGGATAAAGAGAGGGATCTGAGGCCGATGGAATCCGAGTTGAATTTCCTCGGATTCTATAATCTCCCCTCGCTTTACATGCATGACTGCACATTTGTCCACACCAAATTCCATCCTGATGGCGCTACTGAAAGTTTCAGTTACCTTCAGTATATTATTATTATTATTGGGAGTAAAACAGCCACCTAAGCACAATAAGAAAATGCTAAATTGCTAACCAATACAATCCTACCCTAAATAGTGTTGTGGCAGTAGCTCAAGGCGTCGTCGGAGTGAAACTTTTATCAAGAAATCGTTAAAAGATCCAAAGCATGGGTTCCTCATTAGTCCAGCCCGAATCTGAATTGAAGCAGACGTCAAATATATTCTTCAAGGTTTCATAACACTTATTACAAGAACTACGTGAGACACTCAGAAAGTTTTGCGAAAATAAAAATGAATGTTCTATATGTAGATGGCGCTAGTGGTAAATAATGTCACCATGTACCAGGCATCAATTGTGGCGCGCAACAATACGTAACTCGCCAATTGTCTTGTATTAAATGTTTCACTGCTACTAGCAGTGAAACATTTACACAACGTGCTAGCAGTCTGCTAGCACGTTTTCTTCCGTAACAGCCGTCAAAGGGCGACCACTACTTTCTTCATCCCCCAAAGTTAGTCGACCACACTTGACTTCGTTATACCAACGATACACGGTTGCCTTACAGGGGCCTTCATCCATGAATACCATTTGAAGTCTATCGTACCATTCGTCCGGTTTCAGGCGACAATCAAAAAGTACTCTGTGAGGCGACACTTGACATCATAAAAAAATCATAGCACGAAAATGCTCCCGGGGCAGAACCATTTTTTTAATGAGACACTATAATTTAAATTAGCTCGCAAACACTGTGGAGGGAAATTTCGAAATTGGAACGTACTTATTTTAACTTACAAATAATCCTATTTTCAAAATAGATTATAATTATAACTGACCAGTCTCACACATAAAAACTTTTTTCGTAATACTTTCTGAGTGGCCCGGTATAAAGCAGGTAGGTAATTGCCTAGTGGCGTAGTGGCCGAATTCTATATTAGGCCTTTAGCGCCCATTCACACGTAGTACCACAACCACGCCACATCGCCGCGACAAAATGTGGTCAAGCTGTGGTTACGTGTGAATAAAGTCGCTGCGGGTTCCTGCGGTTGTCTTGTGGTAACCAGAAAATGTTGTTAACGTTGTGTTTGCGATGTGGCCGGCGGCGGCGCACGGCGGCACCGCCGCTCGCAGTTCGCGGTGTCGCTGGTGGCTGCGTTGTGGTTGCGATTGCGACGTGGCTGCGATGTAAGTAGTCGGTATAACACACGCGGTCGATAAAGACGGCAAAATGTGGTCCGTGTGAATTTAACTATTAATTTTCATACAAATTAGCGCCCGCCCACGTGTTGTGGTTGTGGTACCTAAATGTGAAACAAGCCTTACATATGAAATTGGCGTTTTGACGAACTGGCCTTTTGTTCTCAAATATCTGGCGTTAGGAATTCCAAATTGAAATATATTTCAAATTAAGGAGATGTATTTTTGTCCCATACAAGCTTGACCCAGAAATGGACACAAAAAACAAAATCACACTAATATTATAAAGGCGAAAGTTTGTGTGTTTGCTACTTCTTCACGTACAAACGGCTGAACGGATTTGGATGTGCATCCGAATCCGTTCAGATAGTTTATAACCAGGATTAACACATAGGATACTTTTTATCCCGATGTTCCCACGGGATCGACACTTATGCAGGTGAAACCGCGGGGCGCAGCTAGTGTACTATAAAGCAATAGTAGTGTTTCAAAGACCTGTATATTTTTGTTGAAATGAAATGAAATGAAATGAAATGAAATAATTTATTTTGCATTTGTTCGTCGTAAAAATTTGTGAAGAGCCTTAAGACCCTTCCCAAATCTGATGACTTCAAACCTGTCAAAAAAAAAATCAAACCTTTCGATCACGGAGTACCTAATCCACTTGGTCTTCCAATAGATTGAATTTCACTCAAATCTAACGACTGTATCCCAAATGATAAATTTGCTATGCTCCGGTAAGAATGTTGGATCGCCGTTGGAAACCAGGCAAAATCAGATTAAGTAGGTACGAGTTATAAGTATTGTTATTGTAGCTGAGAATTACTGCAATGCGAAGACCTATAGTCCAAGAAAGGCGAAGTCATTTAGACAATAATATTTTTGAACAAATAACAAGAAATAACAACAAAACATTCATGAATGATGCTGTCACACGCAACAGAAAGTTATATCTCTAAGTAGTCTGTGTTATAAACACGGGACACCTGGCAGATGTGAAATATTGCGCATGGCGACGCGTCGCCACACAGTACACAAGACTGTGACTCTATATATACACCGTCATATAGCGTGGCGACGCGTCGCCACGCCAGCAATTTGTTTTACGTGCGGCTATAGATGTTTCACATCAATAAATTAAATAGAAATCGTCAAAGACAGACCCGCCGCCCGACTGACAAGAAGTGTTATGTTTTTGACGCATGTCGTTGTATGGTACGACCGAGGAACTTATAGTTAGTATATAAGTTCCTTGGGTACGACATAGTAATTCTGCATGTATGTAGGATTATTTGTTCTCGCATTTTAATGATTTACATGTCGTTAGGTTTGTGGTGATCTCCCAGCACAGAACAGCGTAACGCACTTCACTTCGATTTTGATGAAAATTCCTAATCTAATATGTGAGGTTTCACAAAAATCAACATGGCGGATTTTAGAACCCAATAAGTAAAGTCGTCAAAAAAATTTTTAGTAGACCGTACTTCAAAATAAAGGGCTCGAGGAGACGATTCCAAAAATACGACTATCGCTCTGAGGTTACCAGGGTAATTTATTTATTTTTATTGGTTCACTAACAATTGTTTACGCTGGTTATATGCTAAAGGCTTATGTGTCTAAACACACTATGCCGAAGGTACGCGACCAAAGTTCGGCACGATCACGCCTGCAATGCTATTTGAATTACTGACGAGGACAGCACATTATGCCGAAATCACGTTGCATTAAATAGCATTGCAGGCGTAATCATGCCGAACTTCAGTCGCGTACTTTCGGCATAGTGTGTTTAGACACTTAGAATAATAATGCGTTAGTGTGTATGAAACAGTGCAACAATCAGTTAGTCTGGCCAACGAAAGCTGACACAACTTAAAGCGGCAATTTAAAAAAAAATGTAGCTGGATACTTTTGATTATTCATGAAATATGCGATACATTTATAAGGCTTCCTTCAAAGTCACATGACTTTGATTTTCGCGTACTCCGATTAGTTTGAGATGCTAGTAATGAGCATGTGTGTCAGTAACTAATGCATGTTTATAGCACAAATCCATAATTATCCATACTTCCATATCCATTTTAATATTATAAATGTGAAAGTAACTCCGTCTGTCTCTCTGTCTGTTATTTAATATGTTTGTGTTACATATTTGCATGGAAGTATGAATTTTCAAACTACCTACTCCGGTAGTTTGAAAATTCATACTTTACACTAAAGAGTTCACCTCTCAATTTTCCTGGACTTATACAGAAAAGGTTTAATGAAACCAGAAAATATTACTATGTAGTAGGTTTATTTATAAAATAGAAAAAATAACACAGCTGACACAATAAAATAAAACACTGAAGTTAAAAATAGAATAGAATATATTTATTTGCTTTAAGGCGAAAGCGCCAGGGTAGCCCGCGAAATTCAATTATTTTAAGGTTTTTTTGGAATTTGCTGGTCAGTATTAAGTTGTACGTCGATCAAAATATGATTCGCGGCCCTAACAAATATGTATTTACATAATTATAATCATTAAAGTCATCAACACAACTCTCTAAGGCCACGTAAGTCCAAAGAATAACTGTCTCATGAAATCATCATTCTTTGGATTTACGTAATCTTAGAGAGTTTAATAAAAAAAAATAATTTCGCGGGCTACCCTGGCACTTTCGTCTTAAAACGTTAAGAGTCATAGTTGAAATCAGATTCCAGGAACTCTACACCTGATAATATTGATTCATTGCTTTCTTCAGTGCTAGTGCTGCTATGTAGTATTGTGCTATGTATTTATTCTATGTATTGTTTCAGGAGTTGACATTTTTATTTCTTCTAGAGTTTTCAATGCCTTGGCTTGCCAAAGGCGAAACTCCAAATTGTGAATGCAGTACATTCACAATTTGGAGTTTCGCCTGCTCATTGTCGATACCTCCTAAAAAGTATAATAGGTACACCGTGAGTAATATTGCAATTTGTTACAAATAGTCGAAAAGTATCAAACTGTTTTAGGAGATATTCAAAAAAATAACCTAAAACTGTAATAATTGAATCCAGTCGTAGTATTTTCTCTGCAGATTTCTGATTTAAATCACTTTTTATGTCTTTAAAGGAGATGTCCGCTTTTTGTATGGACGTTGGTTTTTTATTCCAAGAAAAATCTAACCAGCATCAAACTCGGTTCAAATAAATATGACAAAAATATGGAACTCAGAACTACTGAAATAATATTTTTAAACCCCTCCATTTAAGCGAAAAATCATAAAATAATAATTGATGTTATTTGTAGTTGGCAACCCTAATAAATACTCCGTCACTCTGTGACAATGTCATATTTGACAGATGATTTTTCAGCTGTCACTGGCGTTAGAGATGTGCCAACTCAGGATAAGACGCCTTAAGGTTACTCGGATTAAAATTCATGTGACTCGGGTTGAACTCGAGTTACGGAACTCTGGTAAATGGATGAAATTGAACGAATTATTGTTTTTTCACCTCTGTTTCGCGACGATTTTTTTTATAGATTCGCAAGGAAACGTATATTGAGACTATTTTAATTATTTAAAATACAATTTCAGTAGAATTTAAATATGAAATAAGGTTCAAATACATGCCAAACCAGAGACGTCAATCACGTACTCGCTTCTTCATTTACCGTGGCAATCTAATTCAACTCGATCGCGGCATCTCAATCTGAGCGCAAATCGAATAATCGAGTTAGCCATACATAGCTGGCGTCACCAGTTCAAAGTGTTATCGATTCTTGCCGAAAAAGATCCTTAGAAGATTAGATGTAAATATGTTTAGTCCATTTTATGAAAATCAAGAATGATACCTTAATAAACGATTTCTCATCAGTAAAATCAGGGATTTTTTTAGTTCAGGGAATTCGTTAATAACAAATTACCATATAAAGAGTATTCGGTATAAAACAAGACAATGATTTTACATTAAAAAGTTTAGAAAATAAATAATATATCTTATAGTCTCAATAGAAAACACAATTAATGTTGATTTTCTATGCTAAAAATTGATTTAAAAAATCGATTGTTTTCGCCCGATAAAACGATTAATTGAGGTCAGATCGCCATCCCTACCGGCTCCATGCGTCATTCGTCCGACGTCATGCTCCTACATCAAAAATTGATTGACGTTGACGCTCACTGCCAGTAATGACAGTTCTCCTGTGTCAATTTTGACAAGTTTACTTTTTTTTTTAGGTGTGTTCATTTTATTATTCTAGATAATCAGAAGGTTTGTTCGTTTTAGATGTAAATTCTCACGAAAACAAAAAACGATTTTTCTCAAAATTGGAGGTCTTTAAAAATGTATGATATAACTAGAACGACTAGTTTTAGGGATGTCTATCCAAATATATTTAACTTACTCTGGTTGGAATTATTAAATAATAAAAAACCATTTCTGGACATGTCCTTTGTCAATCATATGAAATAGACGCCTCCTCGTCGAGCTAGTGATTGTTTTCGGCATTATTTTAGACAAAACCAACGAAAATAAGAGACACGTAAACAAAAGGTAGGTAAGTACGAAACGTCAATGTGACAATTTTGACAGTCTTGAAATGTTGCCACATATAAAGTTTAATACATAATTCGTGGTCAGCTTTCGTTGGCCAGACTCTACGGTACAGTCATATTTTTGGCATTGAGGTAATATGTAACTTTTAATCTCACGTTTAGTGTCAGAGCGGCAGGCTTCGGTGTGAATGATAAAATAGTTTTAATTCACTTGAAATAAATCGGATAAATGAAAAAGCTCTAAAAATGGGTACCGTATGAATTGAGTGACGCACACCAACAAACACGCGTCGAGTGCTGCGTTACATTACTCAACCGTCACAATAACGAGGGGATTTTGAATCGTATCGTTACTTGTGATGAAAAATGCATCCTGTGCGATAATCGGAAATGCTCATCACAGTGCACAATGGTTGAACTCAGGAGAACGAAAGTTGACTCAGAAAAAGGTTGAAAAAGGCTGGTAAGTGTCTGGTTCCGAATTTCGGATTTCAGACTTTCGAGGTCGCTTCGCTCGCTCTTGTCAACATTCTCTTAATTTACAGGCTTTTCGGCATGCCTAAGTCGACAATTAACTCCTGTATATAAATAGTCAGAAGCACAGTTCAGACGAAAAGCTAACCTACATAAGCTAAAAAAAAGAATTAAGAAAAAAAAGAACTAAGAAAAAAAAGAACTAAAAAAAAAGAATAAAGAGTACCTATTCTATTCTATAAGCTGGTGTGCTAAAATTTTATAGCTAGCTTCGGTCCCTCTGGCAGATCCTGTATTCTCTTAATCTCTCATGATGGAAAACATCGTGAGGAAACCGGCATGACCTAGAACCAAAAATTCGAATCGAAAAAGTAACTCTTGTATACAGTATGAATGTTCAAAAGAAAACTTAACCTATCCGAGGCGGGGTCATCTAACTTTTGTGCTTACGCCAACAAAGCAACTCCTATTTCCGTATAATATTCAAAATAAACCTAACTGAGAATTACGAGATGGGACAATTTTGGAGCTCGCCACACTAGCTCTTGCATCCCACATTCTTGCTTTTCGATGAAAATGTCCGTGAAAACCATTTTTTTTTCTGCAAAATGTTACTATAAGCCGACCGCTTAACTGAGACGTTGCCTGAGGTAGCTGCGCGGTCTCCCCCGGTGGGTTCTCGCATTGTCGAGGCGGGGGGGCTCAGTAGCCGTGGCTTGGACACCCACGGTGAAGCGAAGAGGAACCCGAGGA
This sequence comes from Luperina testacea, assembly GCA_927399505.1. NCBI lineage: Eukaryota > Metazoa > Arthropoda > Insecta > Lepidoptera > Noctuidae > Luperina > Luperina testacea. The sequence continues at coordinate 20,930,852 of OV656768.1, read as the reverse complement.
GGGGCCGCTCGTCAGGGCTTTTGCTGCCAAGCCAACGACGTAGCGGCCAAAAGTAGGTTGCGGTGCCGCTTGGGCGGCATCGCAACTGAGGCGGGCCGCGATGTCGTATCGGGGGCATCGCGGCTGAGGGTTGAAGGCCGCGGCGGGAGAGGAGTGCCGGTATTACGGTGCGCCGCTCTCCCTACCTTCCGCGGCCTTGACGGGGTCGCCACCGTAAGATGGCGGACGCGGTGGAGCTGCAGGGGAAGAGGAGTGTCGGTATTGCGTTGGCCGCTCTCCCTATCCTCTGCAGCCGAAAATTGGCAGGCGGCGGGGCCAATGTCCTGACCCGTCACAGGGGGACCAAGGGTGCCCAGACACGGGGTCGTCGGGCGCCCATGTGCTGGTTTGGTCCCTGGGGTGGTCACGGCGTGCTATGTGTTCTAGTGCGCCGGTGATGGGGAGTACTCCCCAGAGGAGGGTCCGGCAACGGACAGCCGCGGCGGGTTCACGGATGAGTGCTAACGCGTGCCCGTGTTCCCGCCGTAAGCGGCAGAGGAGGACACCGTGGAGTTTTAGTGGGTTAGAGTCCCACATAACTGCACTATCTCCCCGTGGTAGTGCAGTATGCATGAGCATTTCTCCACGATAAAAAAAAAAGGTAGCTGCGCGGTGCGGGAGAGATGATAGTTGTTACAAGTTGACGAATCACTGAGCTCTCGCATCAAGTCACCACACCCCTCCCGCACCGCGCTGCTACCTCAGGCAACGTCACAGTTAAGCGATCGGCCTGTACTATACAATCATATGCCTAGATAAACCCAAAAGACCAGGCGGTAGCCTCATTTTGTTTGGCCGAGCCCGCGACATTCTGAGCATATATTACCCCGCCATATGAGTCGTAAATGATGATTAGCTCTGAAATATACCCAAAACTATTTCTTGTGCAATTTCAGTCTTGAGTTAACTACTGTAATACGGAAGACACAGAATCATAATATAAGCTAAGTACTATTAGTTAATCTGTGATATAAGTCAAAGAGCGTGTAGTGTGTGACGGCACCACCCCTAGCACTAGTGCAAGGAATATACTACTCTCCACTAGTGGCATTTAGAGATTCGCACAGCAGCAGTGCGGGAGTATGCGTGCGCGCAACGTTTTGATACGGCAATTGCCGTATTATACGGCAATTCACGATTTTTTTTCAGAAAATACGGCATCCGGCAGTCCTCTCATTGCTAATCCATTGCTTCATAAGTGCGAAAAATTTGTCTGGTCCACAGTTCCACACGTAAATAACGCAATGAATGTTGTTGAACTGTCAAAATGAAACCGATCCCGATTGATAATGTGTTACGCAATTGCCCCGCTGGTAATACAAACAAGAAACAAATGAGGAATAGACATTTTTTATTAAATACGGCAATAAATTGCCGAAAAAAAAAAAAATACTAAAGTATTTTTTTTTCCTTAAAATACGGCAAACCAGACTGAGATACGGCAGCTCAGATTTTTACGATAGCAACACTGCGTGCGCGGCTCAGCCGGCTCATTAGCTTGCGACGAGGCGCGCACGCCGGAAGCCCGAGCTGCGCGCACGCATCGATTGTTTACGCCAGCCGCGTCGCGCCGCCTGCGCTCCGGGGCGGCCCAGCACCAACGACTATTGAATTCATTACACATTTCGTATTACTTCCAAGAACTAATTCATACCGAAGATTTTGCGCAACTTACAAGGTCGATCGTCAAGTTGTTCTTTTTTCCTTAAACCTTGTAAACAAGGATTCATTCAACAGGTTACCTACAAATCAATAAAAAATGCCATTCTGTTATTACCTATATATAAATGAATGAACGAAAGGCTGCTTAGTGCTTACCAAACAGTGAAGGGACAAGGAAATTACTTTCGATTTACAAATTCCATTTGCAAGCAAGCGTGACTAATTCGCTGTAGGTATCTAATACCTAGATATTGATTTAGATAGGTACCTATGTCCCAATGAGTAGGAAATCAAAACAACAATACGACTTTTATTTGTCCGTGACAGAAATCACCAAATGTTAATTAATATGATTGCACAGTAATAGTACATTATGATAAATGTGTATTATGATCACACGCGTTTCATGCGACGTTTTTCAACACACTTGCGAGGAAAAAACAGACTTGTACAACATATTGTTAAATATTAACTTGTATGAAAAATGGCGCGCTGGTTTTGTTTTTCCGCGCGCCGCGCTAGCCATGTACGTTACCCCAGCAAGAAAGTGTCTCCTAGAGTTATAGGAGTAGAACGTATAATATGTGCCCTATCTGCTGTAAATGTGCCCCCAAATAAAAAATGTGTGCCCCCTGTCGTTTTGGAAAAAAACGGAAAAAACGATTCCTGCTGGGGTAACGTTTTTCTAGCAGGAAAATTCTAAACGAATGATCGGAGAGAAAAATTGTGCATGGCCAGAGAGCTTATATGTGTGCCAAAATGTGCCCCCAAAAAAAAAATCTGTGCCCCTTCAGGTTTTCGAGATATTGCATTTCCTGCTGGAGTAACGTTTTGATGAATCGTATATCTCTACAACCGTTGCATGTGCCCCTGTAGAGTAAACATACACGAGTAGCTCTTAATGTGTGCCCCTTAGTGCCCCAATTAGTTTTAAGAAAATATTTATAGTTTTCAAGTTATAGCGGTTTTATGAAAACCCGAAAAAACATCGCAGCGCCTAAATTAGACAAGAAACAAGTTCGCTGAAAACTGTATTCGGTCCTTCTTGACGCTAATAATAACCATACAAAGTTTCAAAACTATTCATGCATGCGTTTTTGCTATAAGTCAAAATTATGGTGTCCTAACTTTGACGGCAAAATACAAGGAACCGGCTCAATCCGAGATGTGTAGGTGTAAACCAAAATCATGTGCCTTTAGTCAAAAATATATGGTGAAAATATTCAGCTTGGAATGTTTCGCATTAAGTAAATATTAACAAAAAACCAAAATATGTAAGCAACGGCTGGTTATCCGACCAAATTTGAATGACTACTAAAAAGCGACGGATTCATACATATCGATGACCTTCTTTATTGGACGTATTATACCTAAGCTGTTGTCCGTACAGTCGCGTTCAAAAGTTTTGGGGGCTAATTAAAAAATATATTAAATGCACCTTGTGACTATAATAAATGAAACCGCTTGTTGATGTGGAAATTATTATTTTTATTCCCTTAATTTTAATTCTTAAAGTAATTATTGCTTCAAATCACAGATCAAAGTTCCTACCTATAAATATTAGAAATTATTTGCACGTTTTGTAGTAATTATTATTTAAATTACAGATCAGTTTTTCATCTAAGTCTAACATATAATTATTAGTAAATTCGCATCACAAAAAATCACAGATCAGTATTAAGTATAATATTGTGTAAAAAAATATTAAATTTTAAATCACAGATAAATAATTTTCTTACGAGTAATTTGCTTATACATAGATTCAGATAAAGTGTGTTAGTATAGTAAACCGCATAAAGATATAACTGTAAATATCGAATGTGCACAAATTATCTGATGGTATTTGGCTATAAATAAACATATTTATCCCATATACGTAACAACATTATCACCTGACTGTGGAATGACACTTATATATCTAAAAAGCCATCAAATCAAAATTATGTGACACTACATAATCAGCTTTAATATAATAAGCCAGCTTTAATAGAGTTTGATAAGCCGCGAAAATGAAATTTCGTAACTATTAAATACGACTAAACTGAGTCAAAATTAAAAAAAGAATAAAAATGTAATAAAGAAACGTTTACCACGTGCTTGCTTTTTTATAAACAATCAAGCATACTAGCGGATTTATAAAAAAGCAAGCATGTGGTAAACGTTTCTTTATTACGCGGCTTATCAAAATCAGATTAATATAGGTACGTGACATTGAAACATTTCATTTCATAATTGGATTGAAGGAGGAGAATATTGATTGGATCATGGATGTAAAATTTTGATAAATAAATAATTGTTTTCTTTCTACTAAGTTGCAAGTGATGATGGATTGTTTTATTTGTTTCATTAAAATAGATTTATTTGTGATAAAACCAAGCAAACCCGTGATTTTGATAAGAACTTTGTCATAAACCCAAACTAGTTCAGGTTTTTGATCAAAAATCTGGATTGTTAGGTACAGGTTTATGATGAAATTTATTTTAAAATGTGTCATCTTCCGGTTTTTCATCAAAAACCCAATTTTATGAAAAACCTGCGACATATACACTAAATACAACTCTCAAAACTGTAGGTACCAAAATTTATTTGGTTAAGGTGAATGCTCCAACCAGCCCGCAAAATTCAAATTTTTTCTGTTTTTTTTTTTTGTTCCTACGCCTTTATGAACTTGGAGGGTTGTATTGGTGATTTTGATGATTATAATTCTGTAACTATATACGTCTTACAACCGCGAATAATATTTTAATCAACATACAACCTAGCACTGGCCTGCAAATTGCAAAAAACGCAAGAAATTTTGAATTTTGCGGGCTAGTTGGAGCATTCCCCTTAATGATGAAAAACTTACAATGCGTGCCACGAAAGATGAGACTTGACACACCACGTGGTTTGACATGCGCAGTACACGATTTTAGGTATCTTTAGCGGTATGAGGTCTGAGTGCGGGACGGGACTGGACGTCATAGGGGCGGCGGAAAGAGCGGGGGAGGCGGGGTCAAGTCTCATCTTCGTGGCACGCATTGTACTGTTAATTTATCTAACCTACGGCTTATCAATAAATATAATATGTACCTAATATAAAAAGACAAATACGGGCTTTTTATTTATATACAAAAAAGAGCACCTCTTTTTAGTAGTAGGTATTCATCACACATTTCATGAACTATATTTTTTTAAACATTGGGACCAAGTCAAAGACCTAGCAAATATCTCGATGTATTTCTTTCGTTCACACATAAATTACTGGATGTATTTTTAATTTTAATGAAATTTAGAATCGAGAAGATAGCTTACCTTGGAATAGCACTTAGGCTACTATTTATAATGTACTTAATCATGTGTAACATCGTAGAAACAGCTAGTAGAATATAATCCAATAACAACTTTATTTAATTACTTATTACTTTTGTAAGTCAGTGTACTCAGGCACAACACGTGTGAACCGGTTAGTGAGCAAAGTAAAGAAGGTCATCGATATGTATGAATCCGTCGCTTTTTAGTAGTCATTCAAATTTGGTCGGATAACCAGCCGTTGCTTACATATTTTGGTTTTTTGTTAATATTTACTTAATGCGATAATGCGAAACATTCCAAGCTGAATATTTTCACCATATATTTTTGACTAAAGGCACATGATTTTGGTTTACACCTATACATCTCGGATTGAGCCGGTTCCTTGTATTTTGCCGTCAAAGTTAGGACACCATCGTTTTGACTTTTAGCAAAAACGCATGCATGAAGTTTTGAAACTTTGTATGGTTATTATTAGCGTCAAGAAGGACCGAATACAGTTTTCAGCGAACTTGTTTCTTGTCTAATTTAGGCGCTGCGATGTTTTTTCGGGTTTTCATAAAACCGCTATAACTTGAAAACTGTAAATATTTTCTTAAAACTAATTGGGGCACTAAGGGGCACACATTAAGAGCTACTCGTGTATGTTTACTCTACAGGGGCACATGCAATGGTTGTAGAGATATACGATTCATCAAAACGTTACTCCAGCAGGAAATGCAATATCTCGAAAACCTGAAGGGGCACAGATTTTTTTTTTGGGGGCACATTTTGGCACACATATAAGCTCTCTGGCCATGCACAATTTTTCTCTCTCCGATCATTTGTGTAGAATTTTCCTGCTAGAAAAACGTTACCCCAGCAGGAATCGTTTTTTCCGTTTTTTTCCAAAACGACAGGGGGCACACAGTTTTTATTTGGGGGCACATTTACAGCAGATAGGGCACATAGTATACGTTCTACTCCTATAACTCTAGGAGACACTTTCTTGCTGGGGTAACGTACACGCGCTAGCCAGCACTAGCGATGCGCGCGCAAGTGTAAATAAAAGCACCAGAGAATACAATGCGTGCCACGTAAGAAGAGACTTGACACACCACGTGGTTTGACTTGCGCAGAACACGATTTTAGGTATCTTTAGCGGTAGGTACGAGGTGAGAGGTCTGAGTGCGGGACGTGACCGGATCACCGGACGTCATAGGTGCAGCGGAAAGAGCGGGGGAGGCGGGGTCAAGTCTCTTCTTACGTGGCACGCATTGTATACTACAATATACTGGAAAAAAGCACTGATCACACTCTGACAACAGACCGCTAAACAGCCTATAGAAAAAATATAATAAACAAAAAATAATGTTTTCGTACCACTTGCTCAAAAAAGTGACATTCTATGCCACAAAAAGCGAACATAACAATAGTCATAACCTGACATTGGCACAAAGTTATAACTAGTGCCACACTACAAAAAAAAAAACAATAGTCATTTTTAAATCTGTTAAAAACAGGGAAAGAAAATTGTACTGAATTTCATTCATCCTCTAGGGGGAGAATGTGATTTAAATTTGGAATGCTTACCGAAATTTATACTGAACTACATCTGTGTTTACACCATTATAAAGCATTATACATCTTTTTGAAAATGGAATACGCATTTATTATGCAGTTATGATTATTAAATAAAATTACGAAAACCGACGAGGCTGTATGAGCTTGATGCCTTTGTTTTTCCGACAAAAAATATTAGTCTAGGAATTTGCCGCGTTTCTGTTTTCTTCAAAATAGGTACATAAACGTTAAGTTTATTTTAATTTATTTTTACTTTTAATTGTCATTATTTTTAATAAATGCTTATCTCATATTATTATTGTGTTAATTTTTTCGCAAATGGTACGAAAAGTAGAGTATTTTCCTCGGTGATAAAGCTGTCTTAGTCTTGGGTGAACTTAAATCCCTCGCTACACTCAGGACCCGTCTTAAATCCCTCGCTTCGCTCGGGAGTAATCCTCGAGTCCTTTCGTTACGCTCGCGATTTAAATCGTTACCCGCGACAGAAGACACTGCTTTATCCCCTTGGTTAATAATCTACTATTAGACATCGTAGTGTTGTCGTATGTCAGATTGTAGTTTAGTTAGTATGGAATTAGAAAGTACTATTGGCATAGAGAAATATACATTAGTTCAGTGAAAATCCGCAATGATAGACCGCCATACAGGGTCATTTCCGTTTGGTTTCGGACAGTGGTAGACCGCGAAATAAAAATTTTCTTACGGTTTTTGCTGGTCAGTATTACGTACGTAAGTCCAAAGAATAACTGTTTCATGAAATCATCATTCTTTGGACTTATGTGGTCTTAGAGAGTTGTGTTGATGACTTTAATGATTATAATTCTGTAAATACATGTTAGTTACGGCCGCGATTCATATATTAATCAACGTACAACTTAATACTGACCAGCAAATTGCAAAGCACCTGCCATCCAATCTCTTCACCACCCTTGGTTGACTGGTAGAGAATGCCTAAGGCATTAAGTCCGCCTTTGTACCTTTTTGTGCGAAAAGTTTAAATAAATAAATAAATAAATTGCAAAAAACGTAAGAAAATTTGAATTTCGCGGGCTACCTTAGCGCTTCCCCCTTAAGGTAAATAAATATTAGTTCATTTTGGGACCAAGAACAATACAGACTATAAAAAAGTGAAATATGGCCCGTGGATTTCTTTTGCATGAAGTCTCTTTGATGAGATTAAAAAAGCGCGCATCTCCGACTAGTAAATAGTTATCTATGGCCTTAATGCACTAGTGGAATAACATAAAAGTCAAAGTCAAATCATTTATTTCAAATAGGCACATTAAAGGCATCTTTGAAAGTCAAAAATTACAGTAAAATTGAATTGATTCTAGTCGCCCCTTCCAAAAGGTAGTGTTCGTATGGAAAATGGGCAAGAAACTCCGCTGTTACTCTTTTAAAATGTTTTGTATACATAATATAATTATGTACATATCCACTTGCACGTCGGCGTTCGCGAGCCGTGATGTGGGACTTACGTCGCAACGCAACCGATTGCCAGCGCGTCAAAAATGCCGCGGATCTTCCCCGATAAAAACGTTTGCCAAAATAAAAATATTACAGCAATTTCAAAAAAAAAAATGCCATTGATTACGTTAGCTTAAAGAGAATAAAATTAAATAAAAATATATGCTGCAAACATACATATCCATACTTAAAAAAAATGTTAAAGTTAAAAAAGTAAATATTTTTTTCCGATTTCCCGGCAATTTTATTTTTCGTGATTAAAATATGCTATCTGTAACACTTATAAAAATTATAAATAAAGTAGACTATATGTCCTTCAAAATGATTGCAAAAGATTTGTATTTCATTCATGGGAAGTAGATTAAATAAATTGTTCAAAACAAGACTTCTCGGCCGGACCGGCCGGAACGCTGCGTATCATATTATTAATTTCGTTGAATCTGTTAAAAATATAAACGTTATTGATTTGTTATATATAACTAATTAATATAAATAGTTTATTTTATGAAAATATGGTATAATTTCTCTATTTCTCTTACAAATAATTTCTACAGTCCGTAAACAAACCAGAAACCGAACGTAAACAAACACAAACATAATTCGACAACTTCTTTTGCTAAATTTATCAACTTTCGAGAGTTATAGAGTATGATAATTATACACCATTATAACGTGTATATTGTCTAGAAAAATTTAATATATTACATTATTAGAAATATGCAATAAAACACGACATAATTACGTTAACACTTTTCACATACTCACACACGAAAGTTCACGAAACACGCCTGACTTCAAGTCGTTGTTACAACCACAGGATATTGAAAAATGCACTGCATTTGGTTTCAGAGCCATCTATATTTGTTTCTGTGTATTAAAAACTACAGATAATGTATGAAGGAGCCGTAATTCAACCGTAAGTTCATGTTTCCGAACGTTCCTCATAATGGCACTGTAGTACCACTGACGTAAGTCCCTAAAAACTTTTGTGGTACTACAGTACCCCGCGACGTGCAAGTGGATAAGTGAAGAAAAAGCACACGTATTTAATACACTGCATTATGGACCTAAAAGCGGTTCAATAAGAGCCACTACACGAACAAGTGTGTTGAAAAGATATGAACAATACAGAAACTACGTAAAAACGTTTAAAACGGCACACTCACACACACGCGCATCTACGATACCCCTAAGCGATAGGTGGCGATAGTCGCGGTGCTCTCAGTCACGGGTGCCGTGAACTGCCATGTTGGAACGAGTAGTCGCGTAATACATTTATTCCTTGCGCCACGGAGCGTCCATCTTTTAAAAATGTCGATTGTGTATTATACGTTTGCTTGAACTTGGCTTCTTTGAAACCGGAGCTTTCGTTTTTTTAAACTCCCTGCTGATCTTGAAAGGTAAGAATGATTTATTGTTATAATCGATATCGAATAATGGCCCGTGTGATCGGACCACTATTGAATTTAAGAAATTAAAAAAAATGAATTTATTTGTTAAACAAAGATGGCGGCTGCTAACATGTTATTTTTTTCATCATGGGTGTCGTTTTCATAGTTTTTGAAGGTGCTAAAGCCTATAGTGAGGTCAAAATGTAAATCCAAGATAGATGGTGCGAAATTTCTATTTTTTTTGTCATGAGTGTCGTTTTTCAGTAAATAATTACCACAGATATCGAGATAATTATTGTGACGTATTCACAAAGCACAAGCGGCGCATGCACGTGCGCGGGTGGGGATTGGCATTGCTCGCTCAACCGCCGACCGGTGCGGGTGTGTGCGCTCCTTGGTGAAACCAGTGTGAGGCTTTTATTTATATTCGTATACACAAGGACCGGACACCACAATTACGAAGAATAAAGATGTATTTTTTAGATGGATGGTGATGGACGGTAAGATGCAGGGTTAATTAGGTCGAGCGACGCGCATTTTGACTTCACTGTCGGCTTCAGCACCCTCGAAAACTATATTCACGATGAAAAATTTGAATTATTTTCGTAGCCGCCATCTTGGATTTACGTTTTGTCTAGAAGGAGGGAAAGATAACCAGTCAACTCCTAACCGCAAACTGCGTTAAAAAACTTCGTTACAATAAAACACATCAATTTTACAGACATTAAGAGTGATATTTCAACAAATAGGCCTAGTTTCCATACTGTTCATATTTATACTGTGACGATTGCTTGTGTTGCGTCATCAGATTCATGTAACATAAAGATGGTGAAGGAACCGAGCATACTCAATACCTACCGTATTGAGTATTGGCGGTCTGCACAAAGAGATCAAAACCATCACGGTAACCAAAACAAGATTTAAATCGATACATAGAAGTCATTTACAACGATGTGGTAGTTTAAATAAAAGTTATCATTGTTCGGTTGCGCTTGCGTGCTATAAGCCGGCGGATTGCCAGCCAGTTAATTAGGTGCAGGGAGACTGGCGAGGGTGCGCCGCGCGCCGGCCGCTGTCCCGCCTGTGCCGACTGGCCGGGCGTCGCACACTCGATGACTCGTTCGCCCACTCGGGACAACGAACAGAAGGACCACTTGTAACAACGCAAGGACCTCGGACAGTTTGCTACTATCGTTTGCGAACCAAACTAAAAGAATAGTCTTGCTTGGCGTCTCGTTTTAAAGCTTATGAAACCCAACACTGGGACTGTTCCAACTGCTCTTCTTCCTACTTATTTTGTATTAGCTGTGCCCGCGACTTCTTCCGTGTGCGTGATGAAAAACAAATTGGATTTCATGGTGTTTATTTTTTTGCGCGGAACCCTAATTACTTTTCTAAAATAAAGTAGGCTAGTTGCTCCTTAAACCATCAGCTGAGGTCTGTCTGCCTTTGAAAGTCGGGACTTTGACCGAATTTGAAGGGTCAAATTCGGTCCAGGCGTTTTGGAGATTAGCTTAGCCGGAACAAACTGACAGACAGACAAAAATAAAAAAGTCAAATCATTTATTTCAAATAGGCACATTAAAGGCACTTTTGAACGTCAAACCTTACAGTAAAATTGAATTGATTCTAGTCGCCCCTTCCAAAAGGTAGTTTTCGTATGGAGAAGAATGGGCAAGAAACTCCACCGTTACTCTTTTAATAGTACATTACGATATTAGTGCGTAAAGATGGTTATAACATGCGAGGCGGAATTTCAGCCCGAGCCGAAGGCGAGGGCGTAATTGAGCCGAGCATGTTATAACCATACGCACGTATATCGTACGACGTTTTTTAACACATTTGCGAGGAAACAGAAAAAAAACATTTTATATTTTGTTCATTTTTAATTATTGAAACAGTGAAATTACAATTGTTAAAATGATACGTAGTTGTAGTTGGTTTTTTAATTATGTTTTTATTATTATTATTACTATTCATAATGTCATTGTTTTCTGTTAGGGTAAATGTTGGAGACGACGAAACTTCTTGAAAGGCGGCAGAAGAGTATTGTAATTCGTCATTAGTTTGTAAATAAAAAAGTATCATCAGTAGAAGAGGGGCGCGGCTCAGGGCAAAACTTCTTCGTTTGTGGCTCCAAATTTATGTCTGAGTTATTTTGGCACTTATATTTGCTTTGTTTTGGATGGAATCTTTAAATTACCGAATAAACTGTTTTTTTTTTTTTATTTTAAATAAACTCAATCTGTGAATGCACACTGTTGCTTTCCCGCCATTTTAACAGCGCGCTAGCGCTGCCTACTGACTGGCGCGCCGCGCGGCGATTAGTTCGAAATTTGAATAGCAACAGCGCGCTGCTCACTAGCTGGAGTCGTGCGGCGGCGATCAGTTCCAAATTTGAAATGGCAAATAATGCTGTTATGGAATTTGTATGGACTATAACTTAACTATTTGCTTTGATAACACACGCGTTTTTTATGACCCTCTTTACATATTTAAAACCGGTGGAATTACATCAGCTTTACGAGCAAGGGTGTTAAAAAATGTTTTTTAACACCCTTGCTCGTAAAGCTGATGTAATTCCACCGGTTTTAAATATGTAAAGAGGGTCATAAAAAACGCGTGTGTTACCAAAGCAAATAGTTAAGTTATAGTCCATACAAATTCCATAACAGCATTATTTGCCATTTCAAATTTGGAACTGATCGCCGCCGCACGACTCCAGCTGTGACTGCAGCTAGTGAGCAGCGCGCTGTTGCTATTCAAATTTCGAACTAATCGCCGCGCGACGCCAGTCAGTAGGCAGCGCTAGAGCGCTGTTAAAATGGCGGGAAAGCAACAGTGTGCATTCACAGATTGAGTTTATTTAAAATTAAAAAAAACTGTTTATTCGGTAATTTAAAGATTCCATCCAAAAGAAAGCAAATATAAGTGCCAAAATAACTCAGACAATAAATTTGGAGCCACAAACGAAGAAGTTTTGCCCTGAGCCGCGCCCCTCTTCTACTGATGATACTTTTTTATTTACAAACTAATGACGAATTACAATGCTCTTCTGCCGCCTTTCAAGAAGTTTCGTCGTCTCCAACATTTACCCTAACACAAAACAATGACATTATGAATAGTAATAATAATAATAAAAACATAATTAAAAAACCAACTACAACTACGTATCATTTTAACAATTGTAATTTCACTAACTGTTTCAATAATTAAAAATGAACAAAATATAAAATGTTTTTTTTCTGTTTCCTCGCAAATGTGTTAAAAAACGTCGTACGATATACGTGCGTATGGTTATAACATGCTCGGCTCAATTACGCCCTCGCCTTCGGCTCGGGCTGAAATTCCGCCTCGCATGTTATAACCATCTTTACGCACTAATATCGTAATGTACTATTACAAGGTTTTGTATACATAGGTAATATAATTCTATGTGAAGACGATGCACCTAGAATAAAAGTCTACCCCAAAAAAATAATAAAAAGAATTAAAAATTAAGCAATTACAGGTAAATCAATTATGTGATAGATACAATGGTGCTCACATATTTACAAATTATTTACAAATATTGGAAAAGTAGATGACCTTTCTAGAACTCTAACAAGTGTGTGAGTTACTGTAGTCACAGATTGTAAAAATCAATGTCATAAAATTTAAAAAAATATAAATTAAATTAGGAACCAGTTTGATTTTGTCTAGACACTAGATTGTCCTATGGAGCAGGACCAGCATGTTTCCAAGCATTCTTATCTTGGATATAATCCTCTAATTTGTAATATCCCTGTTTACATAGTGTACTTTTAATATGAGTTTTAAATTTTCTTTCATTTAATTGCAATATGTCACAAGGTATTTTGTTGTAGCATTTGACACAGTACCCCATAAAAGATGTATGTACTTTAACATAAATATTACCACATAATATTACCTACTTGGTAATAGCGTTTTTACAAAACCATTATAATTTCTGCATCGGAACTGAAAAAAAATGCATGGATATGGAGCGGCGACATTATTTGACACGAGAACAGATGATGAGAGCCCTCGGAAAGTTGCAAGCTGGTTCCAGGCAACGTACTATGGCTGTCGCTCTTAGCACTACATAGAACGTAGAACGACATAAGCCGCCTCTGGACACCCTATCGTATCACGGGCAGCGTGGCCGAGCGACATGGAGGACGATCTCGCATCACCACTCGCAGACAGGACCGGTACATACAACATACTGCTCGACGGAATCGTACCATGACAGCCATGATGTTGGCTACTAGGCTCCACAGCTCTTCAGGCTTGCTGATAAGCGACCAAACCATCCGAAATCGTTTACGTGAAGTGGGTCTGCGTTCCCGAAGACACAGAAATTGGGAGGAAGAAGACTGGCGTTGTGTTTGATTTTTCGATGAATCTCGTTTCGGTATGAGGCCGGATACAAGACGTACTCGAGTTTGAAAAACCTCTGGACGTCAAGAACATTTGAAATTTTGTCAGGAAGTTCATTCATATGGAGGGGGAACAATAAATGGTTTGGGCCGGTATTGTATCGGTGGAAGAACCGATCTCATTTGGATCAGGGGCAACCTCAATGGTCAGATTTATGCGGAGAGGATTGTTTCAGACGTGATCATCTCTTTGCGGAGCCTGTTGTGTGATTAGTTTCGACTAATGCACGACAATGCACATCCACACACGGCTTGAGTCTTTACACGCACACTTGCCGATGCTCGCATCAACGTTCTGCCATGGCCTGCTCAGTCGCCAGACCTCAACCCAATTGAACACGCATGGGATATGCTCCAAAGAAGAGCTCTGCCGAGTGTGGATGCCATGCATACCCCAACAACTTTTTGACTTGTTAGAAAGAACGTGGACGGCAATTCCTCGAAATGATTTTGATGAACTGATTTTAAGCATGCCAAAACGCTGTGATTCGTGGCAAGGGTGGAAACACAGATTACATTTTTTTTTTATCTTTCCAATAAAATTTTTAAAAATCCTCATTTTTCGTTTTTTTTTTTTTTCAATTAAATGACGACATTATTTTTACAAAACAGGGATGAAGAAGCCAGTCTGGAACACTCACTGGATATGGTAAGTATTAATTGGATATTTTTTTATAGTTAAAAATGTACTTCAACCCTAGACACTTTTGATGTGTGTACTTTCTTAAGCATTAACCCCCTTACTAATAAACGTTGTATAGCGTCTGTATAGATACACAACGGTTCGTCTTCTTTTGAAAGTCAAATTACTGACGACTGAAAGAGAGAAATCGGTGTGTACCTATTCATCTGATATAATACTTTTGTTAGTAAGGGGGGTTAGTAAAAAACTGTTATATTGATATTACAAACAGACACTTTAATTTTATTTATTTGTGTAGATTGTAATAGTGTGGTAATTTAAAGATGAGAGTTCAGTTTCACGCCCTCTGTACTACGTTGCCGGGCGGCGCGACGTACAGACTAGTGTTTCTTCGCTGTGGGCAGAGGGCAGCAGCAGTCGGCTCCGCCGTGGCGGGCAGGCGGGCTGGCGGGCAGGCGGTGGATGCTAAATATAGCGCCGGCGCCGCCCGTTTCTGATTCACACATAGCATGACACCAACAACTGCGCCCAAACACGATCTTTAGCGCATCTTAAGCATTCTGGTTTTATTAATATGTAAAAAGACGGACGGACGATTGGAAAATTTGGAAAGCAGTCATCTAATTCGCAAGTCATCAAATTTATGTTCAGAGTTTCGGAAACTAACCTGACTGATGAATGAAAAATGTATTAGCGTGCGTAAGCTCCGCCTGCTACATCCATCAGCACGCCGTCGCCAATAGCTAGTGCTACATCACGAGCTACTGCACTACGTTGTGATATCTCCAAGCGGCAGAGCGACTGCCACAGGGAAAACGATATTATTTTGAGCCTTCAGTCAACAGTCAAATACAGAGAAATTTATCATTATAACATAAATATCCTTATTCGATTATCTAAAAAGTAACGTGAGCAATCTTTGTAAGTGCTATTTATAGGGAACTCCAGGCTATTAATCATACTAGAGTACTGAAAAGGCTAACAATTTCGGTCAAAAACAATAGCAGTGCGATTTATTCAAATGCTGCACGCTGATCAGATCACTGACGCGCGGCTATTATATCGTATTATAATGGCTGTCCTCCATGTTATGAGGCTACTTATTATCAATTCATTTTAACCGAAGTAATTAGCATACTTATACCTGTACACAATAATAATAGCGTACGTGTAATAAGTTTGAATTCTCACTTCCAATCGACTAGTTACTAAGATGGACCAGAACTTCAAGGTTGTTGTTAGAAGTTGGCCACAAAAGCAATCAGCGCAGATAATGTCTGTCTGTCGTTATTAGTAATAACGTCACGTCATGGACATTTCGAGCATTTTCCCTGAACAGTCACAACATATTTACGTACCTACTCAAACACGATCGTAATTCTCAATCGATCCTCGTGTACTATGAGCCCACCGCCATCTGCCTGAACAGCAAATTACAAGTATAGGCTAAAAAAAGTTACGTTGTAGGCACTGCTATCGACCATCAATAAATCATCAGGCAGTCCCGCCCGACCATGTACTGAACCACGACCGGAAGCGAGAGGTTATCCGTTGCACCGACCGCCGCACGTCGCGACGAGGTCAGGGCCTGTAATGCCCAGGCTGGGCAATCCTCCAGAGTGGACGCTCCGTTGTCGCGGCACCACGATGGTGGCAACCAGGCATCGGCTCTCAGCCTATACGGCACAGACGGGAAGTTAAACCCTGCGGGAAATATTTCCCGCCACAATGAGGAGTGGGCCACGCACAAGTCGCGCAACATCATCAGCATCGAACCCTGATAAGGACTCGACGATTTAAGGAAGCTGCAGTGGTTTATTTATAATCGTTGCGTTGGTAGTTGGGTGCCATGTGGTGGGACTCTGAGTCTAGCTTCTAGACTGTCTAGTTAGTATCAGACTCCTGTTTGTTCCCCCACTGCGTATGCAACGCCTTCATGCATATTATACGCGGGCGGGAACAATGAAAAGCTTGTAAAAACATAACCCCTTTTTGTAATTGAGTAATAAATAACTAAGGTACAGACGCCAGCACATCAAGCTACCCGAAACTGTCAAATTTCCCCAATCAACTTTGAACCTTATGTTTTAGCGATAAAGTTGAAAATCTATTAAAGAAATTTGACAGATTGTAGTAGCTTGATGTGCTGGCGTCTGTACCTACTTAAAAATAATGAATTTATCATCATCACGAAACAGTAAAAAACCTAGTTTGTCGAGCTCACAGAGTAAGTTTAGTAGGAAGTGTTCGTGGTTCGTTTAAAATCAGTAACGAAAACCGGCCAAGAGCGTGTCGGGCCACGCTCAGTGTAGGGTTCCGTAGTTTCCCGTACGTCACAATAAGATATGTAAACGAAGTTAAAAAAATGCTTGCATATACGATTATACTACAAACTTAGTCCAGAAATTGTTATGTACAACTTTTTGTCTTTTTTGGATAAAAACTGTTGTTTCCATCAAGTTCAAAATAATTTTCCTAGAAAGTCCTTATAAAGTTCTACTTTTCAGATTTTTTTCATATTTTCTAAACTTATGGTTCAAAAGTTAGAGGGGGGGGACACATTGTTTTTTACTTTTGGAGCGATTATTTCCGAAATTATTGATATTATCAAAAAATGATTTTAGTAAACCCCTATTCATTTTTAAATACCTTTCCAACAATATATCACACGTTAGGGTTGAAATTAAAAAAAAAATCACTTCCCACTTTACATATAGGGGGGCTACCCTAATAAAACATTTTTTTCCAATTTTTATTTTACCACTTTGTCGGCGTAATTGATATACTATATTGGTACCAAATTTCAGCTCTCTAGTGCTAACGGTCACAGAGATTAAGCGAGGACGGACGGACGGACGGACAGACATGGCGAAACTATAAGGGTTCCTAGTTGACTACGGAACCCTAAAAATCAGCAGTTGCGCACCACATGTGGTGTATATGTGTAGATGTGTACGAACCACGGCTGCGTATACAACGCAGCCGTGGTTCGTACTGCTATCAGCGGGCAGCCGGGCACGGGCGCGCGGCGCGGCGGGCGGCGGGCGGCGGCGCCGCGGCGGGCGCAACACACGATACACGCGGCACGCACGCCTATGGCGCTGGCTCCACGAGCGAGAGAATCGCGGCGATATTATCGTCGTGCCACGTATTTCTATACACTCTCTATGGAACCGTCTCCACACGGCGATATTACCGCCGCGATGCGACGAGTGGCAATGAGCGCGCGAAACGTCATTACATCGTCGCTAGCCCGCCGCGACTAGCAGCGGGCCCGCCGCGCGCTCGCGACGAGCGCGCAGCGGGCGCGCTGTCAAACGCAGCGTCATTTCAGCGTTGCCTCTCGTTAAGCAAGGACGTTTCGAGAAGTTTTTTAAAGGAAACGCGGCGATACCGTTACGAGTCGCCGCGGAAACGCTGCGATTCCGTTACGATACGCGGCGGAATTATCGCTCGTTCGTGGAGATTATCCGACGATATAAGGGCGGACTCGTCGCGATTCTCTCGCTCGTGGAGCCAGCGCCTATGTCACTGCATTTGTGTGCTTCCTACGAGTCCCTAAGTCCCTATATCACGCTTTTATTATTTTTTCTAACTTCGTATAATACTTATTAGGCCATCATAGATCCCTGTAGAACATCATTATTAATTATGAACTTATCCATGTGAAGATGTTTGGCTCATGGAAATTTTTAACAATACTGAAAGTTTAAAACAATGCAGCTCGTTAATACTTTGTTTTTCTTTTTACATGTTTTTAGTACACTAGCTTCAGCCTGCAACTTCATCCGCGTGAAATTCGTACTTTCCTCTAAAATTTCGAAAATGTATGTTTATGATCTTTATCATTTTTTTTTTTATTTTTTTTTTTTTAGATAAGTAAGTATTCGGGCCAATTTTTAAGTTTATACATAGATCAAAGGGATCAGATTTTTCAAATAAACTGTATCCCTCGCTTTTCAACCCCATAGTGTGCAGTATTAACAAATCCAGGGGGCTTAGGCTGAATTTTACAGTCACGCGATTCGGTACTCTTGAAAACAATATTGTCAACAATTACCCCACGCCAAGCCCGAACCCAATTCCACTTAGTTCTCCAAAATCTAAAAATCATTTGGCGCTAGCATCGAACTCAAGAGTACGAAACGTCACAATTCCAATGTCGATCTATCGGAATTAAATTGAAGAGTAAGCATGTACCCTGTATGAGATCATCATCGTCATCCTTCTTGAAGTTGATATTCAACCTCATTTTTAATACATGACCTAACCAGAAATTTCTATCTATGTAATTTTTTAAATTATGAATCGTTTATACGTCAGATGGCATTTTTTTCATGGTAGCACGACTGACTTGGAAAAAGTTTGTGACAAGATACATGCTATTTTTTGGAACGAACGCCTAAAGCCTCCTACAAACAGGCGCGGCACGCGACACAAAGGCACCGCTAGTTGCGCAACTTGCGGTGCCTTTGCGTCGCGCGCGATTTTATCGCGTGTCGCCCCTGTTTGAAGGAGCCTTAAGGTGTATAGATGGCTCACTGACCTTGTGCATGTGGGCGGAGCTAAGCGTCCTACGTAAAACGCGTGCGGTGGCGCGCTACACTAAAACGAAATTCAAAGAATATGCAGAAGCGCAGACATGCCGCACGTAGGTCGCCATTTTTGCCTACGATTCCAGAAGGGAATGGCGGATGCAAGACTGATATATTTTGTACTAGCTGTTACCCGCGACTTCGTCCGCGTGGAATTTAAGAAAAAGTTATTGTTGAGTTCGCAGAGTTTACGATAACTTATTAATTCTGTATTCCGCGTAAAGAAATACCTATGCATGTTTAATGAAATTCTTCTAATATTTCTCCATTTAGTTCTTTTTGATCGTTTTTGCATTTTTAGTTTAATTATTATTTATATTTAGTTTTTCGTATTAGCCTTTTTATATACAATATTTGGTGTACAATTTTCTTGGGCTAAAACAAAAACACTATATTATTATATTATTTATTCAATCAATTTCTATGGAGATTAAGGAATCTTCACGTATAGGATCCACTTATAAACATAACTATACTCCGTTTCTTTATTATGATTTGTTTATATTTGGAAGTACCTAATTAAACGGAGTATAATACAACCTCCCTATTTGAATCGGATATTATTCAATATTTCATTTCATTGGTTTTAATTTTTTTTCGTAAGAACCTATTTTCCTTTTTTTTCTAAAATAAAAGTAGCCTAAGTTACTCCTTATTCACCTATCTGCTAGTGAAAGTCCCGTCTTAATCGGTTCAGCCGTTTCAGAGATTAGCGGGAACAAACAGACAGACAGACGGACAGACAGACAAAAATTGTAAAAAAAAATATTTTGGTATATTACAAAAACAGTCAGAAGTCGACTAGCAATCTCACAAAACTATGGCATAGCAATATTAGTACTAATGTAATGACCTTCTTCTATAAGAACGTTTGACAACACTACAAATTGGCCACATGATTGTTATTACAAATTTCAATAAGGTTCGTAAGCGTTACGGTGGCAAAATGGCTAACACTGTACCTCGCATGGCGAACGTTCGGGTTCGAGTCTCACATCAAACATGAAAAATATTTTTTAAGTATTACACGTTTACACGTGAAATAAGAATGCCGAGTTGCTAACCAATAATTATGTTAAATATTCCACAAAAATAAACGAAGATTCTTTTGTTTTACAATTATTATTTTCAATCTTAGTTGGAAGTAAAAATACTTGCATAGGAAATTGACCCGTTACCTTCTATGAATAAGGAGCATAATCGCGTTTACAATTAATATTTTCAAAAATACTTTCATACGAAATTGTTCCGTAGAGTCTAATTGATAAGGAGAATGATCGCATTTGCGAAAACTGACGCGTTGGGTACCTATGTAGTTGAGCGAGTAGCCGTATAAAATACTTTGAAGTCTTGCAATTATTTCGAGTCGGTACCTAGTGTAGGTACGTACTTTGGTATCTGTTTGTTGATGAAAGCTGTTTATTATATTTTATTTTTTGATTAGTTTTTTCTAAGTTATGTTGTTGGTGTAAATGTTTGTACTATCAGTATATAAAAAATGGTCAACAAGAAAATAAACGGAAGGCAATAAAGAGATCTTATTCGACGAAACAAATTGTAAAGTAAGTACCTACTTTTTTGTACACACCATAGTATTTTGTTTGTACAGATTATGACGCGTAATTTCGACATACATTACAACAGCTCGATTGGTCTAGTGGTCTCGTGCGTCACGTCACTATAGTTTAGTCACTAACGCCCGGCTTCAAATCCAAACTTTTCCATATTTGTTTTTTTTTTTATTTTCTTATTTGATATGTTTTTTTAATTATTATTTTACTTTTTGCCGATTTTCTTGTTTGAAAAATTTCAGACTATATTATTATTGCTTACACTCTTTTGTAAAACACTGTAGGTAATATAATTTTTTCCGAATCAAGCTTGGTGGACGTTTTTATTTTATTTTTATTATATTACTCTAGATTCTGAAGAAAAATAACTATAGGAATAAAAATTATTGTTTTTATTAAAATAACAATTACTTATTGAATTATTTTAAAAATAAGAAAATAAAAATATGCGCATTATAATTAAAAAATAACAAAACAAAAGATAAGTACATTATAATTAAAAAATAACAAAACTAAAGATTATGCCGTCCACCGAGATTCGAACCTGGTGATTACGCAGTGAGAATCCGGACAGTAGAGCGCGGAGGCAATCGTGCACAGGGATTGAAAACCGGTACGAATTTGGGTTCCGGTTCTTCATTTCGGTTCTTAAAAAGGTTCTTCTTTTCGGTACGGTTCCGGTTCAGGTTCCGGTTTGGTTCTGGTTCCATAGTACCGGTTCCAAATAAAGGTTCCAATATACCGGTTCCGTATCATCCGATTTAAAGGTTCTCTAAGAAAGAAGGGATGACGCGTGGCTAGCGTATCTTTTCTTTCAGTTAGCCTCCGAATTATTGGTGAGTAGAAGTCTGTACTGTACAGTGTCAGCAAATATTGACAGTAATTATTATTAGTTGTTTATATAATCTACAGTTACTGTTAATAAATTAATATAAAATGGACAAAGGTAAGTTTAATCGTATTGTATTCACTTAGATATTATCATCTCCTTTATTTATTGAATATACAGGGTTCATGGAAAAACACCAACAACCTCTTAAGAGTTCATTGTACAACAGACAAGTACACGAATGTATAATATAAATCAAACAATGAAACAAATATAGGGCGCACGCGTTGTTCATGCAACGAATGATGCGAATGATCTACAAATGCAATGTACCCCTCTCTCCTCTTACAAAATCTCCTATCTTGCCGCTATTGTCCTGCGCTGAGCGGCATCGTATGAACTCGTTCGGTCTCTTACTCGTACCGCTAAAGAACCGGTAAAATAAAGGTTCTAATTTAGGTTCCGGTTCCGGTTCGGGTTCTAGCAACCGGAACCACTAAATACCGGTACTTTACCGGTATTTTAGGAACCTTTTCAATCCCTGATCGTGCATCCTATTCGAGTCGCGAAATTACGCTTCTAAATATAATGGAAATCGCTCATCGACGAAATCCGCGCGGTGCACCCCGCCAAAGGCGGGGACTATTCGTATCCCACTTCATCTGCTTCACCCCCTCAAATACATAAAAGTCGTCTATTCACCGCCACGTAAAGAAATACCTATGCTAATTTTATTGAAATTCTTCTAATATTTCTCCATTTAGTTCTTTTTGATCGTTTTTGCATTTTAGTTTAATTATTATTTATTTTTAGTTTTTCGTATTAGCATTTTTATATACAATATTTGGTGAACGATTTCCTTGGGCTAAAACAAAAACACTAGGTATATTATTTTATTATTTATCCAATCAATTTCATTGGAAATTAAGGAATCTTCACGTATAGGATCCACTTATAAAAAATAAAAAAAACTATACTCCGTTTCTTTATTATATGATTTATTTACATTTGGTTAAGTACCTAAATAAACGTAGTATACAACCTCCCTATTTGAATCGGATATTATTCAATATTTCATTTCATAGGTTTTAATTTTTTTTCGTGGGAACCTATTTTCTTTTTTTTTTCTAAAATAAAAGTAGGCTAAGTTACTCCTTATTCACCTATCTGCTAGTGAAAGTCCCAGTCACAGAAATAAATCCGCACAAGAATATGAGAAGGTAGTAATCAATAAACTCAGTAATGCAAATACCTACTCGTAGATTGACAACTAAGAATGCTCATTTTTTATAAATTAAGGTATTTGAAAACATTTTTTTTTTATTGTGAGTAAGTATGTAGTTATTTTCTAAACAGTCAAAATAAAATGGCCTGAAGCGGTTGTTTTAATATTACAAACAGACACTCCAATTTTATTTATTAGATAAAGTTTTAAAGATTTTTATTTATAAGATTAAGTATAGATAGATAGATACTTATTAGTCCACTCAACGAATAAACCAAAAAGAGGTGTAGAGTGCGTGAGCTGGGCCCTGAGCGATTTCTTCAGAAAGTTGCTCAGAGTGCTTAGGGAGTAAACATACTAAAAGTCCCCGCGTCTAGGAGGTGAGCCGGAGTGGGGGGTATAAAAATTCCCACTTTTGAGTTTTTCGCTAATATCTATAAAACGGTGCGTCGTCGTAGAGAAAACGTATTTTTCTTGACTTGCTTTGCTTTGGCATTTTTATTTATTTACAAATTATCTTATACATATTTACAAAATAAACAATATAAAAAAAAAAACAGTATTTAGAAATGGCACCACTAATAAAGCGTCCATGCGGACAATAGAAATGGGCCCTCTGCAGCGAGCTAATCTATAAACGCATACTGATACAATTCGTTCATAAATATTTGCACTAACACAGCCAAACGCGCGTAGTCGATCGATAGCCGGGCGGAGCAGCGAGCGACACAGCCACCCCGTCTCAGTGCTAACGCACGACTGCCGCCCGCGCCCGCGCAGAGCACCTCTGAACCTATATCTCAAAATGGGGCATTGTCTTTGCAACTGTTGATTGATTTAAAAACGCTATTTCAAATATGTAGTACCTCTAACCACCAATTTTTCAGTGTAAAAATATTTCCAAACATCAAAGCCGTTTAGAAGTTATAAGCAAATGTTAGCGAAAATAGCGTTTTGGTAAATATTTTTTTAAGGCAAAAGTATTAGCCTTATGAAAAAACCCTGTTTCAAAAATGCTGTACATGAATCTATAGCAAACATATATTTTTTACAGACCTTCTAACCAAACCGTTAATGAGTTATAAGCTTCATAAAGTGACCGAGTTACGGTACTAAACGAGAGTAAGGCCCTTAAATTGATAAATGATAATAATATGTGATGCGAACGTAATATGAAATAATCAAAATTTGTTTGTGTTGTTTTGTGTTGATTCGAGGTGCGTATTTGCTATCTTTTTTTGGTTATCCATTGTTTTTATACATGTTGCAATATTTTTAATCGCATTCGTTCTATAATAAACTAGCCTCTGCCCGCGACTTCGTCCGCGTGTAATTTCTTGCTCCCCCAACCCATCGCATCGCATCACCCGCCCGCGCTATCACATCGTTTTCTCTTAGCATTCTTCCTGACCTTTTTCTTTTTGCTCAGCTCCAAAGAGTCCTGGCGTGATTAAGCTTTCCACATGGATTGGACAATTTAATGCAAAAATAATTGATAATTCCAGAGATTAGCATGTTCAAACAAACAAACAACAGTTTGATTTAATAATAGCTGTGCCCCGCCGTTTCACCCGCGGTAATTTCAGGAAAAAACTTACTAAAAACTTGTTGACAAAAAAAACAACCGACTTCCAAAAAAATACAAAGTGAAAAATAACTTTAATTTCGGAAGTCGGTATCGTTGGTTCTGTATTTTCATTTTTTGACACCGACTTTCGAAATTAAAGTTATTTTTCACTTTGTAGTATTTTTTTTGGAAGTCGGTTGTTTTTTTATTTTTAAGTTTTTATTTTTCACTTTTTAGTTGTACCTGCCTACCCCAAACAAATTCATATAACACTACTTGGTATATGAATATCAGTGACAGGAAGCTATTGAACACATCTGCCTACCCCTTTCAAAGGTACAGGCGTAATGTTATGTTGTGTGATTGCGTAAACAATTATTGAAGAGTTCCGTTGTCTGTCTCCGAAACTCATCATCAGATCTTTATGAAATTTAAATTGGTCCTATTTAAATTTCATAAAGATCTGATGATGAGTTTCGGAGTAAAAATATTTCCGGAATAAAAATATTTCGAATAAAAAAAAACACTGGCACTCCGGTAGTGCCGACAGAAGTGAAAACTTGAACAAAGTGACTGGTTTATTCTTCTCGTGAAAGGAATTTATTCAGATTTACAAATAAGCACACAGGATAGACTTCAGCAGTGCTATTCTCTAAAAGACAATTTCATGGCTGTAAGCTGCGACGAGCTCGTCGACGAGACAGCCTTGAGATCGACCGAGCGTACAGCGCTGATTCAAACCGTATTCACTAACGTGGTTGTGCTCGTCGTCGAACCCAAGGCTGTAACCTCCCGTCGCTGTTTCTCAGACGAACGTAGGGCTTGACACAAATTCTATAAATTATAATCGATCAATCTCGACTGAGAGTTTTATAGGTTTAAAATATATATTAAAGGTCTATCTTTAAGTATTATAAGGAATACAGTTAAACTATAACCAATATCATATTTAAAAGAGCTTATTTCATATTTCTTATTACATTTTAAGGCTGAATGACGATTCCTTTGCTCTATTCGTGCAACGCGACGCGACGATGAATTAAAAGTCAACATGACATAACAATAACCATGGTGTTATAACTTCGAACAACTTGATAGAATCTTCAAAAAGTTTTTTGGCCGTAACACTAGATGGTGCTATTCAAAAGTTTACAAACAAATATTTTTATTACACTGGTATTACTGTTTTTTTTTTGTTGTGGCTACATCACAACATAGTTGTCATGTGTTTATTTCATTTCACGCAGACACTGGCATTTACATTCTCTTCAACAGAAAAAAAAACTTATAAAAAAAGCAGACAACAAATAATCATTTAATATTTGGTAGTTTATTTACTAAAAATAATAATAATTACTAATAATTGAGCAGAAAATGTTAATTATTTATTTTAACAAATATAAATTACAGTGATTCATTCGGAAATGGAACGTAACGTAACATTGACTGTTTACAAATATTGAAATATCACAATCCGTTTATTTTCTTCTGAGGTGAATGGATGCTTTTTTTTATTGTATTTTGTAAATTTTTAATGACGACCCGGCTTATAACACTGTTTCTTTTCCCGACTGACCTGGCTTTTACTTGGATTCCGATATTACCGCTATCATCGACTGACCTGTGGCTGAGAATTTGGACTTTACTGTTTTGTATTGTGAATTGGATTTTGTCGACCATGCCTATGAAAAGATGTTGTGCCTGCTGCAAAACACGTAAGTGCATTTAAAATTACAACCAATCTCAGCAATATTAGTTCATTTTGGTCCTATATGTACATACAAGACTTAACTAAATGGCAAAAGTGATGTGGATAACACATCACATTTTTGGGAGTACATACTAACACAATTAATGAATGTGGATGTGATCTATACTTGCATTATTTCTACGATTTACAGGAAAATAATATTGTAAAATGTTTCCTTGTTGCTTAGATGTGCAACTTGTAGTGTACATTTTACATTTGATTTTATTCTATGTTAATAGCTATGTGGCTCGTTTCGCCACTAGTTTGTTTAGGCTTAGTTGTTAGCGAAGCAATGTTTGGGCCTATGTTTAAGTTGAGTGTGTTATATCACTACATAGTATAAAACAAAGTCGCTTTCTCTGTCCCTATGTCCCTATGTCCCTTTGTATGCTTAAATCTTTGAAACTACGCAACGGATTTTGATGCGGTTTTTTTTAATAGATAGAGTGATTCAAGAGGAAGGTTTATATGTATAATAATAATAATGTTTCCGTGCGAAGCCGGGGCGGGTCGCTAGTTTAGTATAATACAACTTGTAGTCTGGCTATTATACTAACTGACAATTCTTTTCTCTTTACAGGGGCAGATAATGTTATCCTGCATTTATTTCCTAACCCAAACAAGGAACCAAACCGATTTAAATTATGGGTTGATGCTATTGGTGGTGATCTTTTTTTATTAAAAGATCAAACTATTTTTGATTCTAATCGAGTGTGTCATGTACACTTTGATGAAAAGGACCGCACCTGGAGTAAGAGACTCAGCCCAAATGCAGTACCTACATTAAACTTGCGAGGTAATAATAATATTTGTGTATAACTGGTGCAAAAACACAAACAAGTTATTATCAGGGTCCAGAACTGATTACGATGAAAATGATGAAATTCAAAAATTAGCACATGTGTACTGTACGAAAAGGTTAAAGAAATAAAAACAGATTTTTGTATTATCTATTTCGTTTTATTTAATTTCCAATCGAAATATTTATTTAAAATCTTAAAAGTCTAGGTAGCCTATTGCGAAAGTACTTTGCACAAAGCACCAGATGGCGCCATACGCCATACATTCGGCAAAATGACGCGAGTGACGACTCTATACCCTATTATAAAAATGTACTCTGTGACAATAACAACCGATGACGCGACGCTAACAAAATCACTTCAATTTGTAGTTTTTAAACTTTTGGGTGCTTGATTCTTGTTCAAGCCTTGATTATTTGTATCAGCGAGTGCTTTTAACATAGGTAGTTCTGTGACTAAGAGGATAAATACAACTACCTAATGAAATGTGAGTATTATGATTTTTTCACTGATAGTATATGGCTATTATTACTATTGTCTCATCCACGAGTATTGTATGATACACGAGATATTAATAAAATTTAAGTAAATTACATGATTAGCTATTGTTTTACTATAATATGTACGTATAACTTTATTGTTGTAACGTAAAATTGTGTGTTTTAGCATGCCAAGAAGTGCTATACTTTCATTACATAATATGAAAACTGTATAGGTACTTGGAAATTATAATTTTCATATTTAATTTTGTAGAGTCCTAAGCAACCCCTAAGACGACCTACTGACCAATTACTGCCTGTAGAACAATCTACTAGAGGCATGCTCCAGACCGAACAGTCCACACCTTCAATACCAGTAAGTTAATTCTAATAAAATATAATAATGTAATGTTATATTTGCAGGGCGAACGGACATACAACCAGGCCCATCTTTGTATAGGGACAATGTGCCAATGGAAAACCAGCCTAATACAGAACAAAAGGTGAAGTTTTAAATAAAAGTCTTACAATAATATGTTTTAACTTTATAATGGATATTTAGATAACTTTTTTTTGTATTACAGTTTGAGGCTAGATCACCACTTGCAGTCTTGCAATGCGTCATCATAGGAGTAATGCCCCAATTGCATCTTCATGTAAGGTTAACTTAATTATAATTTGGTTAATTATTGGTTTAGTGTAAAAAGCACTACATAGTAGTGGTCTCACTTTTGATTCCCGGGTTGGGCCAATTTGTTGGGATTTTCTGTAGGTTTTTTCAACAGCAGCCCTTATTCAATCAAGATCAAGATATAGGCTACATCTAATAGAATCAAGATATAGACTACATCTAATATGTATACTACATTGTAATATCTATTCCTTTAGAGGGAGAGTGATGTGATGTTGATGATACTTACATATTTGTTTTACCTCTGTATAGTAATTTGTTGCATTTTTATGTTCATAGCATCTCGTAGGCATCGAACGGCACACCGCCGTCTGATCCAGCACTCACCACCTTCTCAAAGGCAATCCAAATGGCGAGCCTGACTGAATGTTTTGTCGCCATTAAAGAGAGGTGTTTGGAAAATGAGAGACTTCTTATTGACAACCAGCAGAGGATGTTCGACTTTTAAGGAAATAAGTGAGTCATGGTCAAGGCAGACCCAGGCACTGCAGGATTTATGAGCATCCATCAGTCGAGGAAGTTGAATCTCCGAAACATGGATCTACTACTATGTTTAGATAATTTTAAGTTTATTTAAGATGGATGTTAAGAAGTTTAAGTATAAGAACTGTTTTTTTGTAGTAAATGTCAATGTTTGTTAGCGGGCATGCTCTTTATGCCTGCAGGCTTTTATTTAGGTACTTATTTAATTTTGTTTTGCTTGGGTAGTTTTCATTGTATATACTAAATTATTTAATTAAATGTCCTGTTTCTTGTAATGTTAATTACTTTGCATACCTACTATTGTATAGAATCAAGTTTTTCTAACTGAATATCAAAAGTCATTTTGAATAAATGATTTTTGATTTGATTGATTGTTTTTAATAGTAAATAAAAAAGAAAATAATGCAGTTATCTGTTTAATTTCTCATACCCCTGTATACACTCTTACCCATTTAAAAATATAGTACAAATAGGGACTAAGGTATAAATAGGCACATATTATTATAGGCTATTGATATTATACTAATCATATACACCTTAAACACCACACTTTAAATACACACCTTAAATGTTATGACAATTGTTGATTATAATAATATTTTTATTAATAATTTAAATACCTATTTATTGTATCTAATCAATAATGGTGAGTATATTCTATCTAAACACGTTAACCACATCTGTAAAGGAACGCATAAATTGTAGATACAACATGCTCGCCATAATTGATTAACTAAATCTCGCCTACTTATCAGCCTACTCTCTAAGTCATCATGTGTTGGAGCCTGATGTGTCAGGATTCCAAGTAACCTAGATTCTTCATCTAAGTCACATTGGTCTCATCATCATAGGAGCTGGTAGCCCGGCTCTATTACATATGTCGTTTAAAACACAGGAAGCCATCACAATTTCTCCCACTTTTATAGGATCATAGTACAATACCCTATGTACTAATAAACATCTGAACCGTCCTTTCAGGATTCCAATAGTCCTCTACACTGTTTCTTGCACTGCTGTGCAAATTGTTGTAATGGCTCTGGAGTCTCAGTTTCTGAATTACTAAAGGGAGTCATTAAATAAGGCCTTTGAGGATATCCTGAGTCACCTGAAATCAATGAATGAAGCTAGAATTAAGTGCAATCTTGACTTGTGTTTAAGTTATCATTGTATTGTAAATAATAACTTCGTGGATTGCCCTAGAGGCAGAAGACTGAGATATGTATGTGTCTACATTCTTCCCAATGATTTTTTGGTAACTTCCATTAGCCAAAAATGATAGTGTGCATAATATCTGAAACATCAGGAATTCAATAGGCTTTTGTTGGTGTGTGGTGAGGTATACCCATCATATCTCAAGAAACCTAGATGTAAACAAACCTTTAGCCTCTTGGTTAAACCACTGGAACGAAGTCGCGGACGCATATATGGACTTAAGTCATCTTCCAATATATTAATTAAATCCTCAGAAAGCCTGTAAATATGGATAAAATCTGTATCACGGAATATTGTTTTAAACTTTCGTATTTGTTTCGCCTGTCGAGCTTTCTTCAAATTATCACTTTTCTTAGCTTCTTCTAATAAATGTAGCTTCAATTGTGTAGTAAAAGAATAGAAATATTTAAAAAATTAAGTACAGTTTATTATTTTTGTCAGTCTACGCCCGAATATTTAGAGCTTTTTGATTTGACAGTTAGAATTAGGAGTGGGCGATACAAATCGTATATAGATACAATATCTATATATCGGTACAATATCCAATACCTATATATCGGACAGTACTGTATCTATATTTCAGGTATCCGCGTACCTAGAACGAGACACTATAACGATATCGTATCACATGATCTATGATATTCGGTTCAAACTGATTCCGGTACAGTAGTAGTTATACGGTTGTAGGTACCGTATCCTTGCGATGCGCGCGGGCGGGAGTGATGTAGCTAGAGATGAACGAGCGAGAAAGCGCGTTAAGCTAACGTCTAATACTAATTTTAAACATTATATACAGGAGCATAGAGTTTAATACCGAATACATTATTTTGTAAACACTTGTAAACAGGTAACCATCAATAAACGTCAAAGGGTTTTAAATCGTACCTATGGCATTCTCAACAAAAAAAGTGAGCCGTCACGGGACGCCTGGCAGATGTGAAACATTGCGCATGGCGACGCGTCGCCACACAGTACACAAGACTGTGACTGTATATATACTTACACCATCATAAAGCGTGGTGACGCGTCGCCACGGCATGCGTCGCCACGCCAGAAATTTGTTTTACGTGCGGCTATAGATGTTTCACATCAAAAATTGTTTTAAAATCACTTTACGTGACCCTTGACCTTGATTGCACTTTGCTGTTTTCGTCAGTCTTCAGTTATTAGCTTCACTCATGACTGATGAATAGATACTTGACCTATTTAAATAATTGATAAAAATATAAATCTAGAAAACCGAAACGGCTGTACTAGTTTCATTTCAGAGTGCCATATTATCAACAATACATTCACTGATTTCGAATATACAGTTACAAATAAAATACAATGATGTAATGAATCGAACAAAACCGAAACCTAAATATCACAGTACCAATTTCGATTCCGAGTTCCACACTGATTCAGCCAAATAGATATTGAAATATATAGATACGATATCCGATATTCTAAACCGATACATAGATACGATTTGATATAGTGTAAAATCAATATTACCCATGCCTAGTTAGAATCGAGGCTGTGGGCGAGACGTCTGACGTTTTACGTCTTACGAATTTTCGATCAGGGTCACGTGACCTGACGCGAATTTAGAAGTTTTTACCCATTTCAAAAAAGTACATACACAGCGCCGCTAAAGAAGTTTTCACTTCAAAAAATTTTTGCAAATCCGTCTGTCTATACATATTATATGAGGGAGTTATGCCCGAATATACATAAAAAAAAAAACACTGGCACTCCGGTAGTGCCGACAGAAGTGACAACTTGAACAATTACGAGTGTATTTTGTGAATCGTCTTATAAACAAAACACGCGTGTTAAGGTGTGTTCCTTATTTTATAGGGTTTTTTGCAAATCAGGTATGATGACCGCTCGCATGGAGCTCGTCGTCAGTTATATATCCGTGGTTCAGCGCCATCTCGTCGTTGTTGGATGAACTACGTAGTTAGTACGCGAGGCCCTCGTAGTTCTTCCCGATGTGCATAGATGGCGCTGTCCTCAACAACGCGCGTCTTACGTTTTACGTCTTACGTCTTACGAATTTTCGATCAGGGTCACGTGACCTGACGCGAGTTTAGAAGTTTTTACCCATTCCAAAAAAAGTACACAGCGCCGCTAAAGAAGTTTTCACTTCAAAAAACACTGGCACTCCGGTAGTGCCGACAGAAGTGAAAACTTGAACAATTACGAGTGTATTTTGTGAATCGTCTTATTGTTAAGGTGTGTTCCTTATTTTATAGGGTTTTTTGCAAATCAGGTATGATGACCAAAGTGACTGGTTTATTCTTCTCGTGAAAGGAATTTATTCAGATTTGCTCGTCGTCAGTTATATATCCGTGGTTCAGCGCCATCTCGTCGTTGTTGGATGAACTACGTAGTTAGTACGCGAGGCCTACGTAGTTAGTACGCGAGGCCCTCGTAGTTCTTCCCGATGTGCATAGATGGCGCTGTCCTCAACAACGCGCTCGTCGTTGTTGGATGAACTACGTAGTTAGTACGCGAGGCCCTCGTAGTTCTTCCCGATGTGCATAGATGGCGCTGTCTTACGTTTTACGTCTTACGAATTTTCGATCAGGGTCACGTGACCTGACGCGAATTTAGAAGTTTTTACCCATTCCAAAAAAGTACACAGCGCCGCTAAAGAAGTTTTCACTTCAAAAAATAAAAAATAGAAACATCCGAATTGAGAACCTCCTCCTTTTTTGAAGTCGGTTAAAAATATATTCCATTACTTTAAGATATTACTTAAGATTATTACTTATACATGTAAACTATGCGACTATATTACGTCTTGTAAACTATGCAACTCCTAAGATATTCATTGAAATCAAATGATGTCAAGGGCAATTTTATTCAACATTAAAGACTTGTGATGAATAACGTATTTATTTTGATAAGGATTAATATCATGTTTATAAAAAAAACCTTCGCAAATAATGCATTAGTTTAGAAGAAATTTGATTACCATAAAAAAGGTTATAGTGAGTAAACCTTAAAAGATAGACATATGCTGTCGCGGACTTTTTTTTAGAACTTTTAAAGGGAAACAATTCCGTCATACATGATTTTTGCGTAACTTTAACCGTTTACGCAGCGTACGCAACGAAAGCTCTCAAAAGGAATATTTTTTTCCCGTTTTTGCAACATTTTTGATTGATGCTCCGCTCCTATTGGTCGTAGCGTGATGTTATATAGCCTATAGCCTTCCCCGATAAATGGACTATCCAACACAAAAATATTTTTTCAATTCGAACCAGTAGTTCCTGAGATTAGCGCGTTCAAACAAACAAACAAACAAACTCTTCAGCTTTATTATATTAGTATAGATTAATATAGATTAATAAAGGTTCCTCGCTACAAATGTGGTTCACTCAATAAGTCCACTGCTGATGGAGAATTAAGGGTATTCGTCTTTTTTTTGGTATGTATTGTTTTAAGCTGTTTTTGGGTACATGAGATTCTCCTTGCTCCACGGGTTCTTATGGATAAATTTTACCCCAGGTTAAGGCCCGAACTTTCTGCAAGCCGATTCATTCGGCTCCATCCCTACCCAGACTCTTGCCAATTTATATTCAAGCAATTTGCCGGAAGAGCAGCCGATCCGAGCCGATCAGAGCCGAGCCGAGCTGATCCGGATTTGCCGGCCGTAAACATTTAACGCCACGGATGAAGACGAAGACCCTATCGCGAACAGATATTCATTTTTCAATCAATCAATCAATCAATCATTTTTTATTTGTGTAACATAGGTAGTGAATACAGTTCTTAAATTAAAGTTCATAGGTCGCTATGTTATGCCAAGAGGCGTACAAATATGGTTGCATGCTAAAGAAAAACAATAAACAATATGGAATAATTTCTACAGTCAATGCATATCAAAAATTACAATTAGTCACAATATTCAATTAAAATTAGTTTCACCAGTCAAATAAATAAATAAGTCTACATTAATTTATCATTTAGAAATTCATCAGTCGTATAATAACACTTTTCAATTAGTAACAGTTTTAATTTTTTTTTTAAATTATGTAACATTCAACATTTTTATGACACTTCCTGACACTTTCCTATACTCTTAATAGTTTGATGTAGATATTTTTGAAGTGAAAACTTCTTTAGCGGCGCTGTGTACTTTTTTTGGAATGGGTAAAACCTTCTAAACTCGCGTCAGGTCACGTGACCCTGATCGAAAATTCGTAAGACGTAAAACGTAAGACAGCGCCATCTATGCACATCGGGAAGAACTACGAGGGCCTCGCGTACTAACTACGTAGTTCATCCAACAACGACGAGATGGCGCTGAACCACGGATATATAACTGACGACGAGCTCAAATACATTTTATGTACAAGGCCAATAGTATGTAAAAATGTAACTAATATCAATCGTACCATCTACGTCCTCTTCTAATACGCCTCTGCAAACATTATGGTAATCGAACAAAGGTAACATTGTGTAAAATTTCATACAGGCTCCTTATTAGTTTATCTAGTTACCACTTTAGAAATGATTAACGAAGCACTGCCGCGACCAACACCACGAACTGAAGTCTATCCTGTGTGCTTATTTGTAAATCCGAATAAATTCCTTTCACGAGAAGAATAAACCAGTCACTTTGGTCATCATACCTGATTTGCAAAAAACCCTATAAAATAAGGAACACACCTTAACACGCGTGTTTTGTTTATAAGACGATTCACAAAATACACTCGTAATTGTTCAAGTTTTCACTTCTGTCGGCACTACCGGAGTGCCAGTGTTTTTTTTTTGAAGTGAAAACTTCTTTAGCGGCGTTGTACACTTTTTTTGTAATGGGTAAAAAATGTTAAACTCGCGTCAGGACACGTGACCTGATCGAAAATTCGTAAGACGAATGGCCGTAGCCGGTACCGCGCGTGTTTTGTTTATAAGACGATTCACAAAATACACACGTGATTGTTCAAGTTTTCACTTTTTTTTAAAACCACTGTTGTTTAACCCCGAATACGGCGAGTGTGATGTGATAACTTTCATTTTTTATGCGGTCTGTTTTATCCACGCCGTCACTGAATTCTGCTTAAATTTTTTTGGTACAAACCAAAAGTATCCCCTGCTTCTTAAAATTCTTTTCAATAACTTTTATGGTCACAGTTTTTATCTACAAGTGTTTCTTTTTTTTTCATATTTTTTGATAATCCCATCGAGATATAAGTACTAACGTACTAGAGAAGACACCGTAAATTCCTACTTTGTCTCGTTCAACTGCGGCGATTGAGCCGCACCTCACTCAGTCGCTCTCTAGCTCTTTCGCGCCTAGTACTTCCGACAATAATAAATTAATTCATAGAAAAAATCGACGAAAAATGCCTTGGTGTGTGTTGAGGTATTGTACTAATAATTCAAGGAACACGGCAAAGTGCAAACGAATTACGTTTCATCGGTAAGTAAACTAATTTCCTTGTTTTACAAATTAAATAATTACCACGCGCCATATTGTATTGTTTGTCATAGACTAATCAAACAGAGTGCAATGTAGGTAGTTTAGACTGACATTACGGTGAAAATATCGTATGTTGTGTTTTTAATGTTGATATTAATATTTAGTTTTTTAAACTATCGCACTTTAAACAGATAATTATTAGTCTTAACGGGACTTAGCACGAACCTTTCATTTATATATTTTTTTTCTAGTCTTGCGCAACCACAGTGGATGTAACTACATCGAAACGTCAGCAGATATAAATAAATGAAAGGTTCGTGCTAAGTCCTGTTAAAACTAATAATTATATATATTTAGGTAGAAAAAGATTTAATAAATTTTCCTATAATATATATATCATAATTAACCAGACAGTTTTTACATTCATGTTTAATTAGTTTTGGATGTAATTAATTATTTTAAATTCTTATCCAGATTTCTACGTCCAAGTCATAAAAATAGAGAAAAATGGATCCGATTTGTTCAAAACAATCGCTGTGAAGAGACCTGGCTACCATCCGATCATAATTACATATGTTCATTGCATTTTCGTGAGGATGATAAGTATGTTACGAAAGAGGGAAGGCATTTTCTAAAGAAGTCTGCTGTGCCCTATGATGATGTGAGTATCAATATAATTTTTTTTAGCTATTCGTTTAAAACATGAAGCAAAAACAGATCAAAGCGTTGATTATTCCACAAAAAGGCAAAAGATGACTAAACTCATATTATTTAAGGGTAACTAAATAAAATATATCAAAAAAATAAATTGTCTATTATTTTTGAAATAAACCCTGTAGGCAAAATACCTACGTTGTCCATTCTGTAGTACTCCTGTCATAGTCTATAGGGAAGACATGTTGTTGCACTTTGTCGAAGAAAACGCGTAAGTGCCGTGATTTACATGGCGCTTAAGACCTTTTTGCCGAGAATAAATACACTTCTGCAGCAAATCTAGCGCTGTGGTAAATTAGTTACGGTTTAGACGAATTGTTATTATTTTAGCGCTGCAGCGAACTAAAGATTCAAATTACGAAGAATAGGACAATTCAGTTATTTGACGTAGCTTCTCTAGTACGTTAGTACTTATATCTCGATGGATAATCCTAATATGCGGATTTAAAAAAAAGGATAATTATACGTATTTTATTAGCGAAAGGTTATCAAAGTCAAATCATTTATTTCAAATAGGCACATTAAAGGCACTTTTGAACGTCAAAACTTACAGTAAAATTGAATTGATTCTAGTTGCCCCTTCCAAAAGGTAGTCTTCGTATGGAGAAGAATGGGCAAGAAACTTCACCGTTACTCTTTTAAAATGTTTTACAAGGTTTTGTAGGGTAAGTAATAGATGATATAACAACAAAATCTCTAATATTAACAATATAGTGGGTGTAATTTTAATCACCGTTATCCTTTTAAGGGGTCATTATACTCATCATTATGATCAACTTATACTATGGGACCTAACCTGGAATCGCGAAAAAAAAATCAGCTGTTCCCTACATTTTGACGAGTTATGCGAACATAAATGTGGGGAACAGCTGATTTTTTTTTCACGATTTTAGTGTTGGCTCCATAGTAAAAGTTGTTCATAATGATGAGTACAATGTCCCATTAAGAGGATAACGGTGATTAAAATAACACCCTGTATAACAACGGAACCTATAATTTTATTTAATATAGCGATTAGTTAATATAATGAACGATTGATATAATTTTAAAATAACTATTTTTTATAAGCATAACATGCATTAAATATAACATCGTTTGACATAACATACATTAAATATAAAATCGTTTGACATACCACTCAAAAGATATAAAACTTATTTGGTCTAATATGATGAAAACGCCTACTTAAAACATAAAGCAAAATTGCATAAACACGGGTTAGTTTATTTAGTATTATTTTTATGTTGTAGCCTGTGGGACATACAGTACGTCGTCTTCATACAAACGGACGAAACGCGAGCTATACCTACGCGCCTCGACCACGGCATGCGCTCAGCATGCAGACAGTCGCGACTGTGCCGCAGTGACGAACGGACGGTGTGTTGTTTTTTTAACAATAACCGCGCGATTTTTTCACTAAAAATAAGTTCAAGTACATATTTAATATGACGAGTAGGCTATATTGTGCTGTTTTTGGTTGCATGAATTCGTCAATAACGCATCCAGAGATAACTTTTTTTAGATTACCTGGAAACTCTGAAAGGTAAGACTATAAAATAATTTTACTTACTTGTAGGTAGGTACATAATGTGTGTATTTTTAATGGATAAGTATTTCATTTTATCTCCCGAAAAAAAGATGTCTGGATTAATAAATGAAGTGAATAGAGTAAAGGAAAGTGATAAACACGAGTGAGGTAGGTAGTTATAGGCGGTTCATGAATCATTAAACGGTAGGTACGCTGGTGTTAAAACCTCGGGGCATGTGTGTTTTGTTAGTTTGTATAATTCAAAGTAAAGACGTGGTTTTTATTATTAATAATAGTTGTTTATTGTACTGTGTGTATGAATAATACTAGAAAAAATTGGTTGTCTGTAAAGTCGATTTACGGACGACAGTTTAACGTGACAACATCATAACAAAACATTAATGAAATGATTGCATACTTTTATGAATAAAATTAATTATTTTTATTGAATAACTGTTACTGTAATAAGAATAACTGTTTCATTAAATCATCATTCTTTGGACTTACATGGTCTTAGAGAGTTGTGTTGATGACTTTAATGATTATAATTCTGTAATAGTACATTACGTTATTAGTGCGTTAAGATGGTTATAACATGCGAGGCGGAATTTCAGCCCGAGCCGAAGGCGAGGGCGTAATTGAGCCGAGCATGTTATAACCAATACGCACGTATATCGTACGACGTTTTTTAAAACATTTGCGAGGAAACAGAAAAAAAATCATTTCACAATACAAGTACAAAGAAAAGAAAATTTGAGAAAAATGGCGCGAGGATTATTTTCTGCCGTGGCTGCGTGAAAATGTTGGCAAAGACACTAGAGCATGCAGCAAATTTTTAAATTACCGAATAAACAGTTTTTTTTTTATTTTAAATAAAATCAATCTGTGAATGCACACTGTATTCAATTCACAAAGTATTTTATTTGTTTATATAAAAAGAAGTATATTTATTTATTTATTTTATTATTTATGTACACACAGTAAAATACAATAACAAAACTAAATGGAAACACAAAGTAGGCAAATGTAATTAAAATACTGGAGGCGGGCAGCCCTATCGCATGTTTACGTACCGCGCGGCTGTAGGCATTTACTTCAAGGTTACGGCCGAGATACAATACTGTATGTCTTTATTTATACTGTGCCTGTGGGTAGCTCAACAAAAGTTATTGTTGGTTGTCACTCAGTGTGCCTAATCTTGCTCCGTTAAATAGTACCTAATCATTAAAGTATTTCTTTAAAAATGAATTCATACAAGTTCATTCATAAAACTATGAGTCTCTAATCAATTAATATATACCTTGGTAAAGGTATTTTTGTATTCTCATACGCTCGCTTTTGCATTATATGTCGACGGAGCCCCGCTTCGCGGGGCTCCTATTCCTACGTAAAGAACCGAACCTCGGGGTGTCCTTCGCTCGCTCTTGCATCCTATGTCGACCTCCTATCCTTCCTTCCTTCCTTGCTCCTATTTCTGGGTGGTTTAAAAAAAAAATTACCACGAAGGCTAAGGCGGGAGCTTCGCTCCCGCCTTAACCTTCTAACCTAACCTATCTGAATCGGGGTGTTAACCATAATGATGTTTTTTATATATATTAATCGTTAGACCAAATGATTTTCGATTAAATAAACAATATAAATATTAAACGTTAGACCAAATGATTTTCGATTACATAAACGTTATATCAAACAAAATTATACTAATTAAGTTTTAGAATAAATAAATGTTATATGTAAAGAAATTATATCAACAGTTGGTATATCTCACGTTGATTATATCTTATGAACGATAATAAAATGAAATTTGACCAAATGAGTTTATACGTTATGAGACGCACCCGGTTTTGTATACATAATATAATTATATGTGAAGACGATGCACCTAGAAATTAGAATAAAAGAAGTCTACCCCAAAAAAATAAAAAGAATTAAAAATGAAGCAATTACAGGTAAATCAATTATGTGATAGATACATGGTGCTCACATATTTACAAATATTGGAAAAGTAGATGATTTTTCTAGAATTTTAACAAGTGTGTGAGTTACTGTAGTCACAGATTGTAAAAATCAATCTCATAAAAATTTAAAAATATAAATTAAATTAGGAACCAGTTTGATTTTGTCTAGACACTAGATTGTCCTATGGAGCAGGACCAGCATGTTTCCAAGCATTCTTATCTTGGGATTAATCCTCTAATTTGTAATATCCTTGTTTACATAGTGTACTTTTAATATGAGTTTTAAATTTTATTTCATTTAATTGCAATATGTCACAAGGTCTTTTGTTTGCTTGCATTGCATTTAACACAGTACCCCCATAAAAGATGTATGTACTTTAGATAATCTGAAAAAAGGGTGATTTAATTTATCTTTATTTCTAGTATTAAAATGATGTCTATCACTTACTTTATTAAAAAGATGTTGATTTTTTCTTACATACATAATATTTTCGTAAATGAATTGGCAAGTTACCGTCATGATATTAACCTTTTTAAATGCCTTTGCTTTTCCGACAAAAAAATATTAGTCTAGGAATTTGCCACGTTTTTGTTTTCTTCAAATACATAAACGTTAAGTTTATTTTAATTTATTTTTAATTGTCATTATTTTTAATAAATGCCTATCTCATATTATTATTGTGCTATTTTTTTCGCAAATGGTACGAAAAGTAGAGTATTTTCCTCGGTGATAAAGCTGTCTTAGTCTTGGGTGAACTTAAATCACTCGCTACACTCAGGACTCGTCTTTAACACCCTCGCTACGCTCGGCAGTAAACCTTA
The DNA here is from genome assembly GCA_927399505.1 of Luperina testacea. Lineage (NCBI taxonomy): Eukaryota > Metazoa > Arthropoda > Insecta > Lepidoptera > Noctuidae > Luperina > Luperina testacea. The sequence goes on along the minus strand of OV656768.1, from coordinate 20,890,711 downwards.
AAGGCTCCTGCAAACAGGCGCGACGCGCGACGCGAATCGCGCGCGACACAAAGGCACCGCTCGTTGCGCGACTTGCGGTGCCTTTGTGTCACACGCGATTTTATCGCGTGTCGCGCCTGTTTGAAGGAGCCTTAAGTCCTTCGTTACGCTCGCGATTTAAATCGTCACCCGCGACAGAAGACACTGCTTTATCCCCGTGGTTAATAATCTACTATTTTTTTTTTTTCATTACGATACAGGTTAACCAAGAAGTTAAATCACGAAGGAGAATGCATAACTTTTTATAATCGAACTCGTTACATATTATATACGGGAGCGTGAAGTTTTGTTGTGTAAATTTTACTTATCTGTGGTTGCACTAAAGTGCGGTGAAGAGCTGGGTTTTTGGCGCCATTTTTACGTTTTGTCAGAATTTAGTGTTTTATTCTATTATTGCTTAAAAAATGTCTGATACCAGTGAATGTGAAGGAAATTTGACTCCGAAGTATGTCTTACTTTTTGAACTTTGATCTTTTATTTAGTAGATTCAATCTCAAAATTAATTTAATCTTTTTTTTTGCTGCCGTGAGGGTGATTGCTCCTTCCGAGCAAATTTTATTTATTTATTGGATCGCCAACAGACTTATCACAAAATTTCTAACTCTTTCTAAGTATACATTCATACTAGCACATTTACCTATTTAATTTTGTTTTGTCCTTATTGCATCCTAACATAGCAGATGAAGGTTATTCCTATCTCTATACAATAAAAACTTTTTAAAACATTAATTTTCTAAAACCGGTCTTTGCGGCATTTTTTTCATTTTACTAAATTCTTTCTAACTCTAAAAACCGTGGACCGATTTACTTAATTCAAACGGAAATATTAGTTTTAAACGTAATCCTCTCATATGGCACTAAAATTACGCAAATATTCCTATAAACAAAAAACCTCGTTTTACGTAATTATTCCATAATTTTTCATAATACATTAAAATTTCTACTTTAATTATTCCTAACAGATTATAATACGAAAGACTAATAAAACCATCCGTATTTTGAGTCTGATCTATTTTTTAACCGACTTCAAAGAAGGAGGTTTTGAATTTTTTAATTTCAGATTTTCTAACCCATTCTCTATGATTGTATAGTAGGGAAATTCTTATGCGTTCCACCCGTGCGTATGGTCAGACTCTAAGCGAGAATTTAGCTGAAAGTCGGGCTCAAATACTCGTAGAACCATTCTTCCCTTAGCAAGTTTTATGAGAAAGTTGCTCATTATCTTTCTATGGCTTTCCTCCGTAATTCACGAGCTTATAATTCGCATCGTTCAGCCGTCACGCTGAATGTTGGTGATACTGTATGGAGAAAGAATTTTCCAGATTTTAGAAAATTAATGTGTTAAAAAGTTTTTATTGTATAGAGATAGGAATAACCTTCATCTGCTATGTTGGGATGCAATAAATAAGGACAAAACAAAATTAAATAGGTAAATGTGCTAGTATGAATGTATACTTAGAAAGAGTTAGAAAGGACATTGTAAAAAATGGCCTATGAATCAACACGCATGAAACATTTACTATAATTAGTAGTTCTTTTAATAATATACATTACAAATATTTCAATAGAACGGACACTTCTTAATTTCGAAAACATTTTAAAAAGTATTCACTTGATCACTTCCGTCATAATTATCGGTGTTATTATTTTTTGGTTCAATTTGAGGTTTTTAATAGGCAAAGGTATTATAGCTCATACAGCCAAGTCTTTGTAACAACACTCTTAATAAGAGTTTGACACAGACAAGCGTCAGTATTCTCAACACTTGATATACGATAATGGTTTTTAGTTACAAACGTCCGCTATGATGTCGCGGAATCATAATACGGCTTATCAAAAAACTCGATTGAGCGCTGTTTGAAACGAGCAATAATGACACTGACAATTGTTGAATTGACAGATGACATTTGACATTTGTAGTAATGTCACTTGGCGCGCGCATTCTGTTATTGCTACATACCGAATGTTTTTATTGACGTAATTATAACCTCAAAATCCGAAAGTGTTTTGATTTTTTTCCGAATTCTCAGAAGTGTCCGTTGTTTTAATTTAAGTTTAATCGAATATATAAATTATCTAAAACCCAAAAAGTAAATACACCTCCCTGTTGAATCTTAGGCCAACTATGTATGGACGACGAGCAATGTCCTTTAGTGATAAGTCTGTAAGTACCGTAAGTACCGTAGTTGATAAACATTATGAATAAATCAAATGCGTATTTAATAAATAAGTATGTTAAATTATGTATTTTAAAGGGTTACAACAAACATTTTGTTTACGTCATCATTACTGTAACTGTAACACTTTTGCTTCTATAATTAGTGAAGGAAAATAGATAAAACAATGCACTTTAACCAGAACGAGCCGAACTATCAGTAGCTAAACATGGCTGGGCATGGCTGATGGCGGCCGAGGATGACTGCGTTCATTACAAACATTACATTTTATTTAGTTTGTATTGGTAAAATATAAAAGCTCGATGAAATAGAAAACAAGACGAGGTCACATGGTCAAGCGGAGTGGTGTCATATCACCAAGGTGTCACACAGAGAGGGTTCACCGCCAACTAGCCCGCCACACCTAGATAGTGAATATCATTTTTATTTACCTTCGTGCGCACAGGCAGCCACTAATTACTTGTGCCACAGAATAAAGAAATACAGTATTGTTACTCGGCCGTAACCTTGATGTAAATGCCTACAGCCGCGCGGTACGTAAACATGCGATAGGGCTGCCCGCCTCCAGTATTTTAATTACATTTGCCTACTGTTAAGTACGCGGGAGCGGGGAGAGTGTACTACACAACTGAAACGACCGCTGGCTAGCAACGCACTGGTTTATTCGAGAGTTGGACACGGCGTACAATAGGTGGCGCGTGGGGCGCGCGCCTTGCTCACATACATAACAATTCCTCCCTCTAATCCAAAAACATCGAATAGGAATATCCATACACATAGTATACTCTAGTACTACATAACATATATTATCTTACATATCTTACGCTAGAAATACTTTTTAAAACAAATAACGGGGCGATTACGTAACGATCTCTTTGGTGTATCAATCATTGGCTCATCACGTTGTGAGGTCTGGGTATCAAGTTCAGTTCCTGCTTTGTGACTGACATCCTCGGAGTTTGAATGTCTCTCTGTTCTTTCAATATCTACGTCGTTCGTATCAGCTTGTTGTTCATCATCATGGGACGACTGTTGTTGGTCCTTCTCAGACTCGTCCTCTCTTGACGACAAAGAAGTACTTCGTTCGCACAGTTCTGTTGTCCTCCCTCTGGCCGAACTACCCGGCAAGGGATCTGGTAAGTAAGGTTCCGGCTGGAGTATGTGCGTTTCAGGAGTAGCTGGCGACGGGGAAGGCGACGGTGATGACGGAGGCGACGACGACGGCGAGTGTAGCGGTGATGGTTGCGGTGCAGGAGGACAAGAAGACCCAGGTAAGTTCTCTTTCGAATTTTGTACATTATCCTCATTGTTGTTACTTGTTCCTTTATACAGCATCAGCTGATTTATGTGCCTTTTGTAACTTTCTGAACTATGACTGTCTTTTACTAAATACAATACTTTTCCAATTCTTTTAAGTATGATACCCTTACACCATGAATAACTTGCTTTATTAACAAACTTTTTGTACAATACAATATCGTTTTTTTTTAAATATTTTGTTTTATTTTTTCCTTGTTGCTTAGTTTGCATACACTGTTGATTTTGTACAACATGAGATACAGACGGGGACAAGGGTGCCGATGACTTTGGATCCATCAGATCCAACCGTGACCTTAACTTGTGCCCAAACACCAATTGCGCAGGAGACAACCCAGTAGCAGAGTGAACTGAATTACGATAATCCATAAGATATTTTAGCAATTTCACCCATGTTTCTTTCGCGCTATGAGACGACATAATACAAGACTTTATTCCCTTTTTAATTACCTTAACGAAACTTTCGGCCTGGCCGTTACTAGGTGGGTGATAGACCGGTGACGTCATATGCGTAATCCCGTTTGCCGCGCAAAATAGTTCAAATTCCCGCGAACAGAAAGCTGTGCCATTATCACTTACTACCGTTTTCGGAATTCCGAACCTTGACATGAAATCACATAGCTTCTCAATCACCGCGGCTGAAGAAGTAGCTGTGTTCATGTTATAAACTTCTACCCATTTGGTATGTGCATCTACCGCTACCAAATAAACGCAACCTTTAATCGGACCTAGGAAGTCTATGTGTATTCTGTAAAAGGGATGCGGTGGAAATTCCCAGTGAGACGGCGGCGCACGCGGCGGTGAGGAGCGCAACTGTATACAAACATCGCATGAACCTATTGTCGTTTCTATCGCCTGGTCAATTCCCGGGAACCAAAATCTTGATCGCGCTTCGGCCTTAGTTTTAACTATGCCTAAATGGGAAGAATGTAATTCTTTAAGAATGACTTTGTATAAGCTCGAAGGAATAACCACTTTATGGCCTCTCATGACACAGCCATTCTCATAAGATAATTGTGATCTACATAAATAGTACGGTTTTAGCCTTATATCGTTCATCTTTGGTGGCCAACCATTTAAAATAAAATCTTTTACTAGCCTTAATGCTACGTCACTACTTGTCTCCTCCCGCAATTTATCTAATGTCACGGGCATACTTCCGTCTACTACAAAACAAACATAAGTCGCTCGGTCGTATGATACTTCGCAGTCACAACACTTACACTGTTCGGTGCACGCGCACTCGTGAACCGCGCGCGGCAAGCTCGCGCGGGAAAAATAATCTGCGCTGTTATCAGCGCTGCGGACATACTCTATTTTATAATTATAGCTACTTAAGAACAAGGCGTACCGCTGTAGCCTATTTGCTGATATTTCTGGTATGCCTTTATGGGGCCCAAAAATTGCCAATAGGGGCTTGTGATCCGTACGAAGAATAAAAGGTTCCGATCTGCCATACAAATATTGATGGAACCGACGTACGCCGTAAATAATGGCGGTTGCTTCCTTTTGGATCTGAGCATATCGCTTTTCAGCAGAGTTTAAGGTACGCGAAACAAATGAAATAGGTCTTTCCACCCCGTCTGAACCTACTTGTGAGAGGACTGCTCCCAACCCACTTGGCGAAGCGTCTACCGTTAATATTATCGTCGCGTTCGGGTCAAAATGTGCGAGAACTTGTTCCGATGTCATGGACTCTTTTATTGACCTAAAAGCCGAGTTATGAATATCCGTCCATGTCCACTCACAACCCTTTTTTAGCAGGTCGTACAACGGACTGAGGATTGTGGATGCGTTAGGTACGAAATTCCTGTAATAGTTAATTAGCCCTAAAAACGATTGAAGCTGATTAACATTTGTGGGCACCGGTGCTTCCAACATTGCTTTAATTTTTTCCGGCGCTTTTTTTAGGCCATCCTTAGTGATAATATAACCTAGATAAGTGATTTCGTCTTGAAAAAAACTACATTTTCCTTTGTGTAAGGTTAACCCTGCTTCTTCTAAGCGCTTCAAAACGAAATTTAATTTTTGCAAATGCTCCTGCCTATCCTTTCCTGTTATTAAAATATCATCTAGCAGGCACAACACTCCGTCTATACCGGATAGCAAGCCCTCGATAGCGCGCTGGAAAATAGACGGCGCGCTGGCTAACCCAAACACTAAACGTGTAAACCTATACAGCCCGCGGTTTGTGTTTATGCAGGTTAGGTTTCTTGACTCATCGTCCAAAACAAACTGATTATAGGCCATAGATAAATCGAGTTTGCTAAACTGTTGACCCCCATGGATCTTTGAAAACAATTCATTAGTCGTGGGAAGCGGATACTGTTCTACTAGTAACTGTTTATTTATACTAACTGAATAGTCAGCACACAATCTGACTGTCCCATTTCGCTTTAGAACAGGAACTATCGGTGAAGCGTATTCCGAATATTCTACGGATTCAAGAATACCTAAGCCAACCAATCTGTCGATTTCTTTATCGACCATTGCACGCAACGCAAATGCTATCGGGCGCGCTTTACAAAAAACCGGTTTTGCTCCTTCTTTTAATGATAGTTTTATTTTATACTTATTAAATTTTCCTAGTTCATCCGAAAATAACTTCGGATATTGCAGTTGCAATTCAGATTCAGAAGTTTCACAAAAGTTGACCGGTAGTAACTGTAAGCGAAACAATGATAAGAAATCTCGACCAAGAATGGGCGGCCCGCCGTTGCGGACTACATACAAGTACATAATATTCGTTCGATCCGCGTAGCGTATCGATAGACGCAACGTACCTAGGCACACAATTTTCCCGCCGTTATACGTTATGAGCTGTTTACATGTACTCGTTAATGGCACCTTTATGAAATTACTTTTGTAAAACCCCTCCGAAACAACGGTTACCGCGGACCCGCTATCAATTTCGAATTTGAATGGCACGTTATCAATCCAAACAGTTTCTACCATGGGTTCTCCCCTGAATGAACGGATATAATACAGCTTACCGTCATCGTCATCCTCACCCTTGTCACCGTCATCCACCTGTACGTAATTCACTTTAGGGCACATTTTACGCAGGTGGCCTTTTACGTGACACTTTTTACAAACATAATTTGCGAATCTACAGTCAGCCGATTTATGATTCGTAAACCCACATACACTACATTTCACCTTCACTACACTACTACCACTTTTTCCTTTATCCGCTATCTTGAAAAGCTGCTGGTCTGCTACAGACGCCTGTGCCAGCGCTCCCGCACTGGCCGCGGCGGCAGCACGCGAACAACGGAGGTTTTCTGCCATCTCCACGACCTTGGCCAGCGTGAGGTCGGCCAGGTCTTTTGAATACAGCTTCTCCTTCTCTCGTCCAGGCTGCATCCCCATAATGAACTTGTCGCGGAGGGCCTCCTCCACGTTGAGGAAGGCGCATTTTTCAGTCAGCCCTCGCAATCTCGCTGCCCATTGTGAATGAGTTTCCCCGGCTTGTTGAGACGCCGCGTAGAAGTTGTGACGCTCACCAAACCCGACACATTTAGGGGTAAAATGGTTGTCCAGTAGTGATAACAGGTCTTCGTAGGGCACGTCTTCAACGGCTTTAGGTAAAACTAAATCCGTTGTTAGTTTGTAGGTACCCTCAGTGAGTGCGCTGAGCAAGATGGCCTTTCGTTTTTCACCCGCGGAATCCGTCTTCTCGTTGACGCCATTTGCCACGAAGTATTGTGTTATACGCCCTTTGTACGTTTTCCATGTCTGTGTGTTATGGTCGAACGTATGTAGAATTCCAAATTGCACAGAACTAGACATTTTCAACACGTGGTAGGTAAAATTCTCGTCGCCACTGTTAAGTACGCGGGAGCGGGGAGAGTGTACTACACAACTGAAACGACCGCTGGCTAGCAACGCACTGGTTTATTCGAGAGTTGGACACGGCGTACAATAGGTGGCGCGTGGGGCGCGCGCCTTGCTCACATACATAACACCTACTTTGTGTTTCCATTTAGTTTTGTTATTGTATTTTACTGTGTGTACATAAATAATTTTATATAAACAAATAAAATACTTTGTGAATTGAATAGGAAGTGTTTAATAAAAATGCGTGTTGTTTTGATCGCCGCCGCACGACTCCAGCTAGTGAGCAGCAGCGCGCTGTTGCTATTCAAATTTCGAACTAATCGCCGCGCGGCGCCAGTCAGTAGGCAGCGCTAGCGCGCTGTTAAAATGGCGGGAAAGCAAGTGTGCATTCACAGATTGATTTTATTTAAAATTAAAAAAACAGTTTATTCGGTAATTTAAAAACTTGGCTGCATGCTCTAGTGTCTTTGCCAACATTTTCACGCAGCCACGGCAGAAAATAATCCTCGCGCCATTTTTCTCAAATTTTCTTTTCTTTGTACTTGTATTGTGAAATGTTTTTTTTTTTCTGTTTCCTCGCAAATGTGTTAAAAAACGTCGTACGATATACGTGCGTATTGGTTATAACATCTTAACGCACTAATATCGTAATGTACTATTACAGAATTATAATCATTAAAGTCATCAACACAACTCTCTAAGACCATGTAAGTCCAAAGAATGATGATTTCATGAAACAGTTATTCTTATTACACTAACAGTTATTCAATAAAAATAATTAATTTTATTCATAAAAGTATGCAATCATTTCATTAATGTTTTGTTATGATGTTGTCACGTTAAACTATCGTCCGTAAATCGACTTTACAGACAACCAATTTTTTTGTAGTATTATTCATACACACAGTACAATAAACAACTATTATTAATAATAAAAACCACGTCTTTACTTTGAATTATACAAACTAACAAAACACACATGCGCCGAGGTTTTAACACAAGCGTACCTACCGTTTAATGATTCATGAACCGCCTATAACTACCTACCTCACTCGTGTTTATCACTTTCCTTTACTCTATTCACTTCATTTATTAATCCAGACATCTTTTTTTCGGGAGATAAAATGAAATACTTATCCATTAAAAATACACACATTATGTACCTACCTACAAGTAAGTAAAATTATTTTATAGTCTTACCTTTCAGAGTTTCCAGGTAATCTAAAAAAAGTTATCTCTGGATGCGTTATTGACGAATTCATGCAACCAAAAACAGCACAATATAGCCTACTCGTCATATTAAATATGTACTTGAACTTATTTTTAGTGCAAAAATCGCGCGGTTATTGTTAAAAAAAACCGGCCAAGAGCGTGTCGGGCCACGCTCAGTGTAGGGTTCCGTAGATTCCCGTCCGTCACAATAAGTGTTCCCACTTATGAGTTTAAAAGTGGGTATCCATTATGTTCGCGTAATAATCGTAGTCGATCATAGATCTTAAAATATTGGGATTCGATTTTAATAATTCTTTTTTTGTTTTTGTTTGAAAAAAGATACGTTCAGGATAATAAAATATGTAAACGAAGTTAAAAAAATGCTTGCATATACGATTATACTACAAACTTAGTCAAGAAATTATTTTGTACAACATTTTGTCTTTTTTGTACAAAAACTGTTGTTTCCATCAAGTTCAAAATAATTTTCCTAGAAAGTCCTTATAAAGTTCTACTTTTCAGATTTTTTTCATATTTTCTAAACTTATGGTTCAAAAGTTAGAGGGGGGGGGACATATTGTTTTTTACTTTTGGAGTGATTATTTCCAAAATTATTGACATTATCAAAAAATGATTTTAGTAAACCCCTATTCATTTTTAAATACCTTTCTAACAATATATCACACGTAAGGGTTAAAATTAAAAAAAAAATCACTTCCCACTTTACATATAGGGGGCTACCCTAATAAAACATTTTTTTCTAATTTTTATTTTACTACTTTGTCGGCGTAATTGATATACATATTGGTACCAAATTTCAGCTTTCTAGTGCTAACGGTCACAGAGATTAAGCGAGGACGGACAGACGGACAGACAGACATGGCGAAACTATAAGGGTTCCTAGTTGACTACGGAACCCTAAAAACAACACACCGTCCGTTCGTCACTGCAGCACAGTCGCGACTGTCTGCATGCTGAGCTCATGCCGTGGTCGAGGCGCGTAGGTATAGCTCGCGTTTCGTCCGTTTGTATGAAGACCTCGTACTGTATGTCTTTATACTGTGCTTGTGCGAAGTATAATTTTTCAAAGCATGCATCACCGATTATGTGGTACGTGTCTTCGATCATTGCAACACGATGCACAATGTACAGGTGCACTGACTGCGATATCCTCTGTCTGTGACTCTGTAAGTGTACGTCCTTATGTTGTTTTTCAATCACACTTTTTTACTTGGTACAAAAGGGTAAAACGGAACCCTTATGGTGAGACTCAGTCAGTCTGTCTGTCCGTCTGTCACTCCTGAATATCTCAAGAACTACTAATGCTATCAACTTGAAATTTGGAATAGTTTTAGATGACGTTTGCTCAACTATTCTACTACTCGACGAAGTTCCACCGGCTGTCGAGGACGAGACCCAGGTATTTCATCGTCGTCTCGACGCCGATGTGAACCCCTCCTACCGTTAAGGCTCCTGCAAACAGGCGCGACGCGCGACGCGAATCGCGCGCGACACAAAGGCACCGCTCGTTGCGCGACTTGCGGTGCCTTTGTGTCGCGTGTCGCGTCGCGCCTGTGTGTACGAGCCTTTAGTTGGGATCCCGATGGTGGCGTGTTCCGGGGCCCATGAAACGACATGGCCTCGGACTTGTGCAATGCCACCTCGAGACCCAACTGCCGGATCCTCTCCACGACTATCGCAACCCCGCGTGTCATCGCGTCGGCCGCCGCCTGATGCGACCTCCCCTGCGCCAGGACTAGCGTGTCGTCAGCGTAGCAAGCTGACGCTTTACTCGTATTTATTACTGGTTTTATTTATTTCTGTTTCGGACGCCATTATTGTTGTTACGGTACACAAGAGCCACGAGCGACAAAATTTAGAACTAAAATCTACAATCTGACGTTCATTTCACGCTGATTTACCAAACCGCTAATCGTTGAACCGCTGCATTGACAAATGCAAAACGTTTATGCAATTCTGCGTGTTTAAGTTCAGTCATTATGGAAAACCTCTGAACGTTGCGCGTTGGTTCAATTCATTTACATAACGGGGCTGTGTGAACTTGGCACCAGTTTGGAAAAAAAAATTAAGGGTTTATCGGAAGATTTCGGTTAGTAGTGGATAGTAGTGAACCTATTTTCGTTAGTAGTAATGCCAAAAATAAATAAAAAACTGGCACTCCGGTAGTGCCGACAGAAGTGAAAACTTGAACAATTACGAGTGTATTTTGTGAATCGTCTTATAAACAAAACGTCAGTTATATATCCGTGGTTCAGCGCCATCTCGTCGTTGTTGGATGAACTACCGTCGTTGTTGGATGAACTACGTAGTTAGTACGCGAGGCCCTCGTAGTTCTTCCCGATGTGCATAGATGGCGCTGTCCTCAACAACGCGCGTCTTTCGTTTTACGTCTTACGAATCTTACGATCAGGGTCACGTGACCTGACGCGAATTTAGAAGTTTTTACCCATTCCAAAAAAGTACACAGCGCCGCTAAAGAAGTTTTCACTTCAAAAATGACATCCCCCGAAAAATCAGTTTTTTCCGATTGTTTCTCATACATAAACGTTATTAGTGGATTATAGTGCAATTTTTTTCGTAAGTAGTAAAACAGAAAAAATATAAATTATTTTGGAGTAAATTTCAAAACGATTTTTATCACTTAAATTCTGTTCTGAAAGCCTATACGATTACTACAAACGGTAAAATTGACCGAGGAAGGTTCTTAGAGGTTAGTAGTGGAAGAATTTTTGTTAGTAGTTAAAAAAAAAAATGATAAACTCAAGAAAAACTTTTTTTGGCGTCATTTTTACTGAATAATTCTCGTTCAAAAGGATATACGATTACTACAAACGGTAGAATTGACAGAGAGAGAGACGTTCGTAGAGGTTAGTAGTGGAAGAATTTTTGATAGTAATTGAAAAAAAGTTGATTAGAAGTGATAAACTCAAGAAAAACTTTTTTGGCGTCATTTTTATTGAATAATTCTCGTTCAAAAGGACATACGATTACTACAAACGCGAAACGGTGGAATTGACAGAGGGACGTTCGTAGAGGTTAGTAATGGAAGAATTTTGAAAGGTTTTGAAAAAAAAAGTTATTAAAAGTGAGAAACTCAAGAAAAACTTTTTTGGTGTCATTTTAATGAATAATTCTTGTTCAAAAGGATATACGATTACTACAAACAGTACAATTGACAGAGGGACGTTCGTAGAGGTTAGTAGTGGAAGAATTTTTGATAGTAGTTGAAAAAAAATTAATAAAAGTGAGAAACCCAAGAAAACTTTTTTGGTGTCATTTTTACTGAATGATGATGCCTCGCCGTTCGATTTATGTCGCTTATAGTTTAGTTAATTTCGTGTGCAGTATCTTGTACTGCGGTGCTATTCTGTAAAAATCTCACCGTGAAAACTTAGGTGAAGTGAGCGTGGAGTGAGCTGTCAATAGTGTCAATTCCTAGCAAAAACAAACTCACTCCACCTAAGTTTTCACGGTGAGATTTTTACAGAATCGAACGGCAGTTCAATGTTTTTTCAAGTTTAGTAGCGTTTATACCGTTTGCAGGAGCGTTTAATTTCCTTAGTAGTAACTTTTTTCCGTTTGTAGCAATTTTTTGTTTGATCGTAAGTACTACTATCAATAATAATTCTTTCGCTACTAACCTGTGCGAAGATTCCTCGATCAATTCTTACGTTAGTTGTACCCGAGTACTCTTTTGAAGGAGAATTCTTCAGAAAAATGACTCGTAAATAAGTTTTTCTTAACTTGATCCCTTCTAATTAGCTTATATACAAAATCTAATAAAAAAATTCTCCGCTACTAACCTCTACGAACTATACTCAGTCAATTCTACCGTTACTAGTAATTCTATACGCTTTCAATCAGACATTCATAGTAGTCGTATCGTATATCCTTTTGAACGAGAATTGTTCAGTAAAAATTAATGACCGACCGAAAGTTTGGTTTCGGTTTCGGCCAGTTTCGGCCAAGGAATCTAGTTTCGGCCTTAGTTTCGCTCGTCGCGTCGCCGGCTCAGATCGCCGCCGTCCATCGTTAATCGCATGGAGTTGAGGTTGTGTTTTGCACATAAATTATTAGGTAAGTATTCAACTGTCTGTATGTATAATATAATAATAATGTGGGAAATGGAACGCAAGTGGAAGTAAGAGAAATGGAACGTAAGTGAAAGAAAGGGAGAAAGTACGAGGTATGAGGGAGAGAGCGATAGACGAAGGAAGGGGCACGACGCCATATTAGAAAGGACGGAAGGATCTGAGAAAGACGTTGTAAAGGATAAGATAAAAATAAAAAGTAATTAATATTGAAGACTGCAGTATTTTATTGCCTGGAAGAACCCTGTATCCCACAATTTTGGGGGCTCGTCCGGGATACAGGAAAGAAGACGCGAAGACGACTACGACGACGAGTAAAAAATTTTTCACGCTGCACGTGGTTGGGTGCGCGGGAACGAAGACGCCGGCTACGAAAAAAAACTTATATTTTACGAGCTACGACGAAGACTGAAGACGTAAAAATGCCTAAAACTACTGAAGACGTGTCACCGAGGGGTGTACAGTACGCTGAAGACTTTATAAGTAATTTTTCGGGTCAAGACCATACCTACCCAGTGAGCCGTTGGGTTCAAGATATCGAAGATAATACGGAAATATTCGAATGGACGCCGATCCAACAGCTTGTGATCGCGCGCAGATCGTTGACGGGAACGGCAGGGCTATGGCTAAGAAGCGAAAGGCCATTCAAATCGTGGGCCGAGTTGAAACAAGCCATCAGCAAAGAGTTTCCCGACGCGATTGACCAGAAGACGGTTCACGAAATGATGGGTTCACGTAAGAAAAAACCTGATGAAAGCTGCATGGATTATGTGCTAATTATGAAAGAACTCGGAAAAAGGGGTAAGATCCCCGATTACGTTGCGATCAAGTACATAGTAGATGGCATACAAGACCTAGAAACCAATAAAATATTGTTGTACGGTGTTACGAGCTACAGTGAACTGAAGGAGAAACTGAAAATTTATGAAGCCGTGAAAGAAAAAATGAAGGCGAGACGTGACACACAACGTCATCAAGGTGGTAATCGGAGTCCAAAGAAAAGTTCAAGTAGTGAGTTACGGTGTTATAGCTGTGGAGAATTCAAACATTCGTCTGCAAGCTGTCCTCATAAGGAAAAAGGTCTCAAGTGCTTCAAATGCAATGAGTTCGGCCATATTTCGACGAAGTGCACCGCGACGACGAAACGCGAAGACGATCGGAAGCCTTCGGAGAACTTCGACAGCCGATCGAGTCGGCCTATCAGCGGCGGAGGCGACCGACAGCGCTGCCAACATGACGGACTTCGTTCGGGCAGAAATCCGACGAATCCCAGCACTTCAAAGTCGGCCATGTTCACTATGGATGACGTTGGTACCACTGACAGCTGTCACTGCCATCATGAAAACAAATGCAAAGAGGTTATGCAAATAGTCAACAAACCTGACGAGAAGCCGGGCAAGCCGATGTTGAGTATTTTTGTTGGAAATACCGAAGGGAAGGCACTCATTGACTCAGGTAGCGAGGTCAACTTAATGTCAGAAGACTTCTACGACGTGATCGGCCAGCCAAAGACGACCGAGGATAGTGTTGTGTTGTCGGGTCTAGGACTCAAACAAGTGCGTTCTTTCGGGAAGTTTATAACCAGTGCTACGATTGACGGACGATGTTATGACGGAGTTACTTTCCATGTTGTGCCTAAAGACTGTATGCCTTATTGTATAATATTAGGTCATGAGTTTCTCGCTAGTGTGACAATGATTATGAATGAAGGAAGTGTGTTGTTGTTACCTTCTGGAGAAGAATGGATGAGACGAATTTGTCTTACCGTAGGTTTAAATGTTGTTGTAGGTTCCACAGCCAGCCCTACCATCAAAGACGAGGTTTTACAGTGTGTAGATGACTACAAACCAACCCAAGTAAAAGAAGCACCTATACAACTAAAAATCATTTTGAAGGACGACATTCCAGTGGCTCAAAAACCAAGAAGATTGTCACTAAAGGAACAGCAAATTGTTGAAGACCAGGTAAAGGAATGGTTGGAAAACAACATAGTCCGGGTAAGTTTTTCTGAGTATGCCAGTCCTCTAGTGTTGGTTAGGAAGAAAGATGGTTCTACACGAGTCTGTGTAGACTACAGACAACTTAACAAAAACATGATAAAGGACGAGTATCCACTACCTGTAATTGAAGATTTAATTGATAAATTGAGAGACTCCAAAGTATTTAGTGTTCTCGATTTGAAAAATGGTTTTTTCCATTTGAAAGTCAGTAAAGAATCAATACATTACACCTCATTTGTGACCCATCATGGGCAATTTGAATTTTTGCGAGCACCCTTTGGTCTGTCAAACTGCCCTAAGTATTTTATGCGATTTGTGTCAACAATTTTCAGGAATTTAATTGATAAGGGCACGATGTTAGTTTTTATTGATGACATAATCATTCCAGCTAAGGACGAGGTACAAGGTATGCAAAGATTGAAAGAAGTTTTATCAGTTGCATCAGAATATGGACTGCAGATAAATTGGAAGAAAGCAAAGTTGTTATGCAGTGAAATTGAATATCTTGGTCATTGTATACAAAATGGTGAAATTAGCCCGAGTTCAGAAAAGACAGATGCTGTGGTGAGATACCCAGAACCAAGAACAACTAAGCAGGTACACAGTTTTATAGGACTTACTTCTTATTTCAGAAAATACGTGGAAAATTATGCTACAATAGCAAAACCCTTAACCGATTTATTAAAACAAGATGCAGTCTTTAATTTTGAAGAAGATCAACTCAATGCTTTTAACCTTTTGAAGCAGAAACTGGCGTGTAGTCCAGTGTTGAAGATATACAATCCTAACCTGCTCACGGAAGTACATACAGACGCATCGAGCATTGCATATTCAGCAATATTGTTACAGCAGCATCCGGATAGTGGTCTACATCCAGTCCAATATATGAGTAGGAAGACGAATGATGCGGAACAAAGGTACTCTAGCTATGAACTGGAAGCTTTAGCAATAATAGAAGCTGTCAAGAAATTTCGTCATTACCTGTATGGCATACACTTTAAGATTGTTACAGATTGTCAAGCATTTGCACTAACTCTGAAGAAAAAAGACTTATCAGCTAAGATTGCAAGATGGGTGTTGTTTCTAGATCAATATGACTTTGAAGTTGAGCATAGAAAAGGTTCAAAGATGAGGCATGTAGATGCATTGAGCAGACACCCTTATATTTCAGCCGTGGTAGTAAGCCTTCATGAGCAAGTCAAGGAAGCACAGATCCAGGATGAAGGACTAAAAGCAATAATTGAAATTGTAAAAGAAAAATCTTATTTAGACTATTGGTTAGAAAACAATATTCTATACAAGAGTGACCAGAAGCAGCTAGTAATTCCTAGGAGCATGGAAAGAGATGTCATAAGAAGAGTGCATGCCAATGGCCATTTTGGTAAGAGAAAAATGAAGGAACTTCTTGCTAAAGATTTCTACATCAAAGACATAGACAAGAAAATTGATGACTTTATTGTAAGCTGTATACCATGCTTATTAGCAACAAAGAAGCAGGGAAAACAGGAAGGTTTTCTTAACCCTATTCAGAAGGAGGGAAGCCCTCTGCATACCCTTCACATGGATCACATTGGACCAATGACTGAGACCAGAAAGAGGTATAATCACATTCTTACAATAGTTGATGCCTTTACCAAGTTTGTGTGGCTTTTCCCCACAAAGAGTACTACCAGTAGTGAAACTTTGGACAAGCTTAAAATTCACCAACAGACGTTTGGAAACCCAGAAAGGATTGTAACTGATCGGGGTACTGCTTTTACAAGTCATGACTTCAAGGAATATTGTGAGAGTGAGAATAAAGAACACATCAAAATAACCACAGGAGTGCCGAGAGGAAACGGACAGGTGGAAAGGATACATGGAATAATTAAACCAACTCTAACAAAATTATGTGCAGAAGATCCATCAGTGTGGTACAAACATGTAAGCCAATTGCAACGGGCAATAAATAGCACATTCCAAAGAAGTATTAACACAAGTCCATTTGAGCTATTAACAGGTGTCAAGATGAAATCCAAAGAAGATATACCTTTAATTAGTGTATTACAGCATGAAAGTCTGGAACAATTCAATGAAGAAAGAGAAGAATTAAGAAAAAGAGCTAAAGAACAAATATTAAAAATTCAGGAAGAAAACACAAGTACTTACAATAAAAATAGAAAGGAAAGCACTAAGTATGAAGTAGGGGAACGAGTAGCAATACGAAGAACACAATTTGGCCCAGGACTAAAACTTAAGCCGAAGTATCTAGGCCCATATAGGATTACTAAGGTAAAACGAAAGGACCGCTATGATGTCGAGAAAGATGATGTTACAGCTGAAGGTCCCATAAAGACTACCTGCTCAGCCGATGGAATGAAGAGGTGGCCCAACAACGGTGAACAATATGAGTAAGCATGTTGAGTTTTGTTTGTGGTGATGTATGGAGGTAAGACTGAATGAAAGATGTTTTTATTATTTTTTTTTGTTGTTTGGTTTATGTGTTCAAGAGAAACTCATTTCATTTGTTTTGCAAGTGTAAATTGTAGTTCAATCTCAAAAGCTGGTTAAAATTGTAAGCAGACTTACTACCGTTTTATTTTAAAATAGTGCATAAGTTTATAACATGTTTTGTGTTATGTTAACCATTGTGTTCACCTTAAAAACCTTTAGAATACTAAGAATTACTGATGTGAGACTAAATTTTCTATTTCTTTAACCTTTAGATAAGAATTAGTGATGTAAGACTATTTTGTTTATTTCTTTTGTTGTTTATGTTAGTATTTTGTGTATTTAAGTTGTTGTGATGAATGATTATGACTGTCAATGAAGGATGATGTTTATGTAAGGATGTAACGAGGAATGAAAGTCTGTCTAGCATGTCTGAGGACAGACATGAATGTCGGATGGCCGAATGTGGGAAATGGAACGCAAGTGGAAGTAAGAGAAATGGAACGTAAGTGAAAGAAAGGGAGAAAGTACGAGGTATGAGGGAGAGAGCGATAGACGAAGGAAGGGGCACGACGCCATATTAGAAAGGACGGAAGGATCTGAGAAAGACGTTGTAAAGGATAAGATAAAAATAAAAAGTAATTAATATTGAAGACTGCAGTATTTTATTGCCTGGAAGAACCCTGTATCCCACAATAATAATATTTATTTTATCCCACAAAGTACAATTACAGTATAGAGGTGTTACAAAAATATTGTAGGTACTAGGATTTGTGGGAGTCAGGCATCCAAACTAGGATACCCTGTGCTATGGACTCCTGGCCCCCCTCGCCGAGGTTGGAATTTTCACAAATAATTGTAGCATGTAAGACATGTAGGACTATTGTAGAGAATAAAAAGACAACAATAATAACAAGAAAATGTACTAATAACCCAAAAAAATAAAAACTAAATAAAAATAAAAATGCGTATGTGTGTTGTGTTTGTTAGCGTGTGAAGTGGAAGGTGTCGTGTGTGGTGTGGTGTGGTGTGTGTGTGTGTGTGTGTGTCAAAAAACACATCAGATTTCTGTATACGATAGAAATTTTAAATATGTTGAAGTTTCGGTTTCGACCGAAACTAAGAGCAAGGCCGAAAGTTCGGTTTCGGTTTCGGCTGAAAAACCTGTTTCGGTCGGACACTAGTAAAAATGACGCCGAAAAAGTTTTTCTTGAGATTATCACTTCTAATAAACTGTTTTTTTTTTACTACTATGAAAAATGTTTCCACTACTAACCTCACTATATTTCGACACTCTCAAAGGAATCAAAATGTATGGGGTACTTAACGTTGACCTAGAATCATGTTTGGCAAGCAAGATCATGTAGCACAAGTAAAGGAAAAAATCCGAAAACCGTAAATTTGTAGTTATATAAAAAAACCTATGATAAACTATTTAGAAAGAAAGAAAGAAAATACATTTACATATTTAGCACAGACTAAGAGACACACAATACACCAGGTAGTTAGATATTAGTTGTACATCAGATAAAAAATAAGATAAAAATAAAAAGTGCAAAGTCCGATGTAAGAAATTAGCAGGAAAGTGTGCCTCACGGCTGCGCCAAAAAGGCCCAGTTCAGCAAAAATGCCAGACAACTGGTGCCTGACGCTGGTTTTCAACTGGACCTGATGTGTGAGGTGAGGTGACGGATGTAAATCAGTTTACATACCAACTTTGTACGAAACCCACGGTGCGCGAATCCGACTCGCTCTTGACCGTTTTTTTTTATATTTTGGCATTACTACTATACTACTCATCGAAATCTTCCGAAAAACCCTTCAACAAACAATTTTTTCCAAAGTCGGGTGCCAAGTTCACACAGCCAAAAATAGCCTATAAACCTGAGTGTACGTACTCCACGTACACTGTAGAGTAACCACAAATCACTCGTTCGGTTCGTTTGAAAATGACAGACTTCTATGAGTTAGTTTGAGCAGTTCTGTTTACTAAGAGGTACTAATTGTTCGAGTGAGAGCGAGGTGAAGCCAGCAAATCTTGCGTGGGTGCCGGCGACTGCCGCCGGCCAAAGGAAGTCGCCAATGAACAAGGCGCTCGTGTGACGACACAGCACTAATGTGCCGCATTACATCATTATAGGTACTAACCGCTGCAGAGGAAATGCTCCTCACAACGGATACATAAGACTGTCTCTTGAGACAATGGCCCACTCGCATCCTCACACAAAACATCGTCATTCACTCCACCGCCAGTTTGCTCATCATCATCTGCCTAGCTTTTTCCCAACTATGTTGGAGTTGGCTTCAAGTCTAATCGGATGCCGCTGAATACCAGTGTTATACATGCAGCAACAGCCTGTCTGGCCTCCAACCCAGTTACTAACACGATACTCCTTGGTATGGTAGACTGGTTTTCAGACTTTCAGGTGTTGACTCCAGTCCTTCCAACAATTATTTTACCTCCGACAGCAACAAGCAGTCAGCAAGATTACTGAGATGCAAAATCAGAGGGAAAAGACTGGGCAAGGACTGTACCCGTTAACCTTTTTATTATTAAACGGTTTTTAAACGGTTTTATTTAGCTCACCCCGTTTGTTTTATTTATTATTTATTTATTATTCTTGGGTCATATTTAGTAATTCAAATTTCACCCTCTTCCTGTCAACCGATTAATCTGAAATTTTGTATACACTTTGGATTTTGGTGACAATACAATTATTATGTTTATTCATTATCATTATAAATTCAAGATGGACGCCGCTACAAAATGGCGGATAATTTATGTTTTATTAATCCCATCAATATGGGTATCAAATGAAAGGGCTCAACAAGCAGAATACAATATACTATAAAAAATTGAAATACAAGATGGCGGCCGCTACAAAATGGCGGATAACGTAGGTTTTATCGATCCCATCAATATGGGTATCAAATGAAAGTGCTCAACCAGTATAATACAATGTACTATATAAAATTAAAATCCAAGATGGCGGCCTCTACAAAATGGCGGATAACTTAGGTTTTATCAATCCCATCAACATGGGTATCAAATGAAAGGTCTCAACAAGTAGAACACAATTTACTATGCAAAATTGAAATCTAAGATGGCCGCCGCTACCAAATGGCTGATAACAATTTTTTTTCAAGCACTAAATGAATTAAACAGAATGCGAAATAAAAACTAAAAACTAGAAAATAAAAAAATAGGTAAAAAAAACACTGGCACTCCGGTAGTGCCGACAGAAGTGAAAACTTGAACAATTACGAGTGTATTTTGTGAATCGTCTTATAAACAAAACACGCGTGTTAAGGTGTGTTCCTTATTTTATAGGGTTTTTTGCAAATCAGGTATGATGACCAAAGTGACTGGTTTATTCTTCTCGTGAAAGGAATTTATTCAGATTTACAAATAAGCACACAGGATAGACTTCAGTTCGTGGTGTTGGTCGCGGCAGTGCTTCGTTAATCATTTCTAAAGTGGTAACTAGATAAACTAATAAGGAGCCTGTATGAAATTTTACACAATGTTACCTTTGTTCGATTACCATAATGTTTGCAGAGGCGTATTAGAAGAGGACGTAGATGGTACGATTGATATTAGTTACATTTTTACATACTATTGGCCTTGTACATAAAATGTATTTGAGCTCGTCGTCAGTTATATATCCGTGGTTCAGCGCCATCTCGTCGTTGTTGGATGAACTACGTAGTTAGTACGCGAGGCCCTCGTAGTTCTTCCCGATGTGCATAGATGGCGCTGTCTTACGTTTTACGTCTTACGAATTTTCGATCAGGGTCACGTGACCTGACGCGAGTTTAGAAGTTTTTACCCATTCCAAAAAAGTACACAGCGCCGCTAAAGAAGTTTTCACTTCAAAAAACTTTTTCAGTTAAACGGTTTTATGTTAAACATACATTGCAATGTTTAAGATAAATGTACTAAAAACCAAAAAATAATAAAATAGATACAGTCGTGGGAATTATAAACATATGCATAGACTAGACTAAAATAAAACCGTGGGGCACGTCTACAAATTGACAATTGACGTGCCCCACGGTTTTATTTTAGTAGTCTAGTTTAAATAAAACCGTGGGGCACGTCAATTGTCTACAAATTGACAATTGACGTGCCCCACGGTTTTATTTTAGTCTAGTCTATGCATATGTTTATAATTCCCACGACTGTATCTATTTTATTATTTTTTGGTTTTTAGTACATTTATCTTAAACATTGCAATGTATGTTTAACATAAAACCGTTTAACTGAAAAAGTTTTTACTTCTTTTTTTAAAAAAAAACGTTGCCCCACTCTAGGAATTTCTCCTGTATTGTGGGTGCGTTTACAAACATTTAAACTCACATACACAAACAGCCAGACCTGGAACAACTACTTGTAGGTCATACAAATATATGTTCAGTGCGGGAAAATGCGGGAATCGAACCCGCGACACGCAGCGCAGCAGTCAATCGCTAAACCACTGCGCCAACCGTGCCGTCAAAACCTGTAAAACAACTACTGAGTACTAACAGACGGGACCAATGGGTTAACGTGCCTTCCGAGGCACGAAGGCGTCGAAGGGGGTAATGGTTGGTCACCCATTCACCCACGGGGTGACCTCAGCAAGCGAAGCTTAAGCCCTCTTTCACAAGGGCAATTTTGGGCCCTACCCAGCACTGAGAGTTAAAAATCTAACAGTGCGTTTTTGATGCGTTTCTATATTATCTACACACAGATTGTCGACATAAAATAACCTTTGTGTTATTACGAATTCGATAAGATTACCGAAAAAAAGCCTCATGCTGACAAACAGCCAACATGCATTAGTATAGGCTCAGACCAAATAAAAAACCAAGACAGTGACTCCTCCCGCTCTGGGTGGAGCGGTAGGGAGTGTCAGACTCTTACCGACTAAAACCCACCCGTGTGTTCCGGGCCAGCGGTAACCCTTTCGGACAATCCCGCTGACCCGGCAGGAAGACAGAGGGCTGTCAACAGTAAAGTGAGGCCGGTTTCGTAAACATCTGTGCACATAGTGAGGTGTAGATTGAATGCAAATGTTTGTAAGGCTGAGGCTACATTAGGCCGCGACGCGACCTGCGACACATGAGCGATTAAAACAAGTATGTAACTGAATGCTCACGTATATGGCTATCTGGTCTGAGAGTATAGGGTCAAGTCAACCTTACCAATGCTCATGGAATTCAATTGAAATTCGGTTTCAAACAGCACTTGCTATGCTGTGCTATATATTAAAGTCATTGGATTATTGGAAACACTGTAAGTTCATGGCCATCTCGCACTATTATAAAATGACGAAAAGTTTGAACCAGACCATGTCATACAATACTCTGTCGGCAATAAGGTATAATATAACTACTTTACCAAAGAAAATTAGAAAACTATATTAATGGGTGTTTATTATTGCTTAAAAGAAATACAATGCATACCAAAAAGCTACTACTAAAACTAGTTTTTCCCTGTTTACCACAGAATAATTTGAAATCTAAGATTGCTCTCCTTGAAGTTAATAATTTAATCATTTTAAAAATAATTTAATAAATGGAAAATGATAAATGGAACGCCACTACGTAATTATTGTATGCCTATTAGGCAGGACATATTGGAACTTTAATTTGTTTTTTAGACCTGTAACTAACATATGCCCACAGTAAAATATTTTGAATTTGAATTATGAACAACTACCTGCGCCCCGCGGTTTCACACGCATAAGTGTTGATCCCGTGTGAATATCGGGATAAAAACTAAACTATCTCTATAACAAATTTCTGTTCAGCAGTTTAAACATGAAGAGGTGACAGTCAAACTAAACACAGTTTTGCATAATTATAATATTAGTATGGATTGCTACAATGTACACCAGCACTGGATAGTCTAGATACTCTTACATAATGAGATATTGCTGCTTACAGCATGGCAGCAGTATCACAACATTGTTTGCAAATAAACTGGATACTCAACAACTGACTGTTCCATTTGTGTAGTGGTTGCTAGCACTACAGCTGATTATGAGGTGCTGGGCTCGACTCCCAGTTACGGCACTGATAATTTCTCAGTAACGGAGTCTGAAATTGTTCCTGGTTGATGACAACAGGCTCAACCCCTATTTTTATGTTAACCATTATAGGCTCAACCCCTATTTTTTTTTTATCAATATTGTACTTGGGGGGCAAAGTCCTGTGGTATAGGTGTACTATAAGTGCACCACCAACTCTTCAGCAAAAACAGGTGTGATGTAACATAGTTATTGTTAAGTTTTAAAAGTAAAATGGCTTGATTAAAACTTATTCATAGTACCTAACTGTACTGTAGGTTATTTTTTTGCTTGGATTAGGCCCATGTTGTTGTGCATCACACACTGACTGGAAACTGAACAATGATGAGTACATGTGCAGCGACAATCAATAAGTTGATCACTTTGAAATAAGTTACAATAAACAATACAGAAATATCAGTCTCTAAAACAGACTTAGAGGCCATTCACACAGCCTGTATGATATTTTACATTAAAAAGTTGAGATCACATATCAATATCCCAAAGTTCTTTTGGTTAACATAATAAATATGAAGTTTGAAACTACAATGTGATCCTAAAATGATACAGTGTACTAATGTAATGGCCATATCACGTAATAGGGCCATAGTGTTTACTGTGTAGAGGTTTTACACAAGGTCTTTTGAAAAGCCTAGAAATAATAATTATGAATGTTTTGCAGGCAACAATGATGTTAAATTCAGAAACAAAATAAGGAAAATCATGTCTGACTTAAATAAATGGCATGTATATGGGAGCATTGTCCTCGTTATTGAACACGGCGCTATCGGGCTACAAACGCCGTAGGGTAAACTACAGAGTGCTGGATGCTTGTCTGACGTCGGTAGTTCGGTACTCACTGTTGAAGGCGGCCAGCTTCCTGGTGGAGCCGAGGCGCTTCATCGGCGTGCGCGGCTCCACGTCGCGGTCATCCAGCGCCGCCGGCGCCTCCGTCGCCGTCGGCGACGTCGCTCCCGACATCGCTGCTGCTGAATCACGCGCTCCTCGGAAACACCATTACACCATTCGACCAATTCTCTTCACGCGTTTAAACTTTCTTTTTTAAATGCTTGATCTAATTACTAAATAGATGTACTAAAACCTAGTTGAAATTCAGCACCCAAATGCCGTATTGATTACGTCCGACATCAACGATCTAATGAAACAAAAATAACGTTCGTTCACCGCGCTCAGCTCGAGATATTGAGAGTTCACCGATTCATTTAATGTATCTACATTCTAGATAAAAAAAATTAAATCACTTTAATAAAATAAAATTATCTTTGTTTAGGAAACCAACAAAACAGTCGAAGGATGAAGATTGTTATTTCGTAATTATTTTTATAGAAGCCGCTTTCCAACACACAACTACTCAACTCACAACTTTATCAATCAAGTCGTCAAGTTTGTCAGTTGAGTTGAGGTTGAGCAGTTGAGCTTGAGTTTGTTTGTGTTAGGCTTGTCGAAAAAATATCGACATATCGATAATAAATAACGATAATAATAAAGTATCGCAAACTGTATTTTTACAACTATCGAAAAAAACACCCGGTTTTTTAGTATAAAAGGCATATTTAAAAAAAATTGCTGCCCATAAGATGCCTGTTCACTCTTGCATTGAAGGCAGACGGGTTATAATACTATGTGGAAAGGAACACAGACGCGGCCAAAGGGTTCTACATTTTGGCTGTGCGCATAATAAATGTGGAGTTTGGATGTCGGATCTGTAAAAAAATACAGCAACCACGCTGCACGTGCCCCAAATACAAGTTGCCAAAATTGCCGTAATAATTAGGTTTTTGGAGTAAATCAGAAGCGATATCGAGCGAATCCGTTTTAAAATATCGAACTCAAATTCGAACTCAAAGCATTTATTTCAATTAAACCTTGTACAGGCACTTTTGAATTATCAAAATTAAATAGTTTGTCAGTTAGTGAAAGTTGAAGCTAGTTGCCCATTCCAAAACGTAAATCTCTATGGAGAAGAACGGGCAAGAAACTCCATGGACATTCTTTTAAATCAAGATATACAAAATCGTGGGTACATTATTCTTGTTGTTTCTTTATGTGAGAACAATGTAAATAAAGACACAAATGAAGAAACAATTCAAAATATAAGATTAAAAATAAGCCAGTTAAGAGATGACCAGTCTCAACCGAACGGCGCGCGGCGCCCGTTCACGAACATGACGCTATTTCTTCGATATTTCTTGACACCTTCGAATCCTTCGCATCCCTAGTGGGTGTCAAATGGAGTTGCCGTTGCACGGAGGTGCATTCGTAGTGGTAAAAAGTTACCAATATAAAAAACTAATGCTTTTTTTCTTTTTGTGAAAAGTTTTATTGTAAAGTAATTACTTTGTTTACTGATATTTAACTAAATCTTCCATTTATATAAATAAAACAAAATCGGGTTAGTTAGGCCATTAACCATTAGGCCATTCATTACTCAAGAACGGCTGGACCGATTTTTATGATCTTTGATTTGTTGGATTTATCTCCGCCCCGAATAACAGAATAACTATTAAAACATGGGAAAAATTCACAAAAAAAGTTAATTAATTTTCTCATACGCGCCACAAAAGATGAACGCGCAGCAGCGAGCTCAGTAGTGCGGAGCTAAATGTTTTAAACCTTTTGGCATGGTTTTCATTATTATACATTTATATTTAGGTACTGTGGACTTGTATTTAGGAACTTCGCAGAAATATATTGAAAAAAGTCGCTTGCTATGCGCCTTTTTGGTTTATGTTACGTTTAGGTGGCGCCATCTGCGCTCTGTTTTGCGTAAGATCCCCTAATCCCAAAGACATTAAATTATACATATTTTAATCTCTTTGCCTAATCCCCTTTACAACCAACCAACATAGACAGAGAAACTATAAGGTAACCAGTTTCTCTGTCTACGCTTTACAACGTAGACAGAGTAAACTACTTTACAAGGATCTTCTGATGCTCGAATGACTTTGACAGGGGGGCGATGTAGGTAAACATTAATTTAGCTGTTGTTTTGTGAAATCTCATTTGAAAATTCAAAATTAAAGATTGTGGCGTTCGTTCTGATTTTTACCACGTCCCAAAATAACTTTGACGCGCTTTAACTATAGCTAATGAAGTCCGTGGAGTAGGTAAATCAATGTAAAAAAATATTTTTCTTTCAACTACTACGTAAAATTAGTAAAATTATTTAGTAATGTTATCATTAATCACTACAAAACCGATCACAAAGGACGTATTTTTTTCTTAGAACCAAAACAGTGCAGAAATGTTGTATGGCGCTAAGGTAGCCCGCGAAATTCAAAGGACATGTCCAGAAATGGTTTTTTTAATTCCAACCAGAGTAAGTTAAATATATTTGGATAGACATCCCTAAAACTAGTCGTTCTAGTTATATCATACATTTTTAAAGACCTCCAATTTTGAGAAAAATCGTTTTTTGTTTTCGTGAGAATTTACATCTAAAACGAACAAACCTTCTAATTATCTAGAATAATAAAATGAACAAACCTAAAAAAAAAGTAAACTTGTCAAAATTGACACAGGAGAACTGTCATTACTGGCAGTGAGCGTCAACGTCAATCAATTTTTGATGTAGGAGCATGACGTCGGACGAATGACGTATGGAGCCGATAGGGATGGCGATCTGACCTCAATTAATCGTTTTATCGGGCGAAAACAATCGATTTTTTAAATCAATTTTTAGCATAGAAAATCAACATTAATTGTGTTTTCTATTGAGACTATAAGATATATTATTTATTTTCTAAACTTTTTAATGTAAAATCATTGTCTTGTTTTATACCGAATACTCTTTATATGGTAATTTGTTATTAACGAATTCCCTGAACTAAAAAAATCCCTGATTTTACTGATGAGAAATCGTTTATTAAGGTATCATTCTTGATTTTCATAAAATGGACTAAACATATTTACATCTAATCTTCTAAGGATCTTTTTCGGCAAGAATCGATAACACTTTGAGCTGGTGACGCCAGCTATGTATGGCTAACTGGATTATTCGAGTTGCGCTCAGATTGAGATGCCGCGATCGAGTTGAATTAGATTGCCACGGTAAATGAAGAAGCGAGTACGTGATTGGCGTCTCTGGTTTGGCATGTATTTGAACCTTATTTTATATTTAAATTCTACTGAAATTGTATTTTAAATAATTAAAATAGTCTCAATATACGTTTCCTTGCGAATCTATAAAAAAAAAATCGTCGCGAAACAGAGGTGAAAAAACAATAATTCGTTCAATTTCATCCATTTACCAGAGTTCCGTAACTCGAGTTCAACTCGAGTCACATGAATTTCAATCCGAGTAACCTTAAGGCGTGTCTTATCCTGAGTTGGCACATCTCTAACGCCAGTGACAGCTGAAAAATCATCTGTCAAACATGACATTGTCACAGAGTGACGGAGTATTTATTAGGGTTGCCAACTACAAATAACATCAATTATTATTTTATGATTTTTCGCTTAAATGGAGGGGTTTAAAAATATTATTTCAGTAGTTCTGAGTTCCATATTTTTGTCGTATTTATTTGAACCGAGTTTGATGCTGGTTAGATTTTTCTTGGAATAAAAAACCAACGTCCATACAAAAAGCGGACATCTCCTTTTCTTACGTTTTTTGCAATTTGCTGGTCAGTATTAAAATATGTTTCGCGGCCGTAACAAATATGTATTTACAGAATTATAATCATTAAAGTCATCAACACAACTCTCTAAGACCACGTAAGTCCAAAGAATGATGATTTCATGAAACTGTTATTCTGTTATTATTATTTTCCCGTACGCAAAATACGCGCACTGACGTGGAGTTGCGGACACCAGCCCGTATTACCTATTACCAAACAAGTTGTAACAAAATAGTAGTTGGCAATTTGGAATCTTTAGAAATGAAAACCAAAAATTCGTATTCGTAAAGTCGTTGTTCAGTTGTTGATTCATTTTAGGTGCAGCGCAGACGACAGACTATCCGTGACGGACTTTTTAGTCTGTGAAAATAGAACCTATGCAATTATATGCAGTAACGCACACGACGCGCAAAAAGTCCGGCGCACAAAAAATCCGTGTAATTCGGGCAGACCGCACCGCGCCGGGCCGCGCCGCTCCGCACAAAAAGTCTGTGAAAAAAATAGAACGTTTGCTTCAACGCGCGCTAACGCAGACGGCGCACACTTTAGTCGGCAATCTGCATTTGCTAGGGGTGGACGTAACGCACGCGATCTATTATCATGGCGCCAGAGGTCGATGTAACGATGTTAATTCAAGAAGAGAAGACCAATACACCTACTCATTGTTGTTTGGGAATGAGTCAAAGCAGGTCTTAAAATAAATAGCAACTCATCAAATGTAGTAACAGACATTTTATACTTAATATTTGAAAAAAAATTCCGTGTTGTTTCAGAATTGAATGTTTAGTATGGAACTGTCCCTTCAGTAATCTTTCCGAAAGTATAGGATGTACCCAAAATTGTCTACTTCTTCTTCTTTTTCTGTACTTCATGTACAAAATAATACTTCGCGATCTCTGCACGATTTCCATAGCGTCTACGTCCCTAAGCTCTGCCGACAGAATGATCGAAGATGTGCGTCGTGTGCGTTGAGTCTGTGAAAAATCCGCGACAGACTTTTTGCGCGCCATGCAGACTTTTTGTGCGCCGCAGACTCGATCGCACAAAAAGTCCGCCGTCTGCGCTGCACCTTAGCGTTGTGGTTAGAATTGAGGTTATTTGTTATTTCTTGAGGTTATGTCTTATCAAAACATGAAAAGAAAATAAAGAGTTAAGTGAGGTAAAATAATATAAACTTACCTACAGTAGAAGTGCGTTTACATTTAATGGAATCTTCTTCTGAAAATAGTTTTGCTTGAACTGATAGGTACTTCAAGTGATAGCATCAATAGCATCTCAATGCGAGTACTTACTTACTAATCTGTTTGAACCAATAGACGGTATTTCATTAGTATCATAATTGTTTAGACTAGCATCCTTAGTTCTTCAGTTTATATCATTCAGTAGGTACTTCAATGGAAAAGGAACTCTTCGCCTTAAATAAATTGATCGGCCTCTGTGTAATAGACCCGGGTTTCTGATTTAAGAGCGCTATCACAAGTTTTTCTTGTTTAGAGCGTTTGACTCGAGTTTTGATTTGTGATTATGGTTTAACTAAAGTCACAATAGTAAAAAAAATACATGCCCGAGAAAGTTTAATTCCTTCTTTTGGGAGCGCATTCAATAAATATTTCAGTTTGTTTACATAAATCAGTAAAAAACTTGTTCCTGCAAAGGCTGTTTCATAAAAATTTAATTTCGGGCATCTCGCGATGCTCTGTTACATCGAAGATATAATAGTTTAATAATTTATAAAAATGTCCACGGTACAACTGTATCTTCTACTTTGGTATGCATACATCAATTTATTATGTTTAATACAGTAATAAACCAAAAATAATTCCGTAAAACAGAGAGTTAATGATATTTTTTCAGCCGAAATGATATTTTTTATCTCTGAATATTTAATAGAAATTCAAACAAAAAGTGTTTAATAACTAAGGTTACTTTGTCACCTTGCTTGAAAAAAAAAATACTCTATTTTGAAGTAAAATAATATTTTTAAGCAATTGTTTTATGCAATGCTTTTTTATCAATATAAATCTCGGGATGCACGGTCTTAGCTTTAGTCCGCGCCGAGCGCTTTCAGAGGGAGGACGTAGCGCTCACTCGCTGCTGCCGTCACGTGATCTCTTTCGACAATTCGCCACGAATAAAAAGCGACCAACACTTGTTGATACAAGTGAGTTTTTTTTTTTAATTAGTTATGTTCTGATTGTAATGTATATAATATAATTATTTTCCTATGATGTTCCAACGCGAATATAATTATAGAAAAAAAACATACGTAAATATAGTTGTTGTTTTTAATTTTTCTGACTTTTTTATTTATCTCCAACTTTAATTTAATTAATTATTTTCAGACAATAGTTCACAATAATGGGCAAAATAGAAAAAAATAGAACTTTTGGTGCTGTCAAAATAAAAAAAAAAGGTTTTGGCCGATTATAATTTGAAACGCGCAAGAGAAGCTCAGCGGTAAGAATTTTATGAGGAGTGCGTGCTTCCTGAAATCATAGATTCGAGGAAAGCACGGTCTATGCCGCTTCGGAGAATATTATTTTAATTATTTTACAATTATTATACTGGTTTTTTATGGTTCCGTACCTTAAGGGTGCCAACGGGACCCTATTACTAAGGCTCCGATGTCCGACCGTCCGTCTGTCTGCTAGTGTCTCATGAACCGTTACAAGTTCACAGTTGTAATTTTTAATTTTAATAAAACGACTTTTGATTTGTCTTTTTTATTTTCTTTTGACTTTTTTGACGTGACAACGTCTAATAAATCGATGAAGCTGGCTGCACACACGAAAAAAACATGACTCATGTAGCGTTACCTCGCGGCCTTGCTCTGCTGTAGCGTTGTACGCCATGGCGGCTTGAAGTGCAAGCGAGAGCGCGGAACGAGCGATGAGAGACTGATGATGTCGAACGCTGCCGAATCGGCCTCCGCGTTCGGCAATTTCATTAATGTTTTGTTATGACGTTGTCACGTTAAACTATCGTCCGTAAACCGACTTTACATACAACCGATTTTTATCCAAACTGTAGAAACAACATCACATTGCATTTATTTCTATAAATAAGTACTAAAATGTCTTCCTACCTGCTAAATAAATTACATAATATATTAAACTTCGTAAAAAAGTAGGTACAAAAAGTATTTATAAAAGTAGCACAAAAGTATTTGTAAGTAATGTTAGAGG
Source organism: Luperina testacea (assembly GCA_927399505.1). Classification (NCBI taxonomy): domain Eukaryota; kingdom Metazoa; phylum Arthropoda; class Insecta; order Lepidoptera; family Noctuidae; genus Luperina; species Luperina testacea. The sequence continues at coordinate 20,859,706 of OV656768.1, read as the reverse complement.
CTGGCAACGCGCAAGTAATGCAGCTTCTGGCAATGCAAGCGTCTTTAGGCCAGCGTTGCCAGTATGTTACTTTTGTAACATTTTACGTTACTTTTGACCCTCTCATGTTACCTCCATGTTACACGCCTCAAAATGTTACTTTTAAGACTTAATAAAAAATATTTCTCAGAAAACAAAAAATAAACATGAAACGGAACGCAAAGGTTTCGTTTGTCATGTTGGCGCACTTGATTGTCTTGATTTTGTGACCAAATTCTGACGCGACGACAGCGCGAAAATTTTTCACTTCGTTTGTCGTATCGCATATTCACTCACTCGCGTGAATTTCTAAATGACCCATCCCGCTTACTTAGGCGAGTGAGCGACAGCCTAGTAGTGGCATCCGTGTTGGTTCAGTTCAGTTTGTTATTACGATTCTTTCGAAGCCTACTAAGGGGACAGCTTTTTTTTATGTAATAAAGTGCCATGTTATTATTAGTCGTTTTCCACAAAAAATAAGGTAATGTTACTTTTCTCGTGAAAATGTTACTTTTTGAGCTCTCTCATGTTACATTTGACTATCTGTCACTGGCAACACTGCTTTAGGCTGCGGTAACTACACACCATCAAGCGGGCCGTATGCTAGTTTGTCACTTTAGTGGTGGTGGTGGTGGTGTGGTGTTTATTTGCAATGTGCGTTTTTGTTTGTGCAGAATAAACAAATTTTCTTTCTTTTTTCTTTATAAAATAAAAATTAAAAGAGAAGTAAATTTGTATGACCCTATTGTAACTCAAACCGTTGTAGGTAACACTCATCGGTACAAATAATATTTCATGAACTATAATAACAGTAATTTAATTCATTTTGAAAACGAAGGCTCTTGTTGGTTTGATCCTGGCGTCCGACGCATAGCGGTTTGTATGTGTGCATAGCGTTCTTCCCTAGACGCACACGTGCGCATCTGCTGCCGCGCGCCGTCGAATTTACCTAAAACTGAGCACTTCGGTTTTGTAATAACGCTCTTAAGAATTTGAACTTCAATTCACAAACCGGGTATTAGTATAGTATATAAATGTAGTATAGTATAGGCAATTGTAGCTTTTGTTCAGGTTCTTATAAAATAAAAGAGCATCGGTAGAATAATGTAGTTGTTTTAATATCGGACAGCTCATGTGTAGAGACGCAGCGTGGCGTCTGCGCACGCGGCCAGCAGCCAGGGCTGCGCGGGGTGCCAGCGCAGCTATGTGTAGAGACGCAGCGTGGCGTCTGCGCACGCGGCCAGCAGCCAGGGCTGCGCGGGGTGCCAGCGCAGCTATGTGTAGAGACGCAGCGTGGCGTCTGCGCACGCGGCCAGCAGCCAGGGCTGCGCGGGGTGCCAGCGCAGCTATGTGTAGAGACGCAGCGTGGCGTCTGCGCACGCGGCCAGCAGCCAGGGCTGCGCGGGGTGCCAGCGCAGCTATGTGTAGAGACGCAGCGTGGCGTCTGCGCACGCGGCCAGCAGCCAGGGCTGCGCGGGGTGCCAGCGCAGCTATGTGTAGAGACGCAGCGTGGCGTCTGCGCACGCGGCCAGCAGCCAGGGCTGCGCGGGGTGCCAGCGCAGCTATGTGTAGAGACGCAGCGTGGCGTCTGCGCACGCGGCCAGCAGCCAGGGCTGCGCGGGGTGCCAGCGCAGCTATGTGTAGAGACGCAGCGTGGCGTCTGCGCACGCGGCCAGCAGCCAGGGCTGCGCGGGGTGCCAGCGCAGCTATGTGTAGAGACGCAGCGTGGCGTCTGCGCACGCGGCCAGCAGCCAGGGCTGCGCGGGGTGCCAGCGCAGCTATGTGTAGAGACGCAGCGTGGCGTCTGCGCACGCGGCCAGCAGCCAGGGCTGCGCGGGGTGCCAGCGCAGCTATGTGTAGAGACGCAGCGTGGCGTCTGCGCACGCGGCCAGCAGCCAGGGCTGCGCGGGGTGCCAGCGCAGCTATGTGTAGAGACGCAGCGTGGCGTCTGCGCACGCGGCCAGCAGCCAGGGCTGCGCGGGGTGCCAGCGCAGCTCCAGCACACACAGCTGCTCGGCGCGTGCTCCCGCACGCAGCTGCTTGAGCGGCACCAGCAGCGGGTTCTGCAGCAGGTCGCTGGGGAGGGACACAAGTTACACGCTAGCCATAAAGAACGTTCAATTTTTCCCAAATTATTTTTTTTTTGGGTAGGTTTTCCAATTTTTCTTTTGTTTCAAATACAAATAAAACAAACAAGCAAAAATACTTTTTTTTTGTGCACTAACTATATTATCAATATATCGTTATTAGTATAACTATACGTATAATAACGTTATTCATTTCGATACTCAACTTTGCCATGTCATGAACACATAAAAGAAGACGAAAAAGTATGACGAATAATGTTACAAATGAAACTGTAACGTTTCTCCTGTAAGGTTATTACAAGCGGATAAGCTTAATGTTCCTGATACCTATTAATTACGTTACTTATAATACTGTTCTACGAAAATTCTATAACGTTTTCTTTTGTAATGTTATTGATATTTTACGTTTTAGTATCGTTACAAATTTTGGAACATTATACGATAACATTAGTGGTAACGGAGCGAAATTCATTACGTTTTCAAGTCCCTGCCTACCCCACACCAATTCGTATACCACTTGCTATGTAAACAACAGTGACAGGAAGTTTTAAAACATCATCACCATACCCAAAGTGGATTAAATACGTATTATTGAAGCTAACTAAAAACCTACCCTGTAAATAATACCAGCCTGTTATCACAGTATAAAGATATGAACAGTACAGAAACTACGTATAAATGTTCGAAACGGCACACACACAGACGCGCGCATCTACAATACAATACCCCTAAGCGATAGTCGCGGTGCTCTCAGTTGCGTTATTATTATACTCTTTGGTTGCGGGTGCCGTGTTGGTACGAGTGGTCCCGTAATACATTTAATACTTGGGTCACGGACCGTCCATCTTTTTAAAAATGCCTCGAGCGTATTGTGTAGCATACGGCTGTTTGAAGTCGGCTTCTTCGACGGAGCTTTCGTTTTTTAACCTCTCTGCTGATTTATTGTTATAATCGATATCGAATAATGGTCCGTGTAGTCGGACTACGATTGAATTTAAGAATTTATTTGTAAAACAAAGATGGCGGCTGCTAACATGTTTATTTTTTTCGTCATGGGTGTCGTTTACATAGTTAAAGATGTTGCCAAAACCGTTAGTGCGGTCAAAATGTAAATCCAAGATGGCGTCTGTGAAATTTTCAATTTATTTGTCGTGGGTGTAGTTTTCGAGGGTTTAATAATAATAATAATATTTATTTATTAAGTAACGAGACTCATTCGTGTTAGTAACAATATTCCTTATCGCTATGTTAGTATTCCTATCCTAATTATGTAGAATAAAATCATGATGATGATGTTTAGCTGATAGTGGGGTCAAAATGAAAATCCGAGATAGACGGTGCGAAATTTGATATACACGATGAAAAATTTGAATTATTTCGCAGCCACCATCTTGGATTTACGTTTTGATCAGAAGGAAGAAAAGACAACCAGCCAACTTCTAACCGCAAACCGCGTTAAAAAACTTCGTCACAATAAAACACATAAATTTTACAGACATTAAGAGTGACAACCCTAATGCTCCAATGGAGCGTAGGAAATTATTGCAACAAATAGGCCTAGTTTCTTTACTGTTCATATTAATTATACTGTGCTGTTACTGTCCCACTGCAGGGCAAAGCACGCAAGCGAGCGAGCGAGTCCTGGAGTTGAGACCGCGTATCGGCAAGCGTAGTGTGGGACGCGCCCAGCGACGGTGGGCGCGTAGTGTGGGACGCGCCCGGCGACGCACAGTGGTCCGGATTTTCAAAAAGGTGGACATGGGATCGAAAATGCATATTTAACGTAACAAAAAATTGTTTCGTATAGGAAATTTAACGCTGATTAATACTTATTACTACAACTTTTCAAAAAAACAGCGCCTTCACGTCAAAAAAAAATATTGAAAATAAAAATGTATGGGAGAAAATCTATTTTATTTTTTTTCTCCGTTCAGTAACAAAGTGTAGCAAGCAAACCTTATATTTTGGTAAGTACCTATTGTTCTTAATACGACAACACATAAATTGCTTGCGTATCCCTGCGGCCTTGACGCCTACGATGCTTCAAAGTTTAAAATTTTAATGTCGAATTATCTTAATATTATTAACGAGTTTTTCAATTGAAATTAATCCAAAATATCATTTTTAATAAAAACAAGCCCCCCCGCGCGCCCCATCCGTGTATTAGGCTCGCCCCCTATTACATGGGACTTAATATAACTGGCGAAATGACAGTGTACAATGCGTGCCACGAAAGATGAGACTTGACCCCGCCTCCCCCGCTCTTTCCGCCGCCCCTATGACGTCCGGTCCCGTCCCGCACTCAGACCTCATACCGCTAAAGATACCTAAAATCGTGTACTGCGCATGTCAAACCACGTGGTGTGTCAAGTCTCATCTTTCATGGCACGCACTGTACTATAGTGTAGTATACACCTTTGCCGAACCGCTTTTTTTGAAGTCCTGAAAAAGACTATTTTAAGTGGTCCTGAAAAGGACTACAACTCAACTACTACTACTAACAAACTCAATTCTAACAATAACAACATCACTAAATCTGTCACGTTTATATTAATGGATCATCTTCAGGCTGCAACTCCTGTAGATCCATATTTTCAGTTTCTTCTGTTACTACCTCAGGCTACAATAAAAGCTCTTTTCACTTCTCATGCTCTGAAAGTGCTTCTTTGTGCAGGGTATAGGCTGCACAAAATCGAATTTTGTGCACAAGGGCATTAACGTATCTACTCATAAATGTATTATATTAAGGCAAAGAAAATGAGCCATACAGCCAAATGCAATAAGAAGTTCATAGATAGAATTTGTTATTATATAATATTTACTTTAATTTATTTGCCTTATGTGTTTTTTAAGATATAATAGATATTAAAATTTTAATTCAAGTACGGTAGGTTAGTTGATTTAAGAAAATTATTATTACAAAATTAATTTAATAGTAGGCTGTATAGGTCTGCAGCCAAATATCAATGTCGTAAGATTAAAAAAAAAATAAAGCGGCGGGAAACAGCTCTTGTTCTTTTTTCGTGCATTTATTAATTTCTTCAATTTGCTAAAATTGTTAAAAATGTCCAGTGAAGAAGAGGATTTAACAGTCTCTCCTAATACGCTTATGGAAATGAATGCACACAGAGTTGTGCAACAGATATTACCGCCAAAGTCTCGGGAAAAATATCTCAAAGTTTACGATAATTTTGTAAATTGGAGAAAAGAAAAACTAATAATAACTACGTTCTCGGAAAGTGTTTTTTTGAGTTATTTTGATGAATTATCCAAAAAACTTCAGCCGTCTACACTGTGGAGTATATATTCCATGCTGAAAGCAACATTACAAATGAAGGAAAATGTTAATATACAGAATTATTCGACGTTAATATGCCGGGAAAAACAATTTCCTTCAGTATTCAAAACTGTTCTAATTTTACTTTGAATTTTAATTAAAGAAATGTTATGTTATACTATTGTTTTATTTCCTCGCAATCGAAGTGAAAAGCAGAGTTTATAACTCGTCCACAAAACCATTTTTATCCTCGACATTACTATCAGCCCTCGCCTTCGGCTCGGGCTGCTAAAAGTCTCGGATAAAAATGGTTTGTTTTGTGCACTTGTTGTAAAATCTACTATTAACATCTGGAAAAAAATCGAATTGCTTTGAGTTGCTGTATTTTCGTCGAATATGGGATAAATATGGGTCTGAACTAATTAAAAAATTATGGAGCAAGTCCTCGTTGGTCTTCATCCTGTTAAATTTTCTTGTGTGATATTCACGAACTCTTCGAAATTATTTCTTGCATCTCCCGCTTCTTCGGAAAGAATGCCAATTGGATAGGAGGCCAAAGTGATGAGAATTGTCTGCACCGTGTATGAGTAGCTTGTGCACACTTGCGGGCATATAAAACCATGGGTATAGATGAACAAAGATCTCAGCTGTTTCTCTGCAATAAGTGCTGAATTTTTCAATATCTATGGCACATCCCGATGAAATCGTTTGAAGAATAACCGCAAAATGCTTTAGTAGGCCTTTGTCAATATTTGGTTATTTCGGCAGATTTCTCATAATCTCTAAAAAACCTTTTGGCTGTGTTTCCGTCGTTTGTGGTTCCAAAGCCTTGCTTCACAAAACCCACAAGTATTCCCATTTGCTGTTTGAATTCTTCTTATGTCAAATGTTTCTTCGCAGCTTTTAGTTGCTTGTTAGCACCTCGTGCAGTCCACATCTCAAAGTCCATGTTGTAAGATATATGTAGAATACACTCCATACAACGAATCCACATATGAAGAGTAGAAAGTCCATATTTATAAACATCTTCTCGAACAGGTCTTGAGAATACTTCTGACAGTTTGTTCATCTCAGTCGGCTTGGCAAGGCAAATATTGCAGGCAGATGCAGACGAAGTATCTGTTATAATAGTGGGTCACTTTTCCGTCGATCATTGTCATATGAAGCTCGTGACTAATCTCTAGCCCGACCCATTTTGTAGAATTGATGTTATTTATTTCTTCCTTCAATGCAGCTTCTTCTTGCTTGATGTATTCTGCTGTCTCTTTACAAAACTCGAACTTAATGGGCCTGCAATAATGTGTTGACGAAGGTGTTGGGTTTTCCCATATGGTGCTATTATTAGTAAATTAATTTAAGAGGGACAAGACTTGACATGAAAACCGATGAATCACTGAAGTCTACATCTTCACTCCTTTGCTTGTAGGTGCTTTGTGAAGAAGCTCCATCGAAATCCCATTTACTAATTAACTTCAATCCTTCAGTTGACGAATCAATCTGGGTACCGGTGATTTGAAGAATCTTCTGGACTGTCAGATCCAATAGGGCTTGAAGCTTCACTCTGGCTCCTCTCTCAGTAATTTCTAAATCATGTGGATAGCATCTCTTTTTAGCTTCAAGGAGTTTGTGATACGATGGTAACACTGGAACTTCACAATCTAACGTGGAAAACGTTAAACACAAGTATTTCCATTTTGACAGGTTCAATGATGTATAAAGACCAAGAGCATGATCTTCATCAAAAGATTTTTTCCTATTTTTCCTAAACAATGTGGCTTGAACAATAGCAACACTATCAGGGTTCTTCGTTATATGGTCAATAACACAAGCTAAGTCATTCTTCTTATCTATCCTAAGTCTTTCGACTAATGCAAAAGTAAGTTCTTCCGGCGAATAGTCCAAAAGAGACTCTGAACGTCTTTTCTTCTGTTTGTTGCTGAGGTCAACAAAAGGCTTCCTAATCTGAACTTCGGTAGATGTGCCCTCAGTTGTTGTACTTGATGTCGACGGAATCATAGCTGCTGTAGTATCGATGTCAACTGAAGTATTGTCTGACGATATGTTTTCGATAACTTCATCTTGGGCTTGAAAAATCTCGGATAAATTAACAGTAGTGCAATTTGGCCAACTAATATTTGATTCTAACCACGCAGCAAGTCTGTTCATGAAAGTCTTCTGATTTCTAGAAGCACTTGCCCATCTGCGATTGATATTACTCATGTAGTTCTTCAAAAAGGTCTTGATTATTTCTAAATCTTCCGAACATGTTTCAACTGGGATATGTAGAATAATAACTTCATAGAGTCGTGCCCAATTTTTCATGTCTCCTTCAACACGGAGGAACATAAAAATGTCCAAGTTTGTAACAAATGCAGACATAACGAAACTCACTAAACTTTCACACAGCACAAACACACGCTCGCAAGTAGTGACTGACGAAATTAGTACCACATCTTCAACAGCCAATCAGCGTCGTCGAAATCTCCGGTGGTGGGGGTAAATGATTATTTTGTTACAGGAGTCGTTTCAGTCAGTTACAAATAGGCAACGAATCAGCACGGGTCCTTTGTTACATAACTAAAGTTGAAGACTTTTATTACTACTTTTTATTAAAATAAAATAAACAAATACTTGCCAAATGCTTGAATGCGTATGTTTTAATTCTTATATAATTAAAAAATTATATTTTGAATTCAGCTTAATTGAAAAACTCGATAATAATTCAAAAAAATCCCAATTGAAATTTTAAACTTTGAAGCATCGTAGGCGTCAAGGCCGCAGGGATACGCAAGCAATTTATATGTTGTCATATTAAGAACAATAGGTACTTACCAGAATACAAGGTTTGCTTGCTACACTTTGATACTGAACGGAGAAAAAAAAATAAAATAGATTTTGTCCCATACATTTTTATTTTCAATATTTTTTTTTGACGTGAATGAGCTATTTTTTTGAAAAGGTGTAGTAATAAGTATTAATCAGCGTTAAATTTCCTATACGAAACAATTTTTTGTTACGTTAAATATGCATTTTCGATCCCATGTCCACCTTTTTGAAAATCCGGACCACTGTGCGACGGTGGGCGCGTAGTGTGGGACACGTCCAGCGACGGTGGGCGCCTAGTGTGGGACGCGCCCAGCGACGGTGGGCGCGTAGTGTGGGACACGTCCAGCGACGGTGGGCGCCTAGTGTGGGACGCGCCCAGCGACGGTGGGCGCGTAGTGTGGGACGCGCCCGGCGACGGTGGGCGCGTAGTGTGGGACACGTCCAGCGACGGTGGGCGCCTAGTGTGGGACGCGCCCAGCGACGGTGGGCGCGTAGTGTGGGACGCGCCCGGCGACGGTGGGCGCGTAGTGTGGGACGCGTCCAGCGACGGTGGGCGCGTAGTGTGGGACGCGCCCAGCGACGGTGGGCGCGTAGTGTGGGACGCGCCCAGCGACGGTGGGCGCGTAGTGTGGGACGCGCCCAGCGACGGTGGGCGGACGACCTAAGGAAGGTGGCTGATTGCAGGGCAAACACCTCCCACGGAGAGAAGGCACGAGCATTGATCACCACGCTTGCTAAAGACGGGTTGGCGATTTCAGACTCATATTAACTATGAGTCCAGGTCACCTCACGATATTTTCTCTCACCGATGTCAATAATGTCCAAGATTAACTCGGAAAGTACATACATAATATGATATACAGGCGTGATTGTATGTCATGTTATGTGTTGAGTTGGCTCCACTTACTTGTAGACCATGCCGTGCGATACGACGATGTTGTCGTCGTCGCCGGCGGACGCGAACAGCGGGTAGCGGCGGTGGAAGGCCACGCCGCGTACTGCGCCGCCGTGCAGGCGCAGCGTCTGGTACGGCTTCGACGACAGCTCCAGGTCGAACCTACAAGCCACAACCGATCATTCGTTTAACATGTTCACATTTTTAAACCGGATCTTCATTTATTACAATTCGTCAAAACAATTACGCTACAAGGTTATTGTGGCTTGTTTTGTCAACACCATTTCACAAATGTTTAAAATAGTCTTGAAGAACTCTAAACATTGCTTAAAGACGAATCGCAAGAAAACTATTTTTAATTACTTGATCACAAAGTTCAAAATAACATACACCTTTGATCAATGTCGAGTTGACATCAATTTAAAACCTTTTTATTGTCCTGGACATTTTTACTAAATATTTCTACGTTTCTGTAGTGCGTCAGGGATGTTCGCTGATGCGCATGTAGATTGCTTTTACGCATTAATGCGTAAAAGGTGCGCTTCCCTGGTGCGCAAGGTGTGGAACGGCTCCAACAGTGTCTTAAACATGGTTGCTAGACGAATTGCATCCAAAGTTAAACATGATATCGTTTTAACTTATTATTAATTTTGTTTTTACGAGTAAAACAAAGATTCCTTTTTCTTGCTATTTTAACGGAACTTTGGAGGTAAATAACTATTAAAAGAACTGTAAAATCTTAAAACAGAGTCGGTACCGACAAAGCTTAGTTATCGACGAGTTCAATAAATTTTATTTGTAATTGATTTATGCAGTGTTTTTTCATAAAACTCGATTTTCAAAAGCACTTTTCGAATTTTTTGCGCGCCTTATTGTTCCTGTGAAAACTAGACGTTGTTGAGACGTTGTGCGTGTAAACTAGCGTCCAATTGCTCATCACTGATATTACCTCTGTCCGACACGAAGCTAAGTGAGACAGCGTGCTTTTTGGTCATGACCACCAGTGAGTTTCAGCTCGCGACTAGTTTACTCTTAAGGGGCGAGATAGGTATGTTGGCAAAAACTCATTAAATCCCTCAGCTAATATAAAAGCGGTTTTATTAATTAAGTAGTTGTTGACCATAATCTCCAGTTGTTTTTCATTTTTAATCGATTTTTTTACTTGTATAGATTTAACATCGGTGACAAGCAGGGAGCGGGCCACGCGTACTCACCATATGCACTTCCTGTCGTACGACGCCACGAGCAAGTTGTCTCCGGCGGGGTGCACGGCCATGTGGCTGATCCACTGCGCGCCCGTCTGCAGCTTGCGCAGCAGCTCCTGCTTCACCAGGTCGTACACCCGCACCACGCGCTGCGTCTGCGCAGGGAGGCAAGTTGAAAGTATGAATCGGTGCACAATTTGGGCATCGCGGACGAAACTCGCATCGGTCCGATCGGGCACTCACGGCGACGAAGATGAGCGGCCGGGTCGGGTGGAAGAGCGCGCACTGCACGAGCCCCTTGCTGCGCGCGAAGGGCAGCTGCGAGCGGCGCCGCGACAGCTGGTGCACCAGCACGGCGCGGGCCGCCGCGTCGCGCAGCGTCACGCACGCGTAGTCGCCGCGCGCGTGCCACGCCACGCCCGCCACGCGCCGGAAGTGCGTCACGCGCAGGCGCTCGCCGCAGGCCCAGCGCGCCGGCGCCGCGCGCTGCCACTGCGCGCACGCCGCCGTGCGCGCGTCCACTGCGCGGTGCACACGGAATCTTATCATCTCACGTTTTTCATCGAAGATTCATTAAAACACGGTGGTCATTAAAGCAGTGGCGGACTAAGCCCGTCAGAGGCCCGGGGCGGCAAAGCTGAATGAGGCCCCCAGCTTTAAAAAAAATCTCGTAGGTGCATATTGACTAGAAACTACGGATTATAATTCATATAATTTGCTAGGCTAAATTATACGAAGAATTACATACTTACTTTTTTCAAATACTCGAAAATGCACTAACTCAACTCTGAACTCATTTACTTTTATACCGCAACAAAAATCAAAAACACCAACACTTTTTAATGAAATTACTTCGAACGGATAAGATCGCGTTTATTATTTTACAATTTGAAAAAATACTTATCTGTTCGCGAAAATATCAGTACACACTAATAAACTATTAAATATCAACGTAATGAAATTCAATATTTGTTATATGAGATGTTTATTTTTCGACGTAAATAAAAAAAAAAATGTTTTATTCAGTATTAAAATTGGTAAAATTATTACATAGAGTCTTAGAAATTATTTACATATGTATTAATGTTAGAATAGAATGTAGTGAATACTATTTACGTCGTAGGCGTACAAGAGTGAATTATTTGCACTTCATTAATTCAGGGATTCCTGGGGAAGTACAAAGACAGGAATTCTCCCAGCATATTGGACGCGTTCAGCAAAGTTAAAAGAATATTAGTACCACGTAAAAAGTCTAGATGGCTGTAGTGTTTTGATCTTGATGAAATTATGTAGGTACTAAGCACATTATTAAAGTCTTGTTTAGGATTTTATCAGGGGAACGCGGAGGCATTTGGGGGCCCCCCAGACTGGAGGCCCTGGGCGGGCCGCCCCTTCCGCCCCCCTGTTAGTCCGCCACTGCATTAAAGAAAGTAATACTAAATAAAACATAAGTACATACTATGTAGTAAGTAGCAAAAGCTTCAAAATTAATTCAAACTAAATTTTAAAAGTAAATCTCAAACTCAAAGCATTTATTTCAATTAAACCTTCTACAGGCACTTTTGAATTGTCAAAATTAAAATAGTCCGTCAATTAGTCAGAAAGTTGAAGCTAGTTGCCCATTCCAAAACGTAGATCTCTATGGAGAAGAACGGGCAAGAAACTCTATGGACACTCTTTTAAATCAAGATATTACAAATCATGGGTACATTATTATTGTTGCTTCTATATGCAAGAACAATGTAAAAAAAAACACAAATGAAGAAACATTTCAAAATATAATGTTTTACCTGAAAATAAAACAGTTATTATATACGGAACCTTATTCTAGACCTATACAGTGAGACAGTGAGACAGCATCTTTCCGGATCTGACGTCACGACCTCTCTTGTTCCCCTCCCAACCGGCTCCGCCCCACTGTGGCCGGAGGGAGGGGTGCGTGGAGCTTGCCCCAACAGTCAGGCGCGCTCTTCACATTGCATCTCACTTCCGGTGGATTATGAGTCCAACAGGCAGGATTAAAAATATAGGTCTAGAATAAGGTTCCGTATATAATAACTGTTTTATTTTCAGGTAAAACATTATATTATACACTATGAACCGTTATTCTAGACCTATACAGTGAGATGTGTTTATTATCGCCTGGTGGCAAGCTAAGTATATGCCAATGTGTGAAAAAGAAATTACTCAGGTATCTAAATAATTTTGTTTAATGTAGGTACCTAGGAGTATTTATAACAAAATATAACTGTGCGAGAACATCATCAATAGAAATGAAAGTGACTCTGTATAAGACTCTGTGTAAGAAATTCCAGGGAATAAAAACTGTATAATTATGTAAAGAAAAACATTTTTATTTGAACCACCAAAACACACATAACATGATTAGCAACACCATGTATGCTGTAATGATATGATATTCTAAGAATTAAGATTTGCTTTGAACTAAAGTTACATTAGTTATACATAGCATGCCTACTTAGATTAAATAAATCAATTTAACTTAATATAACAATATGTTGCTTTGAACTGAATTATTTATTGAAATTACATTGATTAATGGGTAGGTAATCATATATTATTTAGAATGATTGCTACACAGCTTCAAATGTCAGAGATAAATTGTTACAACTTTGCGATGTGTTAATTTCAGCCGAATAGAACCGTGCAAATGTGTTGGGGACACGCCAGTTTCCTTTTGCCATGATCTCGTCAATATTGTGGCACTCAAGCCAGTTGAGAGATGCTGCGGCACTTCGAGTACTACCAGGAGTAGCCTCTACTCCTGCCTCCTTAAGAATAGTTTTAACCCAACCTCCAATCACTGTTCTGGAGGCTGGCCTGACTCTGCCACAAGTTGATATAAATAAATGATTAATGTCATTGTTAATTCTACGTGATGATGATACTTCCATCAACTTACGTATCCACCATACAGGGCATATGGATTTATCTGTATGTGTGTGCAATTTCCATGATGATTGTCTGTGTGTATAGCTATCTGTCTTTGAGCCAAATGCTGGGTGTAAAACAATATGATTAGAATTGTCTTCAAAATGTGCACTATCAACCTGTAACAGTGTCAGGTCATGGACTCTACGACTAGAAGAGAGTAGCAAAATCAGTGCTGTGCGACGAGATACTTGGAATAAACTTGCATGAGGCGGCTGGTTAGAGCTGAGCCATTCTACCACAATACGTGGATCCCAAATGAAAGAATTTTTAGGTTTGGAATCAACATTAGCAAGTGAAATAGCTTTTAACATTCTCTGAACGATAGGATCACTGCTTATGATTTGTCCGTTAGAACAGGCCAAAGTGGCAACTGTTGATTTATAAACTAAAATAGTTTTATAAGACAGTTTAAGAGTTAAGTGCAAGTATGCTAGGTACTTAGCAACTTGGGCACCAGAAGGGTTTGTATGGTTCAAATTATTATGAGTACACCAATTTAACCATTTTTTCCAAATACCAGCATACATTTTCTTCGTAGAGGGTCGCCAGCTAGAATTAAGTAGGTCTATTTCGTTTTGAGACCAATTTGTTAATTCGGCACACCACCCTTCACTAGCCATGCCTCTAGATACATCTGGTCCACGTGAACCGGAGGCAGATAAGTCCGTGTATCTAGTAACCGCCGACGAAGATTGGATATGGGTAAAGGAGCGCTCACCGCTCTCCGCTTCAGGTCTGGCCGCCAAAACACTTTGGACCAGCGCGGTACTATTAGGATGTATCGACCCTTGCACAGGTTGAGGTGTGACAGAACTCGTGGAATTAGGTGTGGTGGTGGGAATATCCACGCTCGACGGTACGACCACCTTCTGCTGAAGGCGTCGTGAAACTCTGCGTTCGAGTCTTTGCAATCTCGTGAGACGTAGCGCGCAATCTCGTGAGACGTAGCGCGCAAGCACGTGTGCGGTTTTCGAGGCGAACAAGTCGATTTCGGGCATTCCGAACTTGTGAAATACCTCTTGACATGCCTCTTCCATTAGGGTCCACTCCCCGGGTAATTTGAGCCTTGAAAGCATGTCTGCTTCTGTGTTTACCTGACCGGGCAGGTACTGAGAGACCAGGTGAATCTTGTTCTCGTCCGCAATTTCGAATAACATGCAAGTTAGCCGGTAGAGGTTCTGTGAACGGAGACCCCCCTCGTTCCGCATGTAACTCACCACACTCTTGTTGTCTGACTGAACTAGCACGGTTGAATGACGTAGCGATTGTTGAAAATTGGTTAAGGCCTGTATAACTGCCCACATTTCCTTTAATTTGCTGTGCCATTTTTTCTGCTCCGGGGACCATAATCCGCTCAGACAAGCGTCGTTTACTATGGCACCCCAGCCTCTGGCAGATGCGTCTGTCGTTACATAGTGTGAGACAGGATCTGGATGTATCGCTGTTCCTGTAGACAGAGCTCGTAACCACCACATTAAGGTCATCGACACTTCCGACTCGAGTGGGCGTTTTACGTGTGCTTGGTGCTTTGGAAGCCGATTGCAAGCTACTTGTAATGGGCGGCAATGAAGCCGACCTCTGGGCACAACGAAGGCCGCAAAGTTTAACATGCCTAGCAAGCATTGAGCGTCGTGCAAACTCCATCGATTTACCTGTAGTATGTGGCGTATCGTATTGGAGATTTTGGAAACCTTTTCCTGGGGCAAATACTTGGAATTCAGGGCGAGATTCCATTTTATGCCGAGATAGTCTACTGCCTTGGTTGGGATCAATGTGGATTTTTTGTAGTTGATCATCCATCCCAAAGTTGTTAGGACTCTTATAGCTTCCGCAGCATGGTCCATTAGGGTTAATCGATCTTGGTTCACGATTAAATAATCGTCCAGATAGACGATAACTCGCATGCCCTTCTCGCGCAGCACGTCTGCTACCCAATTTGTCACTGTCGCAAATGCCCTGGGTGCTGATGACAGCCCGAATGGCAGATAAGTGATCTGAAGGAGCTTCGGGCTCGACTTCTTTTCTGTTGCGTATAATACTCGCAGAAATGGGTGATGACTGGGGCTGACTGCTAGGTGAAAATAGGCTTGAGAAAGGTCTATTTTGATTGCCCAGTCGTTCGGTTGCAAGAAATCCGGCACACGGTACATATTTATTAAGCGAAACTTTGTTTGCATTACATAGCGGTTTAGATTTTTTAAATTGAATATCGGGCGATTGCTGGTATCTGACTTTTGCACTAAAAACATCGGACAGACATAACTTGGAGATGGATCTACTCGAATCAAGATTTTCTGTTGTTTCAAAACCTCGATTTGTTCCGACATCATTAAGCTCGTTGGAGTTTGAAAACGTGTTAATAAGTCTGGACTTTGAAGTGGGGGTATTTTGAAAAAGGGAATTCGGTATCCAGATATCATTTTTATAATGTTCTTTGGAGCACCGTAATTCTTCCAAATTTGAATGTAATTTTTTAACCGCCCGCCATAAAATAAAATTTCTTGAGGATAGTCACTTACGATACTGATCGGATTTACGATTGCCGAAGGACCGTTTCTTGTTTTCATTATGCCTTGTACCGGATTTATTGTTTCCAGACTTTCGACCTCTACCTTTGGGGGGCGCTTGAAAGCTCGTGGATGGCTGGGGATCGAACCCAGGATTGTCACCGTGAAAGGGCTTGCGTGGTCGCTTAGCTGGAGGGCCATCCTGTCTATTCCGCATAGACATGGCATGAGGCTCTTCCGCAGAGCGCTTATGGGCAGAGAACAACTTACTTGTACCACCAGCCTTTTGTAAAAAGGTGGTTAAATCCTGTGGATTAAAAAGGTTATATAGCGTTGGGGGGATCTTTTGCAAGTCCACCTTTACATATTTGTCCTTGACACCCGACAAAATGCAGTCACGACGTCTTTGAATTATATCAGCACGTCTTCCACAACTCATTTGCAAGAGATCCACGGACACTTTCATGTAAGATGAGTTTTCGGAAAAAGAAGCATTAATCTTTTCAAAAAGCGTGTCGGCGTTAAGTACACAGCCAGGCGATTGCGCCCATTCTATGATTTGCTGAAAGTTGTTTCTTAGCAGCTCACTTTGTTGTATAAGCCCATGAGTAAAAGCTCCAAACGATCTATCAAGTAATCTAAGCCAAGAAGAACTTGTGTCACAATGTCTAAGTTCAGTGTTAACATCAAGTTCGTAAAAACCTGGCTTAGCGACATACTTTTTCTCAGTTTCTAGGTATCTAACCCTTTGCCAATCATTAGTATCGAAATGATGAAGTTTATTTAGCACATGTAATCTACCCTCCGAGGCATTTTCAACAGTAGGTTCTTTTAGGTTAGTGGAAACGGGAAATTCAAATACTTTAGCCTTCTGTGGTTTACTGAGAAGGTGATCATTCCCAAGAGAAACCATCAAGCCTTCAGATGGATATAAGGAAATATCAGAATCAGATTCGGGCTCGGTTTCTTTGTTTGAAAAGCGATCGTTATTTTTTAAATAAGATAATATTTCACTCACCTGATTTGACAGCAAGTCTAACCTGCGCTCGTTTTCTCGGGTTTCCTGCCGCAGCTGCCGGCGTCTCCGACGTGGGGCGGAGCTGCTAGACGACGATGAAGACGACGAAGAAGGTGCCTGCGGTGATGCAGGGGGAGGCGGGCCAATCCCGTCACCCTCGGCAGGCGCTTTCGTGGATTTTTCCATTACGTATACAAAACACGCACTCAAAACTCTAATAGTACTTCGAACCACTATTACCGAGTTTTCAAATAACCACTGAATAAAATTTTTAAACACTAAACAGCAGCGCTGTTGCCCGCACTAGAAGAGGTGTGATCGCACCGAAAAACGATGCCAATGTGAAGAGCGCGCCTGACTGTTGGGGCAAGCTCCACGCACCCCTCCCTCCGGCCACAGTGGGGCGGAGCCGGTTGGGAGGGGAACAAGAGAGGTCGTGACGTCAGATCCGGAAAGATGCTGTCTCACTGTCTCACTGTATAGGTCTAGAATAACGGTTCATAGTGTATAATATAAGATTAAAAATAAACCTTGGCAGTTAAGAAATGACCAGTCTCAACCGACGGCGCCCGTTCACGAACATGACGCGTGGATCAGCACCATCTAGCTCAACCATTTTGTAGGGAACCGAATGATCCAACACACGCGCCACCATCGGTGAGACATTTAAGTGAGCATGACATGTTCTCAACCGCCATGCTCTTTCAAGTCAAAATGAAAAAATTCATAGTAAACGAAAACATGGTTCTTACATTTACAAAATTTAAAAATGCTTCTAAATTATACAACACTATAGTTTGTAATTTATTTAAGAGATTAATAGAATTTTACTACCAAATAGGAAGAGATATTATTTAATAACAAATCCGAAAGAGCTCACTGTTTGTTAGCCAGAAATTGAGCGCGCGGCCACGCCGTGCAGTACATACCTTGTACATCGTGCTGCGGCGGCGGCTCCTCCAGCAGCTCGTCCGTGCGCGCGGCCGGGTCGAGCAGTACATACCTTGTACATCGTGCTGCGGCGGCGGCTCCTCCAGCAGCTCGTCCGTGCGCGCGGCCGGGTCGAGCAGTACATACCTTGTACATCGTGCTGCGGCGGCGGCTCCTCCAGCAGCTCGTCCGTGCGCGCGGCCGGGTCGAGCAGTACATACCTTGTACATCGTGCTGCGGCGGCGGCTCCTCCAGCAGCTCGTCCGTGCGCGCGGCCGGGTCGAGCAGTACATACCTTGTACATCGTGCTGCGGCGGCGGCTCCTCCAGCAGCTCGTCCGTGCGCGCGGCCGGGTCGAGCAGTACATACCTTGTACATCGTGCTGCGGCGGCGGCTCCTCCAGCAGCTCGTCCGTGCGCGCGGCCGGGTCGAGCAGTACATACCTTGTACATCGTGCTGCGGCGGCGGCTCCTCCAGCAGCTCGTCCGTGCGCGCGGCCGGGTCGAGCAGTACATACCTTGTACATCGTGCTGCGGCGGCGGCTCCTCCAGCAGCTCGTCCGTGCGCGCGGCCGGGTCGAGCAGTACATACCTTGTACATCGTGCTGCGGCGGCGGCTCCTCCAGCAGCTCGTCCGTGCGCGCGGCCGGGTCGAGCAGTACATACCTTGTACATCGTGCTGCGGCGGCGGCTCCTCCAGCAGCTCGTCCGTGCGCGCGGCCGGGTCGAGCAGTACATACCTTGTACATCGTGCTGCGGCGGCGGCTCCTCCAGCAGCTCGTCCGTGCGCGCGGCCGGGTCGAGCAGTACATACCTTGTACATCGTGCTGCGGCGGCGGCTCCTCCAGCAGCTCGTCCGTGCGCGCGGCCGGGTCGAGCAGTACATACCTTGTACATCGTGCTGCGGCGGCGGCTCCTCCAGCAGCTCGTCCGTGCGCGCGGCCGGGTCGAGCAGTACATACCTTGTACATCGTGCTGCGGCGGCGGCTCCTCCAGCAGCTCGTCCGTGCGCGCGGCCGGGTCGAGCAGTACATACCTTGTACATCGTGCTGCGGCGGCGGCTCCTCCAGCAGCTCGTCCGTGCGCGCGGCCGGGTCGAGCAGTACATACCTTGTACATCGTGCTGCGGCGGCGGCTCCTCCAGCAGCTCGTCCGTGCGCGCGGCCGGGTCGAGCAGTACATACCTTGTACATCGTGCTGCGGCGGCGGCTCCTCCAGCAGCTCGTCCGTGCGCGCGGCCGGGTCGAGCAGTACATACCTTGTACATCGTGCTGCGGCGGCGGCTCCTCCAGCAGCTCGTCCGTGCGCGCGGCCGGGTCGAGCAGTACATACCTTGTACATCGTGCTGCGGCGGCGGCTCCTCCAGCAGCTCGTCCGTGCGCGCGGCCGGGTCGAGCAGTACATACCTTGTACATCGTGCTGCGGCGGCGGCTCCTCCAGCAGCTCGTCCGTGCGCGCGGCCGGGTCGAGCAGTACATACCTTGTACATCGTGCTGCGGCGGCGGCTCCTCCAGCAGCTCGTCCGTGCGCGCGGCCGGGTCGAGCAGTACATACCTTGTACATCGTGCTGCGGCGGCGGCTCCTCCAGCAGCTCGTCCGTGCGCGCGGCCGGGTCGAGCAGTACATACCTTGTACATCGTGCTGCGGCGGCGGCTCCTCCAGCAGCTCGTCCGTGCGCGCGGCCGGGTCGAGCAGTACATACCTTGTACATCGTGCTGCGGCGGCGGCTCCTCCAGCAGCTCGTCCGTGCGCGCGGCCGGGTCGAGCAGTACATACCTTGTACATCGTGCTGCGGCGGCGGCTCCTCCAGCAGCTCGTCCGTGCGCGCGGCCGGGTCGAGCAGTACATACCTTGTACATCGTGCTGCGGCGGCGGCTCCTCCAGCAGCTCGTCCGTGCGCGCGGCCGGGTCGAGCAGTACATACCTTGTACATCGTGCTGCGGCGGCGGCTCCTCCAGCAGCTCGTCCGTGCGCGCGGCCGGGTCGAGCAGTACATACCTTGTACATCGTGCTGCGGCGGCGGCTCCTCCAGCAGCTCGTCCGTGCGCGCGGCCGGGTCGAGCAGTACATACCTTGTACATCGTGCTGCGGCGGCGGCTCCTCCAGCAGCTCGTCCGTGCGCGCGGCCGGGTCGAGCAGTACATACCTTGTACATCGTGCTGCGGCGGCGGCTCCTCCAGCAGCTCGTCCGTGCGCGCGGCCGGGTCGAGCAGTACATACCTTGTACATCGTGCTGCGGCGGCGGCTCCTCCAGCAGCTCGTCCGTGCGCGCGGCCGGGTCGAGCAGTACATACCTTGTACATCGTGCTGCGGCGGCGGCTCCTCCAGCAGCTCGTCCGTGCGCGCGGCCGGGTCGAGCAGTACATACCTTGTACATCGTGCTGCGGCGGCGGCTCCTCCAGCAGCTCGTCCGTGCGCGCGGCCGGGTCGAGCAGTACATACCTTGTACATCGTGCTGCGGCGGCGGCTCCTCCAGCAGCTCGTCCGTGCGCGCGGCCGGGTCGAGCAGTACATACCTTGTACATCGTGCTGCGGCGGCGGCTCCTCCAGCAGCTCGTCCGTGCGCGCGGCCGGGTCGAGCAGTACATACCTTGTACATCGTGCTGCGGCGGCGGCTCCTCCAGCAGCTCGTCCGTGCGCGCGGCCGGGTCGAGCAGTACATACCTTGTACATCGTGCTGCGGCGGCGGCTCCTCCAGCAGCTCGTCCGTGCGCGCGGCCGGGTCGAGCAGTACATACCTTGTACATCGTGCTGCGGCGGCGGCTCCTCCAGCAGCTCGTCCGTGCGCGCGGCCGGGTCGAGCAGTACATACCTTGTACATCGTGCTGCGGCGGCGGCTCCTCCAGCAGCTCGTCCGTGCGCGCGGCCGGGTCGAGCAGTACATACCTTGTACATCGTGCTGCGGCGGCGGCTCCTCCAGCAGCTCGTCCGTGCGCGCGGCCGGGTCGAGCAGTACATACCTTGTACATCGTGCTGCGGCGGCGGCTCCTCCAGCAGCTCGTCCGTGCGCGCGGCCGGGTCGAGCAGTACATACCTTGTACATCGTGCTGCGGCGGCGGCTCCTCCAGCAGCTCGTCCGTGCGCGCGGCCGGGTCGAGCAGTACATACCTTGTACATCGTGCTGCGGCGGCGGCTCCTCCAGCAGCTCGTCCGTGCGCGCGGCCACGCTGTGCGCGCCGATGTCCGCGCCCGGGTTGAGCAGCAGCAGGTGCGGCCCCACCGCGGCCGCCACGAGGCTGAGGCCGGCGCTGGGCCCCCACGCCACGCGCGTCACGGGCCCCTCCAGCTGCAGCGTGCGCAGGCAGCGCCCCGACGACGTCTCCCACACTGCGGACGCGACACATAACGATCATCATCATTTCTACCGAAACAAATTCACGTCAACTTAAAAAAAAACTGGCTAAATGTGCGTCGGATTCGCGCACCGAGGGTTCCGTACAAATTTGTAGGCATGTACCTATCAAGGGAAAAAAATACCTAGACGAGACCGCGAGGGCTGGTTCAAGGTTTCCCGGTTCCTGGAAGGATTTGGCCTTTGCCCAGCAGTGGGACAGTATAGGTTAACAAAAAAAGATAATTCCGAGGACAGCAACAGCGACTCTGTATTTAATTTATTTTGTTTTTTTTTATTGCCTTTCTTTCATATTTTTCTCTTCTTTATTATTATTTTATATACAGTGTGTTAGGTTAAACGAGGGACATATTTTAAGGGAGTGTTGTACTCATGAAAATGAACAACTTTTAATATGGGGCCGACTCAAAAATATGAAAAAAAAAACAGCTGTTCCCTACATTTTGTCCAATTATGCGAACAGAAAATGTATAGAGAGGCTGGTTTTATTTTCTCGATTTCAGTGTTGGTCTCTTAGTAAAAGTACATTTTCATGAGTACTACACTCTCTTAAAGTACGTCCCTCGTTTAACCTAACACACTGTATATACAGTACCCGGCGATAAATATTGCACATCGACCTATTCGATCCCATCGATTTTATACAAAGAATAAAAATAATTACCAAAAGAAGCAAATCATAATTGTTTTAACAGCTCCTAATAGATACCGGACTGTTTGTATTTCGTGCGACAGAGATAACGCTCTACGAAGCCGAAATTAGCCGATTGTCTCTTTCCAAAGATCGATGTGCAATATCTATCGCCGGGTACTGTACCTAGTCTTGCCACAAATGTTGTCACGAAGAAAAAAAAATTTTTTTATTGCAAGTAATATTTAAATTACTTTTACAGTGTGTTAGTTTACTTAATACATAACTATAAAACAATTTAAAATATAAAAAGCTTATTCGAAGTGGTCTCCATTGGCTACAATACAGTCCTTTAAACGTTGAGGCTGAACGTTGAGGTTAAGAGTGCGTGCTTCTATTGATAACTATCAATAGAAGCACGCACTCTTTCCATGGGAAAATTCTTCACTGCCAATCGTATGGATTGTTTTAGGGACTCCAAATTATCATGACGTTTAGAGCAAGCCGTACTCTCTAAAACTGACCACAAATCATAATCCAGCGGATTAAGATCGGGACTAGACGACGGCCAGTCTTCAGCTCTGATGAAGTCCGAAACGTTCACTTCCAACCAAGACTGCGTGGGCCGAGCTTTATGACCCGGCGCCGAGTCTTGTTGGAACTTGGAAGGACCATACTTGGTTATTGAACATGGTGTTGTTAAGGGGCTTAACTACCTTTTCAAGAATGGTATCATGATACACTTGTGCCGATATTTTGATACCTTTTTCACAAAAATATGGCTCGGTCTTTCCTTCATAGCTAACAACGTGGGCATTATCCGACTTCAGTGATGGTTTGGTGGGGACCAAACCATCACTGAAGTCGGATAATGCTCACGTTGCACTCTGTCGACTAATTGGGAAGCTTCCTTAGAGCTTTGAGCATAAATACGGTCATTTTGTTTGTTAAAATGTTGCTCAATGAGGGTTTTCTGAAATGACGTTCACTAGGTGGCAGCACTGGCACGTCAGGTCCAGGCATCTGTCAAAGAGCCTATATTTTCTTTAGTCATGACGGAATGATGAACGAATGAATGAATCGAATGATGAACGTCATCATATATTTTGTATTGGGAGACCTCTTGTCACAGTGGTGCCAACTGGTGTCGTAAATTTTCACGAAAACCCTCATTGTAAAGATTTTGTCATCCGTAAACAAAATTTTTCGGTGACCTGCCTTTGCGAAATGACCAATGTGTCTCTTATAGGCTGCAAGTCCTAAGTCATCTTTTAAAATACGCGACATGGTTCTGGGTGCTATCTTCATCTCCCGAGATAAAATCTTTTGCTTCGGACAGGATTTCTTCGAATTCTTTCTCTTGCTGCTTTGACCACCTCTTTCGTACGAACACTACGTGGACGGCCAGATCTTTTTCTGTCACAAACAGAGGTCTCATTGTACCTATTAATAGCCCGGTATACAAACATTTGACTAATACCAAGCGTATGGAGAGTTTCGAAAATTGCATTTGGCTCCATACCAACTTTGTGTAATGCAATCACAGCGATTCGGTTCTCTTTAGCACTCCATTTTAATATCGCAAAATATTGTACAATGTATTGGCGCCAAAATTAGAAAACTCGATGAACAATCGTATAAAAATGACAGATTCTAAATTCAAATGTAATATCTTTCTTATTTTAACAGTATTTATGGCCAGACTGTGTATACTTTACTACATACTAGCTTAAAATATTACGTTCTACTGAAAACTATGAGTCTCTAATCAATCACTCTAATTCTCATACGCTCGCTCTTGCATTCTATGTCGACGTAGCCCCGCTTCGCGGGGCTCCTGTTTCTATGTAAAGGGTTTAAATTTAAAGTAACCTAACCAACCGAGCTCGTTCATAAATATGTTTTCGGAAACTTTGTATTTTTGTCGGAAGTTTAGTATTTTTGTTTGACCACAGATCGCCGGAAGTTAATTTTTTTCACGGAAGCAATATTAATTTCCAATCTCTTTTTTCTATTAGCGCAAGTCGATGAAATAATTAGTTTCATTTTTAATGTTTTTTCATAACAAATCATTAAACTAAACGTTTATTGTCTAAAGATTGTTTGCTGTAATAAATCATATGATTAAAGCCTTAATCACATTATCCTGAGTAATATTCTGCCGAGTAAAAATTTGAATGAAAATGTGCGAACTAAAATCATTCCAAATTGCTTGTAAGGTACTCCTAGACCACTTACCGTTTCCACCGCATTCATCGTCGCGTTGTCTGGCTCATAGTCGTGGTGGAGGGGAACTCTCATGCGGCTGAACGTTATGATCGAGCACTTCGACATATTGAAATGTAGCTTATTTTTCCTACTCCACTCAACTACTCAGTTCGCGTCATGCGTCACAAACATCATCATTAATGGCCAAAAACAGATTAAGGCCCCTATCACAAAATTGCGTTCCGTCAGATTAGGTATGGATTAGTACGGCGACAACCCGCTCGGCGCCACGAGTTCACGACACTGTACTGTAAACGACTTTGATACTTTTTCTATTAATGAATTATTTTTCTTATTGATTGATTTTATATTACTTGAAATATTGAATAATCCGGAGAGGTATTAAAAATTATAAGTACCGTATCTAAAAAAATCTATAGGTTTAGAAACGTAATTTAGGCATAAAGTTTTACTCTGTAATAATATACTTTATCTAATAACTGTGTTTGCATTTATGTTGCTGTCCACCTGATGTTAGCCCGCGCTTGTCTCGCGACTGTGATATTAGTATTGTTGTATTTTTCGAAACAAATTGCTTTCTAACACCGTAATGTCCGTTGACGTTTTGTATAACAAATACATTTCCACCAAAAACAATGGAATAAAATAGATACCTATGATAAATGTGCACACCACCTGCTCGCTAATGTCAGATTAGCCGCGCTCACATATTTTGGGCGTTTAAGGAGACTACATGACCTAAATGCGGTCTTTGTCGGATTGCATAGAAAAGAAAGAGAAGCGCTATGACACAACCCTGGTAATTTATAACAAAATATGAAGCAATTATCTATTTACAAAAAATCTATTGATTGGACTAAAAAATTTAAACACTGGTTCTTTAATATGTTGCTTGTAGAATAATCTGACAAAAAATCATAATGATTTTATGTAAAATAGGATGTTTTTTATTGTAAAAAGAAAGTTTTTAGAGGTATGATTTTTAGGGTTCCGTCAGGCTGTATCTCATGAACCGTGATAGCTAGACAGTTGAAATTTTCGCAGATGATGTATTTCTGTTGCCGCTATAACAACGAATACTAAAAGCAGAATAAAATAAATATTTAAGGGGGCAGCCATACAACAAAAGAGTTTTTTTCGGCGTTTTTTTCTATCGAATCAAATTAGTTGTATGTATTATGTTTTCAACACACTATCTACCTCGCTTATATCTTGAAGAATATCATACACTGGCGTGCTAAACTAAGTACTTTATACTGTTTATGCAGCCTAGCCATTACTTTTATGTCGCGAATAATGTCGGCCGTGTACCACTCAGAGTAATTGTACCTAGAGTGTACAGGTTTTCGCAAATTTTTGGGAACGCAATCATTTATAATATTATTAACAGTTTCATAAAAATAAATCAACGTATAGTCTGGCTCCTGTATACCGTAAATTGGACTCCAATCATTAGCCTACAGCAGCGAATATTATTATATTCGCTGCTGTTGGGTATTGATTGGTGGAACTCCACCGCGGAGCAGCCTCTCGTGTCCTGCGCTACATGGCATGCGGCAGGGAGCAGAGCGCGCGGCGGCGATACGAATCGATCGGCACAACCTAGACTCAAGGATCAAAGCACCAAATCTTTATTAATAAATATTTATTTTGAGCAAGCACGGTAGCAGAAACTAATTCAAACTAATTTGTTTTGCTTTGCAGATATCTGACTTACCTCTGACGGTGCCGTCGTCTCCGCCGGACACGATGTACTGTCCCGACGGGTCGAAGTCTGCGCTGCGCACGAGGCCGGCGTGGCCGCGCATGCGCAGCGCCTCGGCCGTGGGGAAGGGCCGCAGGTCGCGCGGAGACGGCAGCTTCGGCACCAGGTCGTCGGGCCCGATCGTCAGCTGCCATACATATTATAATGATACAAAGCAATCTCGGACAATTCTGTTATTTTCGTGTAA
Source organism: Luperina testacea (assembly GCA_927399505.1). Lineage (NCBI taxonomy): Eukaryota > Metazoa > Arthropoda > Insecta > Lepidoptera > Noctuidae > Luperina > Luperina testacea. Next base: position 20,833,825 of record OV656768.1, on the reverse strand, counting down.
GCGTGAATTTGCAATTTTGTATAAAAAGGATGAAAACTGGACCCCATTACTAAGTCTACGCCGTCATATATCTGTCATATATTTCTGTCTATATATTATTTCAACCTTACCATAGACGGAAATTTAAAAGTGTCTTCATACTTACATTTTATTCTACATACCTGTGTTATCGTGATGCCGTCATGTGGACTTGGACTTTCATTATAATATGGTCGCGTTATAACAGCGCACAATCAATTTAGGATTTTTATTAAGTAGATGTTTCGAGAGAGTGCTCGTGCTGTGGCTACGTACCCGCATCTTGATGGCCCGCGGCGCCAGGTACAGGTCTGTTTCGAGAGAGTGCTCGTGCTGTGGCTACGTACCCGCATCTTGATGGCCCGCGGCGCCAGGTACAGGTCTGTTTCGAGAGAGTGCTCGTGCTGCGGCTACGTACCCGCATCTTGATGGCCCGCGGCGCCAGGTACAAGTCTGTTTCGAGAGAGTGCTCGTGCTGTGGCTACGTACCCGCATCTTGATGGCCCGCGGCGCCAGGTACAGGTCGAGGCAGCGCAGGAAGCGCTCGCGCACGAAGCGCGCGTAGGCCGGCACCGCGCGCAGACTCGCGTGTTGCGTCGGCAGGAACGTGTACTTGCGCTTCCACGGCGTCTCGCTCAGCTTGTTCCACTCTTTCAACTGAAACGACACCCTTGATCAATAGCGGGAGTAGTGTTGAGGCGGCGGGCGGCGCGGGGAAGTGCTTGTGTATGTAATGTGAACAGCCGGTCGATTCTATAGAAATCTCACCGTGAAAACTTAGTTGAAGTGAGTTTGTTTTTGCTAGGAATTGACACTATTGACAGCTCACTCCACGCTCACTTCACCTTGTTATGTCGGTACTGCGATAAAAAATGATTGACGCAGTACCTCCTTAGCGTCGAGCAGGTACTCGGGCGGCGGGTTGTAGCTCTCGGCGTGCGAGGGCAGCGCGCGGCGCGGCGCGGGGATGTGCTTGTGTATGCCTCGCTGTCGTGCCTCTTCCTCGCTGGTGGCCGAGCCCCACAGGTTGTAGAAGTTCTTCTCCTGAAATTTTCTGGCTTAGAATCGCAGTTCCAGAAACACGAGCACGAGCAGTGGCCAGTCCGCCGCACTCACCCTCTTCTTCCGTCGCTCGTCGGCGATCTGTTTGCGGGTCTTGGTCCAGCCCATCTTGAGCGCGTGCACGATACGCGCGACCTGCTGCTGCTCGCAGCGCGACGGCAGGAAGGAGCGCTTGTGCTCGGGGAAGGCGCGCAGCGGAGTGGCCAGCACGGAGCGCGAGAACCACTCCACCCACGGCTGCGGGAAACATACGCGAGGCTATAGGCGCTCACAAGTCTGACTATGGCCAGACTGTTGACATGCGGCGAGCGATCGATGCCGTCAACAAAAAGTGTAACCAGTTGAACTGTGACATGATTTAAGTCTGATATGTAGTCGGTGGGACAAAACTATATTTAAATGGCTTTTTTTTATGTTTTTTAATTAAGTACTAGTTCTAGTTTTGTCTATTGTCATTTTGAAAGGTTTCATTTTCCTGCCATTGCCCTGTATTTTATTTAGGTACCTGATAGTCATCGTGCGCGGCGTCGGGAACGTGTCCCTCGCGCAGTCTGTGGATGAGCTCCAGGTCCTGTTTGCTCAGCACCACGTCCTGCCCGGTGCTGGGGTCCCGCACTGTTCGCCAGAAGTCGGGGTCTTCGCATTTCCTACAAAATACAATTGACGGTTAGGAGGGTCACCCTCGCAGGTCACACTAGCCGGCATAGCGGCTCGCGACGCTCACTTGAGGAACTCGTCGATCTGGTCGCGCTGCGGCGGGCGCACGAGGCGGCGCGCGTCCAGGTCGTAGCCCACGTGCGGGTACTCGTTGTACCACCACATGGGCACGTCGCCCACGGTGTTGCGCCGGTCCTCCTCGTCCGACGTGTCGCCCGATTCGTACTCGTCTGCACACAACACACACACATCGTGTCACTGGTCACTGGGATTTATCGCTTTACTTTGGACTTTGCCATAAAACTGTTAATTTAAATGAACAGAGATAGTGGCACATAGGTAATTCGGGCTGGTGTTCGCAACTCCACGTCAATGTGCGTATTTTGCGTACGGGAGAGTGGAGTGACACATAATAAGAAAATTTCGACTTACCTTTTTGTCCTACAGGTTGTATATTTGCACTCGCTTCCTCAATAGTATCTGCTAGGCGATCAATACTGGCGTCAGTTTTGCTTTTTGTTTTGTCTTGCTTTGGTGCTTTTGTTTTCTGTTTTATTTCCTTCACAGGTTTCTGTTTTATGTCCTTGGAAGCTTTCTGTTTTGTCTCCTCGGCAGGTTTTTCTGTTTCCGAGTCACTGGCACCAGAGTGTGTGTGAGTGACACCTGACTCTGCCCCACTGTCCACACTTTCTTCATCATCATCACTGCTCTCCTGCTTGTCACTGTCATCCTCATCATCCTCTTCCGACTCATCATCAGCCTCTGAATCTGTGAGATCCTGAAGCCAATCATTTTAATTTATAGGTAAACCACAACAGTAACCAATTATTGTGTGACATTTGAACAATGGCTCACAGTTTAAGCAAAGCTTTTATTAAATGTAAACATAAAATATATGAGTATTGTATGCAGTATATGAGATGAAAAAAAGTAAGTACTTACTGATGATCCTTCTGAAGCAATGTCTGCCTGGTCGTCATCTCCAAAGGTGGAGTCCCCACTGTCATTAAACAAGACTTCCTGTGGAAATTAACAACCCCTATATTATTTTATTATGTTTTAAATGTTTATAATAATTTATCTGTTGTTTAACCTATTTCGAGAAAAGGAGAAAGTTCTTAAATCAAGGGTTTCTTTAGTTTGTTTAGCAATATTGATGCCAATATTGTCAATTGATGTTTTTTTTTTTTTTCAAAGGGTATAGGACTTTCCCTTTGTTTTCCTGGGGACTCTCCTCCTGATTGCTGCAAGCAATTATTGTCAATTTATATGTATATACAGTGTAAACTCTTTATAACGTCATCCTTTATAACAATAAACTCCGTGTAACGTTGAAGTGAGCCCAACTTGGTTGGTTTGCGTTAAAACCCACATATTAAAACACTCTTTATAGCGATACGCCATTCTCTATTACGAAGAAATGTGTTCATATTTTTAGACAGTAAATATTTATTATCGGTATTATTGTTTATGTTATTATCAGGTAACAAAAGACTTTGAAGCTCCAAAACATCGGAGTTCGGTCTACCTTTTGTTATCCTTAATTGCCTTGAACACGTGCAGTATGAGCATTGTTTTCTCGGAAGTGATGGTCTTCGACCAAGCATACCGGGTACCTATCGTATTATCAGTCGTAAACCTACTTTGAAACTGTTAACATGGCCAGTAAACGGAAAGCGATTAGTATTGACGAAAAAGTTTGTGTGATACTTGTTAATTTGGTTGTTTTTATTGTTCACTCCATATAACGATAACTCTCTATAACGACAAAAAATGCTCAGTCCCTTGAGTTTCGTTATAAAGAGTTTACACTGTAATTATTGTTTATGCCACTCCAAACAGAAAAAAAAAACTGGCTTTAAAAAGAACAGAATATAAGAAGCTGGTGCCAATTATTTCAAACAAATTGAATTATAGAATAAAAAAAAATAAACAATAGTTATAGCAATACATCTTGTTCATGATCAGAAGCGGCTCCAGCCTCATCTTCATGCTCGGAATCAGTTTCATCATCCACAGTATCCAGCTCTCCAGTCAATAATTCTTCATCTTCTGATCCATCCTGTGACTGAAAACATAATAATAGCTTACATGCTATGACCTGTTGACATCAATTTACTACAACACATCGGATAAAGTTATCGGGCTAGCGCGGGGCTAGACACACCAACCTCAACACATTGTTCCCGTTTTAACCCAAAAATATATTGAAAATGAGATAGTGGTCCAAACCATAACGGTGGTGGTGGTAATTAATTCCAAAAGATACTTGATTAAAATGATAATAAACGAGCCGGCGTAAAAGAATGTTGCAACAACACGAAATCTTTAAAATTATAAACCTTACCTCGTCAGAAGCTTTTACAGAAGTATTTTGTTTAGCCTCTTCAGAGCCCGCTTTTCTTTTAAGAAGTCCGTTTTTGAATGGGGGCATGTTAAATTAATTGCATATTTTTCTTAAAATTAAAATCACACGTGTTTTTGACTTAGCATTAAACCACAAACACACATTGACATGACCTCCCTCCGCAGGAGCAGCTAGGTAATAAATTGTCAAATGTCAATGTCAAAGTGTTCTGCACAGAGCATACAACCTTTTAGCTTGATGTGCTGGCGTCTGTACATGTGGAAGGTCTTCAGCTGGTGGAACGAATGGTTTGGGTAAGGAATCACTGTCTCGCCACTGCTTCAGTCTTTCTTGTTTTCGTTTCTTGTTCAGGAGAGCACTAAGAAGGGGTTTTTGCAAATTTAACCTCTAAGGAGTGAAAGAAAGAAAGAAAATATACGTTTATTTGCGGCAAACATGACGCATTCGCATAATAATAAAAAATAAAAACACAAACAAAAAAAAACAAAATAACAATTTGGGAGAAAGTATGCGTTACATCTACTACGCAAAACGGACATCGCTAATGTTAAGACCCTATACGAGACAGAGCCCCAGCGCTGGTTTTCAGCGACAGCCGGAGTGAAAAGGGGGTTTTTGTTTGTATGAAAAATCTTATTCCTTGAGTTAATAGATAAACATAAACAACAACCTAACTACCTCGCACAGGTGCACTGGTGCCTATAATACACTTGCGTGCGTAACCTCTTAATATATTGCCATTTTTTTGCACGCAAGTTTATGATGTGTAAATAAATGAATAAATAGAGACTGTGTCGCATGCCTGCGCCGCGTACAGGGGACTTCTTTCGTGCTAAAATTCATAATAGACACTAAAATTTTTTTTTTTTTTGTTTTTGACACTGACAGTATTTGTTTATATTTTTTTGATGGCTGATCTGCCTTCTCTGCCGAGTACGGAACGTATTGCATCGTTTATTTTTAGTTTTCTTGTAGGTTATGGTTGTGCAAAGTTACTTCTGAAATTAGCAGGAAGAAGAGCTTATTGAAAAAAACCCTACGTCAAAATGAATCTGTAAAATGTCATAGTAAATGGAATGTATTGCACTTAGCATTAAATGAAAAAAAAAATTGTTCATTCTAAATTTATAATATCATTTTCTAAAATTATTATTATTGTAAAATTAAATCTTAGAACACAAAATGTTTCGTAACTTGGCTAAGATTTTGGAACCTATCAGAAATCAGCTGGTAAGCGCTGTTGTTGTCAGGGGTTACCACTATTTAAACCCCGTGTTGCATACAACATATTATAGAACTTGAGAGATACTTGTATCATTGTACTTTGTGTCTGCCGCTGATGTGTGTATGTTGTCAGCCGCGGAAGGCGCGGGTGGGCAGCGCGGCGGACGGCGGCGGTAGCGCGTTCGAGCGGAACAGCGCGTCCAAGGAGCAGCAGCTTTCGGAGACACTGAAGCGCTCGCTGCCCGGCATCACGTACGTCAGCGTCGAGGACATCTCGGGCGGTTGTGGCGCCATGTTTGAGGTAGGTGTTCAGTCTTCTGTGAGCTAGTCAGTTATTGACAGCAAGGAGCACAATAAAGCTGCACCTACTCATTATTATTTCTTTTGTTATGCCAAGTGTGCTAGGATTGGCCACACAAAGCTAGACATAATTACTACTAATTTCAGCACAGTGTTACATGTGTTTGACCTCATGCTAATTCAATAAATCTACTTTTACAGGTGAATGTGGAAGCTAAGGAATTTATAGGTTTATCTCGAGTCAAACAACACCGTCTAGTAACTGAAACCTTGAAGAGTGAGATTGCTGAGATGCATGGTATCCGTATACACACCACAATACCAGGAGCTGGTGACAAATAATATAAGGGTGATATTTATTTGTAAATAGTAAATGCTTTTTAGACATAAAACTCTCAAGAGTTGGTTCTGTATGTAAAACTAATAGTGTTCTTTTGAAAAGACATGCTTGGTTTTTTCAATAGATTGTCTCCTGGCTTTAAGCTTTCCTGTTTGTTCTAGTTGAACATATTGTTTAACTATAGGACTTATGTTGGTAGTTACTGTTATCAGTTATGTTAACCCAGTTATGGGAAGTTGTTATAGTTATTTATGCAACTGTTGTATAATAAGGGGTATTAAAACATGAATGTGGGTTTATCACATGAGTGTTTTAATACCTAATTATGTACAGTTGCATACAAGACTATCTATACACATGATATGAATCCTCTTTAAAAGGTTCTGAAACCTTAGGGTATTGTTCAGTGTTCTAAGAACTATGTAAATTCATGGAAAGTTTAATTGTTGAGTATCTAATACAAATAAACTATGTATAGGTTATAATAGAGTTATTTATTGTTGCATTAGAAATATCTGGTCAATGATGTATTATTATCTGGTGGTGTGTTATCAAGTTTGTATCACTCATTTTTGCAAACAACAAAGTAGGTAATACATTTTTACAAATTAAGACTAATATCGAGCAAAAATGGCGGGATACAATGTGAATTCAAATAACCTTTAAGTTTTTTTTTAAATTACGGCGCTGTGGTAGTGGACCCTGCGTGCATGACAATAAATTATTGTTCTTTTTTAAAACATCGACATCGCAGTCGATTGCGCATGGCGACGCGTCGCCACACAGTACACAAGACTGTGACTGTATATATACACCATCATATAGCGTGGCGACGCGTCGCCACAGCATGCGTCGCCACGCCAGAAATTTGTTTTAGGTGCGGCTATAGATGTTTCACATCATAAAGGAGTTGCATAATGAAATTTAGTACAACATTAAACACTCATTAGGATGATTATTATGGTTACTATGACACTGGTTGTTATAATGTTGGCAATAAGCTGTTTCAGAAACTTTTATAGTGGATATTATAGCATATGTGTAGAATGTAGATAAATAATTTAATAATAGGTATTCTGTGAAAACAGAAACTTTCGTGATCCTAATATGGCTAATATATATTTACAATGTTACCGGTAGGTGCATTTTAAAAATGTACTGCGGTTTTAAACTCGTGAGTATAAAATTAAAAGATATGCTAATGTGATGTCTCATTGGAATATTACTATTTTATGAGTTTTTTCCTAAAGCTGTAGATCCTACAAATATAAATTATAGAAAAGTGCAGCAATTTAAACCTTTTAATTAATAAAAGTCTCAATAACACTAGTTTTTTTTATCATGATTTATTAGTGATCAATAATCTGGTATATTAACTTACAACAATACTTTAAAATTTAAAAAATAACAGAAGCACTTGAGTTAGTATAGAAACGCAGTTTGTGCGTGATGCGTTCCTGTGTGCGTGCCACGAAACTTAACCCCTTGTATGGGTAGCATATTGCAAGATGCTTCGAAGTAGAAGAGTGGTGGGTAATAACATTGCCGTGGGTACCTATTTCTACCGAGAGCAATACCTATGCCGCAACAGAGCCGCGCCTTGGCCGAACGGCCGGCCGTTCGTAACTCATCTTTAGGGTAGCACAATACAGTTCTGGAGCGGCCGGTCCCCCGGGTCCAGGCAGCGCGTCGCGGTGTATAATTAAGAGGAGATTGGGCAGGTGCTGACTGAGGCAGCCGCGAATTATTAAACGGAATATGGAACCGCCGATTGAGTCTATAGTGTACTGACTATGGCGCGACGGACAACGCGCGCTGCGCTGATGATGGACAATCGGGACAATTTATACGCGGACAAATTGTCAGAGTGCCGGCGCTGGCGGATCGGTCCACCGTCGCGTCGTCGCGCTGGTGGCCCGTGTTTCTCTATGTCCGCAATGATAGAATTTATGGAAATCCCACCAGTGTACTTGTCCTTCGTGTGTGTTATTGCATAGATTTCCGTACGTTCTATCGCCGCCGCGGAGAAATTATCCGTGTACAAATTGTCCATCGTCTGCGCAGGTCTTTATTGTTTCTATACGCTCTTTGCGGCTATACTGATAGGCAGTTAGCTAGCAAGCGACTGTGGCTTAATTTACCATGTGCTGGGCTGGGACATACCTACATTAAAAATTGCTGGAATTGGCTGCTTATTAGAAAGTAGTAAAATTTGGTAGTATAATAATAGTACTTATGGAAACCTACTGCCCGCTAAAACAACTCGCGATGACCCCTGCCCTGCTATCCTATGGCCTTAGTGTGAGTTTCTTCGACTCACGTTCGATTGCGAGCGCGTGAAATTAGCTTTCTCCTAGTGACCACCAGGTGGAGCTATAAAGTTTTCCCAAATTCTAGCCCGCTCGCAATCGAACGTGAGTTTATGTGAGTGAAAAACTGATTCAGTACCTATTATAGATAGTGCGTTTCGTCTTTTAACGTTACGTCAGACATCATTCTCCATTTTATTAACCAGTACCTGAGTACAGACGCCAGCACATCAAGTAACTACAATCTGTCAAATTTCTTTAATAGATTTTTAACTTTATCTCTAAAGCATAAGGTTCAAAGTTGATTGGGAAAATTTGACAGTTTCGGGTAGCTTGATGTGCTGGCGATGTACATATAGGCGGCTTTCCGAATTAGCTATAATCGCTCGCAGCGCTCACACCATCTCACATGCGTTCCGATTTAGATATTACGATTATGACAGCTGAGAGCTGTCAACAATTCGGAACACTCGTGAATGCGCTCACAGTGCTTACTCAATGTAAAAACGATATTATTACAGTATTTCTTTGTATAGACACCACATTTCTTCTTCTTTGGTTAGGTGGCGACTGTCAGCCAAAAAGAGTATAGCTGTCAGCCAGAAGCACAAGAGGTCTTTTCAATAGCATGATTAAAAAAAAAAAAGTTTTCAAAAGCTCCCATAGATGGCTCTAGTAATCATTATCGTGATGAACACAGCACGGGCTAGCCATGTCAGATCAACGTGGTAGATGTAGGCAGTTAAAAAATATATATTTAATGTTGCTTGAACTTTTTTCACGGCTGATTGAATTGAAACTCAGATTTGAAAACAACTTTGACATTTTAGTTTTAAGCTATGCCATCTATCGGGGATATAGAAAACTTTTTTTGGTTACCAGGCCTAAAAATGCAAAATCCTGTCTGACGTCTAAAAATACTGATTTTGAAAAAAAAGTCCGGTCACGCACCTGTATTAAATAAAAATCATAGTATTTAAGTACGTTTTTACTTACTTATATTATTTAGACCCATATTTTTGGTTGCTAGCAACCGCATGAAAAAAGTTGTTTTTTCCAGCTATTTCGCAATAAAATTGTTCACACGTCACGTGTTTATAGTTATATTGCGTAAGCGCCGCCCGCGCCCCGCGCCGCGCTCGCACTTGCTTTTGCGGTGTGCTTGCGTTCCGGGACTTCCAGGCTGCGTGCGGCACCCGTCGCTTGAGCGGGCGGGAGGACATGCAAGTATGACAAAAATCCGGTCTGACGTAAAATCCGGGCGGAGTCCGGTCTAACACGTAAAAATCCGGTCTAGACCGGCTTTATCCGGTCAGATGGTAACCCTAGATCAAAACACACATGACACATCCTCACACACACATTGTCATTTTTGATAGTGCTCACGGTGATATTATTCTAAGGCTCAGAACAGAACAATAACTAAAGCATTCTAAGGCATGGTCGGCGTTATCGCAAGATGGCGCATGTCATGACGTCATCTATAACGATTCACGGGACGTCGTTATCGCGATCACGCTAACGGCCGCTTTCTATATTCAATCCCAATCCTTAATTTGCTGGTCGAGATTGATATTTGAATCCATTTCCTACTTTTAGTATTTCAATAACCGATCGAAAACTCGATATGCCGATCTTTTTTTTCAATCCATCTTTGGGAGGACGGATCGGATTTTTAGATTGGTATTTGTATGAAAGTGACAGCTATCCGTTTTCTATAACCGATCTCTGATTTTGACAAATCTATTTTTGAACGTTATTGATCTTTATTTGCGATCCTCAAATATTGACCGATTGTACTGTGCAAAAACGTGAAAATGGAAATATTTTCAAGTGATAGTGATAGTGATCTTGAAGTATTAGCTCAGTTATCGGATTGGGATAGCAGCGACAGCGAACAAGAGAGAGCTGTGTCCTCAAAAACTTTTCGCCGAATAAACTTCATGGCAAGTTTAACCGACGCAGAGTTTGTATTCAGATTCAGAATGAACAAAGCATCAGTTGAATCTGTTTTGAATGAAATAATGCCCTATATCAAAGTGAAATCGAGAGACAAATTTTATAACATAGCACAATTTCCTAGAGTATGTGGTGCTATTGACTGTACACATGTACACATTCAGTCTCCATGTAAGTAGTCCTGAAAAGTTTACTTTAATCATTGGAAGTTACCATACATATGCAATAACAAATAAAATATTTGGTATTTCAGGTTCAACAATAGGTGAGGAATATAGAAATAGAAAAGGATACTTTTCAATTAATGTCCAAGCTGTTTGTGATGCAGACCTTAAATTAATGAATGTTGTTGCTCGGTGGCCTGGTTCCGCTCATGATGCTACTATTTTTAATAATTAAGTATTAAGAGGTAATATTGGGTTTATTCCGGTTTATTGTCCTGTCTAATAACATTTAAAATAATAATTATGAATTTCTGATGATATAAATAACTATTATTACAGCCCAATGTGAAGATGGTATCCTAGGAAATCGCTGGTTACTTGGGGACAGTGCCTATCCAAACCGGCCTTACTTGCTCACACCTTTGTTAAACCCATCAACTAGCCAGGAAATAAGGTACAATGAGGCTCAGATAAAAACAAGAAACACAATTGAAAGGTAAAATCGCCATATTATAAAGTTTTCACTTCAATCTTTGGGATAATAAGAACCTATTCATGGGACTATTTTTTTCTTAATCAATTTAAAAAAAAAATTTTGTTTAGGACATTTGGAGTCTGGAAACGTCGCTTCCCAGTTATATCATTGACCATGCGCTTGTCATTATACAGCGTGGCGCTACAATGGTGACATTAATTTAACACACGTGTAGGGCTAGTGCCCTTTAATCATATTAATTTTAGTAGGTTAAAATAACTCGTAAATTGAAAAAAAAATTTTTTCAAACAAACTAAATGATAAAAATTTAACTAAAATTGGGATCACCCTTGCAAAAAATCATTCATGAAATTACTTACACGTTACGCTGGCTTACGTTAACTCGGAGCGGCAACGCGTCGCTTCACGCGCTGCCACTTTTCGCGCTTTAATATCGTATGGACGGTACTGTGATGAACTTGAAAATGCCTAGCGCTCTGGCGGAGGCTAGTTTTGGGTTGGTTTTGGAAATATTGTAGCACATTTTCAGTTAACTGGATTGGGTTTTGTCGTGTAGGTGGTCGATCAGGGCGTTGAGACCTAGGATCCACTGGCCGGTTTTCGCGGATGCGCTGAAGAGATCCTACAATAGTGCGAGGATTAGTAGGGCATTGTCTTGTTGAACCGCCATATCTCTCGCGATATGTCCTTATGGCAAGAGTGGCATTTTCACGACATTCTCCGTAAATTAGGATCATGTCCGCATATTCAGCTGCTGTGTAGTTCGGATGTGTATTTGCCATCACGATCACAAGTTTACACAAGCACTAATAACACAAATAAAAGCGCCCGTATCGCAAGAGATGTCAACGTACCTACTAAATTAGAAAACGAAAACAAAACAAAGCGTCTTTATCGCAGTACCATAATCTAATTACTCATTAGTTCATTACACAAAAATAAATGAATAAAACAATAGGTAAGCGTCTTTTTCGCGGAAACATTCACAAAATTAGTCGACGTAATTATGTGCACTACTGTGAAGAAGTGTGTCAAGGGCACGAGTTAGGCTAGCACTAGAAATGCAAAAAAAAGAATTGGATTTCGCTGCGACGCGACGGGGCGGTGGGGGGGGGGGGGGGGGGCACGCGTCGCCTGCGCCGCCCGCTCGCCGACAAAGGGATATCACGTTACTTTAAAGTATTGTTTATTTATTTTAATTTCATTGATGCGATGTTATGATCCGTGACCCGGCAAATGACCGCTGCGCGACAGTTCTTTAAGTACAGGTTGCTCCAAAATGCTATTTTAGAAAACTTTAAATAAATCCGCAAATAATAACGTTTAATGGAAACATAATTTCTTCATGAAACGAAAATGTGAAAACGTATATGTGTGTTAAATTAATGTCACCATTGTACCGCCACGCTGTATAACATACAAGCAGTTATAATTGCTACAGCTGTTCTTCACAACATCTGCAGAAATTATAATATTGAAGAAGTACCTCCCGAAGTAGAAATGCCAGAAGAAAGGGAAATTACTGTGACATCAGAAAGTTCGGACATTCAAAATGATATCAGACATAGACAAGGATTAATTTTAAATTATTTTTAACACTTTTTACATTATTTTACAAAAATATTAGTCCTTGAGATAATTTGTAAATTGATTTGGTTAGATTTGCATTGTTCCCACTTTAGTTTTGCTTTTTATTATCTTCAAAATTATTAAACAATGAGAATTTCAGGAAATAAAATATACATTTTTCAAAATTATTGTTTAATTCAAAATCAAAAGTCATTTATTCAAACTAGGCTGAGAATCAGCACTTTACGAACGTCAAAATTACAAAAGTCAGTCCCCCGAAACGCCCACCCTTCACCACTTCCTAGTGCTTTCGCTGGGGAGAAGTGGCGCAACAAACTCCCCAGCAGTATTGTATTGTACATATTACAATCAGTCTTCTGATTTGACTTAATTCAACTTAGTTACAATAACTAAAAATTAAAATTATTAACAATAAGAATATTACTTTTGTTTCTCTATCAATCAGCCACAGTCCCATAAATCACAGTAGGTATTGTAGGTAAAATAAAATACAATCAGTCTTCTGATTTGACTTAACTTGAATCAATAATAATAGTTCTGTGTAATTCCATAGATAAAATTATATTTACACTACAGGCAAGTTTACATTAAAAACTAAATACTTAAATGACTAAATTATGACTTACTAATAATATGTATAATGAAATAAAGGAAATAATACTAAGGTACATACAATAATTTTAAACATCCTCTCCCTTCAGCTTCCTTATCTCTAATTTTAGTTTTTCATTTTCTAATTTTATATTTTCAAACTTACTCTCTAAAAATTTTCTCTTAACATTATAATATTCAGCTAATGCTATATCGAGCTTGGCACCCGTTATCTGGCTTCAGTAGCTTCCGTTTGACACCAGCTGTAAAACAAAAATGCATTAATTATAGGAAAACAAACATTATTTATAACATTATTCTGTTCAGCTACTTCACTAACGTCAAACTTTGTCACCCCCAAAATATTTATTAGTGTTATTGAGTAACAAACATTACTATTAGACCTAAAACTTCTTTTTTCTTTTGGTATAGTAGGTGTACTAATATTGCCCAGCGTCACTAATTCATCCCCAATACCATTGCCTGGCACATCATTGCCCATGGTCACTGGATCTTCAGTGAACCATGATGTATCGTCCATGGATGTGGAAGGATTTTCCACAGGCAATGGACTGTCAATCAATAGCACTGGGGATTTATTATAAACTGGCACAATAAAAGTTGTTCCAACTCTCCCATCACCATCACTAATAATTTGGGGCTCAGCGTCACCACCAAACCTCACTGTGAGACCCTCTCCAGTGCTGCCCAGTAAAGCTGCCACTCTATCCAGGATGTCATCAGGAGGAAAATACCCTGGTGGCCCGCCTCCAGTCTGGAACATAATATGACATAATTCAACATGTTATGGATTACATTTACTGTACTTAAAAGTACACATAACATCATGCCTGTATTTCCCAACAGGTTGAGCTGCGGTAGTACCGCTGCTCAACTCACATTTCCCCAGTTAAGTTTTAAGTTGCATGTTAGGGGTCAAACCTGTTGCCATATACCGGGCACAAATCCAGACTCCCAGCTGCATCCAACACCGTCTGACCTGGGGATCGAACCCAAGACCTCATGCTCACCAGTCACTCTTACAAACACAGAACCAAGTGATTAGAACCAACGAGCGGGCAAGGTTAGTTGGTCCAAGTTTTCTATTTGTCTACTTTATCAATTTAAATTTTGTTTACCTTGATCCGTTCCATCCGTATTAAAGTACTGCGCTTACGTGAGTTCTTTTTTAGGTTTTCCCACTTAAGACGCAGTTGTTGTGGTGTACGGCGACAAGTGCCCATATGAGCATTGAAGACGTCTGCAATTCGTTCCCATTCTAGCATCTTCATTTTATTATTGGTGGCGTTGGTTCTCTTGCTGGTGATTATCGTGCTCCCCTCAATTAAGGAGAGCAACTCTTTTGTCTCTTCCTTCGAAAGAGGTTTGGATTTATACTACAAACAAATAAAATAAAGCTTAGTAAGTGCAATTTACGAAATGACATTTATCTCAATGGGGCATTTATCTTTTACAGCAAGGAAATAATACATTTGTATAGACGTACCTAAATGTTTATTGCACAATTATTAAAAACTTAATCCCAACTACTATGAAAACGCCAAGAAGATTATTATATACATAATAACAAAGTTATAATGGGCTAATTTATTTACCTTGTAATTACACAGTATGGATCCTTTGAGGGGAAAGGCTTCTGGGTTTTAGATGTAGATATGTTACAATTATTTACTTACAGTTTCTGGCTCCATTTTTCACTTTCCAATTCCAATTTTTTGTGCGATGGGTCGCACAGTGCGCTGGATTGCAGGGTGGTAACGAATATTGAAAGCGGCCGTATTTTACTCAAACTTATACTGTGCGATCGGCTGTACTGCACTTTCGAAGAAACAAACAAACTCGTGCGTGAATGATAATAATGTTGTCAATGTCGAACTGACGTTCCGTTTTGATTGACTGACGAGTGACGTTCCGTTACTTTTCAACAAAACTTTTTTAAAGTTTTTAACCTCGAGTCCTCGACGTAAGTATTATTATTTTAAAATACTTTCCCATTGTGACTTCGCATTTAGTTGTTACTGTGTATGCAATATCTTGTGATTATACATAAAATAGATAGCTTTAATAAAATAACCATGATTTTACTCATTAATATCACTGACGTGCTTTTACTGCGAATGCTTGAAACAAAACGTTAAGGAGGACGCAAATTTATGACCAATCCCTTTTTTTTTTTGGATTCGGAGACGAGATCGACATATTGAAATGCAGATTCAGCATCAATCGAGGGATCAGATAAAATCTGGATTCCTAAGAATCTTAAATTCACGATCGAATATTGAAAGCGGCCGTAATTCGGTACGGGCTTAAGCACGCTCACATCGATTATTTCCCAAATCGGAACGCAGAGATAGTTATATCGATGCTATAATCAAAGACCTTATACTCTACTACTAGACTGTGCACTACGGCGTAAAAACCGGTCCACGCGAGAGGGCTCCCGTTGGTAGTGCGTCTCTTTCTTATGAGGTACCCTTAGTAGAGTATAAGGTCTTTCGATCAAACCGTCATCGCCATCTTACATTTAGTGTTACCAGGGCCAACTATTTAAGTACTACTGTTACTCATAACTCAGTATTATTGAATTATTTTTGAAAATACAACGAATTGATTATTAATCAGCCCCGGATCTAAGGGGGGCAAACCGGGGCACTTGCCCCGGGCGGCAGCTTCATGGGGGCGCCAAATCCTTGAGACAAGAATTCGAAATATCGAACAAATGAAGCCTCTTTTCTTACAATCTCATAGGTTTTTAACAAGTAATCGAATCTTAATATAATATGTTTTAAAAACAAACTTTTCTATTTCCATACGCCCCGTTAGTTTTTGAACTCATACTAAGTGCATTTATGAACGCATCTTAACAGATCAAGTAAATTTTTGAACGCGTGCGTAGTGTCCGTGATCTTTCTGCCAAGGAGAATCCCCGTCACATATCTATACGAGCCGAGCCGAATAAATTCAAACAATTGAACGTCAAGTGACAACACTGTTTGTTTATGTGGTTGATTGCGTTTGCGAGTAATCAGCGTTAATAAAATAAGTAATTTATTAGTGAAATCAACGCAATCAATCGTTTAGTGTGTTTATTATCGTAATGGAAATCAACAATTTGCAAGTTATTCTCAAACACTGAAGGGAGGGGGCGCCACTATCAAGGTTTTGCCCCGGTTCGAAAAAATCGTAGATCCGGGGCTGTTATTAATTATAGGAACTTCATGCAGCGTAGCGAGGTTATGCCGAGACAAAAAAGGGCTAAGTCTCTCAACCTACTTTACCAACAGTGACTTTTAGGCTATAAGATCTTCCTTTGCAAAAATGTATTTCTTGCAAATAAACATTATTATTATATTATAATTTATAACTATAGTAATATTTAAAGCTTATGAGTTTTAAGGCTTATGAATTGCTCGTTTTACTAGGTAAATCATAAAAAAGAAAAATATAAAAATTTCTACCAAACCCAATGATTAGTTGAGCTGGCAAGACGTCAGACAAGGACACACTACCAGCGGAAGCCCTCTCACCAGGACCACTTTTGGTCAGCTACCGCATACAAGGGAATAGCTACCCTAGATGTATGTTAATAGATCTAATTTTAGCTAAACAAAAATCTTTCGTGCACAGTCTAGTAGTAGAGTATAAGGTCTTTGGCTATAATATCCTCTTGACTGTGGTGTGGAACTGTAGTATTAGAGAAGACGGCTGACGGACTTCGTTTTCACTTCTACTATTGCTGCATGATGCTAAAGATTTTGTTTTTTTTCTTGCTATTTTGTTGAAAACTTGACATTATTAGTTATGGAACGCAGTTAAAAAATAAACCTTTCAGAATCAACATGGCGCTCAACTTAAGTGTCAAGATTCACCCCGTAGTATTATTTCAAATTGTAGACGCATATGAGCGCCGAAATGCAGACTCGCACAGAGTTATTGGTACCTTGTTGGGTAAGTATTGATTATACATCCTCTTCCTTGGTTATAAATATAAATTTCTGCATGAAATCGCAGCTTTCTACATAGGTCTTCTGTCATGTGTCCACATTCTGAGGAGCTGTAGTTATCGAGTTTTCCGACTTGTTATTTCGAACCTGTTTGTATTGAAACGGCATGATTTATATCAAATACAATAATTTCGGCATTAGGTTAGGTAAAGCTTTTAAGTGTTTAACATCGTTTTGAGGTTATGTTGTTATGATACATAGGCACCTGCGACAAGGGAATTGTGGAAGTGACGAACTGCTTCTGTGTGCCACACAAGGAACATGCCGACCAGGTGGAGGCCGAGCTCAACTATGCCATGGACGTGTATGAACTGAACAGACGAGTCAACGCGTCAGAGAACATTGTTGGTATGTTGTAATTAGTTTAGTTCGAATCCAAAACATTCACATAAACCTACATGGGCACTTATAGTAAGACGGGCCGGGTTCACTCCACGCCAAAGCGCGTGTTTTACATATGGTATATGGTAATTTTATAAAAAAATATGAAACATCAGAAACAACCTATGTGTAGAATTCCGATTGGTTGTACAGACACCAGCACATCAAGCTACCCGAAACTGTCAAATTTTCCCAATCAACTATGTACCTTATACTTTAGCAATCAAGTTGAAAATCTATTAAAGAAATTTGACAGATTGTAGTAGCTTGATGTGCTGGCGTCTGTACTTTGCTATTGATTACTTGTTATCTTCTATACATACATATGAATAAAACAAAGTCGGGTTAGTTACACCATTTATAATTCAGGAATGGCTGAACTGATTTTAATGATCTTTTATTTGTAGGATTTGTCTTCGTCCCAAATAGCAGAATATTTATTAAAACATGGGAAAAAATAAAAAAAAATCTGAGGCGGTACGAAGTTGGCTGGGTCAGCTAGTTGATCATAAATGCATGCCTGTTGAGTGTGCTCCTGTAGAATTTCTAAATTGTATAATCAAAAATAGGGCCAGAGAGTCATACAAGGCAAATTAATAATATTTTGGTCCATAAAAGGTTTTAAAATTTAATTATTGGATTTAAGAAATCAATGTTCATAACGTTTTTGTTTATGTGTGAAGCTTGCACAATCTTCCTTTTCGTGTTCTAATTACGAATTGTTTCCAGGCTGGTGGGCCACAGGCAATGAGGTGACGAACCACTCGTCGGTGATTCACGAGTACTACTCGCGCGAGTGCCGTGAGCCAGTGCACGTGACGCTGGACACGTCGCTGCAGGGCGCGCGCATGGGGCTGCGCGCCTACGTGTGCGTGGCGCTGGGCGTGCCGCGCGGCAAGCAGGGCTGCATGTTCACGCCCATCGATGTAGGCCTCACCTGCTACGAGCCTGAGGTGATTGAAAATGCCACATTTGTTACTATCATCACAAAAGGAGCTAAAAATATAACTTGCTTAAATATCAGTGTGAAGGTATTTGTTTGTGTGTGCATCCAGTTTATTGTTCTATGACTTTGGACGACAAGTAAGTGTCCTTTTTGCGATTGCAGATTGTAGGGCTGAACCTGTGCCAAAAGACGATGGGCGGCGGCGGGCGCTCGCGGCAGGTGCAGCCCATGCTGGACCTCGCGCAGGTCGCGGAGGCCGCGTCCAAGCTGTCCGGCCTGCTGGATCAGGTTAGAGCCTTCACATTAGCATGTAGCTGACATTACACTATAACTACTATAAGCCGACTTTTTAGTTGGTGACGTCCCTTGGTTGGACGCGAACGACGGGATATGTTACAAGTGTGCGGGGGGCAGAAGCGTCAGTCGCACACTGGCGTCACAAGCGGCCACTTGTACTGTAAGATACGTCTGCGCATCGCAAAACGCACATGATATTAACATATAACTATCCAAAGATGAAAAAAAGAAATGGAGGTTAAAAGATACAAGCAAGTCGAAATCAGAAAGCAAACTGTTTTATTTCCTTTTTATTACAAAAATGTTACACATGAAGTAATGAAAACAATCAACAAGGTTCAAACATAACAGAGGTCATAACAAACAAATCACAAAATAGGTAAATAAAAAACATCATGCTCATCTGAACATAAAAAAAAGAACAACTATTACCTACAGCGTTATGAAAGAGGGGTTTGTGGCTAAGTAATAATAGCCACACTGGCTGATCGATCAGGTTAAGCAACGCTTGCCGCGGTTGGTCCATGGATGGGTGACTATCTTTACATACCAAGACCCCTCCGTGCCTCGGAAAGTACGTTAAGCCGTTGGTCCCGGCTGCCATTCGTGGACCTTTGACAGTTGTCACGGGTCGTCAAGGCCCGAAAGTCTGACAACCAGTCTTACCAAGGGGTTTCGTATTACCCAGTCACTGGGTTGTGGAGGTCAGATAGGCAGTTGCTCCATATAAAATACTGGTACTCAGCTGCATCCGGTTAGACTGGAAGCCGACCCCAACATAGTTAGGAAAAGGCTCGGCAGATGAATGATGATGATTGATGACCTACAAGCGTTATGAACAGTGATCGGACTAGGTAGATTGATTTTTGGTACTTGTATCACAAATGCACACAGAAAGAATAACATGGATAAGCCATTTTTCCGGAAAGTAATTCCGGTATTTCCGGATTCAATTAAATATTGTTAATGTTGGTAGTGATATTATTACTACTCTATTCAAAATTTAAAGGAAGGTATCAAAACTAAATTAATTCATTATTTATCTGTTGAATAATAAAAACAATCGAATTCCGATCGAAGCTTTAATATTTATTTTTTATTTTTAGCGTTTTATGGCTAGATCTTTTATAGATAGATATACATTTCGGCTAACTAATGAAATTCTGACTACCACCAATTCCGGAGGAATGTCCATAGTAATATATACGTTTCGGAACAATGACCCCAGTTCAATCTACCTACTCCGATCACTGGTTATGAAAGAAGTACTAAATAAAAATAAAATGCCGAGAATGAAATATTATGGTGGGTGCTCTCATGTAACCTGCAAATATACCTATAGTTTTTAATATTTTGTTATTTTAACACTTTCAAGTATTTAAAATCGTTTTATGCCTGAAATTTCGTTCAGCGTAAATCAAATCGTAATCGTAACCAAATCTCGAAATAATTTTTAGAGAATTCTGCACTCTTCTTTGAAAACGCATTACCCTGTGCGGTCGAGTGCGCGTTATCCGCGTCCCCCTTGACCCGCGACTAAAAATTTAACAAAATGGGACGAAATTGTCAGTCCATACACAGGCTCTACAAACGATTGATTCTGTATCTCAGGTTAGAAATACTGTGAAGGTGACAATAAAAAATCTTTAGAACACCACACAGAACAAATTAAAAAGTTCTATGGATGCCAACAATGGCAATATTCGACGGAACCTCATGAGTATGACATACGTGTGTGTGCAGGTGCTGTCGTACGTGGAGGAGGTGCTGGCGGAGCGCGCGGAGGTGAACAACGCGGCCGGGCGCCAGCTGCTGGAGCTGGTGAACTCCGTGCCCAACCTCTCCGCAGACACCTTCTCCGCCGCATTCGCTTCCAGCGTCAAGGACCTGCTCATGGTAAGCCTAGTGTTCCCGACGAGACGGAAGGGACTGGCTGGATGCGAGAGGCAGAAAACCGGGTGTTGTGCAACAAGGCCGATCTCATCTAGTTTAAAAAATATATGATTGACGTGTAAAAGTGTTTGTGCAAACCTACTTACAAAAATAAAATCATTTATCATAAGGGAGAGGCGTATGAGCAACAGTGGCTTGTACCTGCCTCTATCAGCCAGAAAACTTCACTTACTTACACGTTGGTTTCTATTGGATTGCAGGACTTTTGGGTCTTTAACTATGGCATAATCGGTCTGTTACCCTCTCGATCTGCCCTCAATCTTTATCAGAATATGGCTTTCAACTTCCAGTTGTTAGCTCTAACTAAACTGCCGGCTCAGCGGTATTGTCCGAAAGGGTTACCGTTGGCTCGGAACATAAAGGGCTAAGGAAGGAACACGGGTGGGTTTTAGTCAGTAAGTCTGACACTCCCTTCCGCTCCACCCAGAGCGGGAGGGGTCATTTGATAATTTCCCATCCAGAAAAAAAAAAGCTCTAACTAAACAACTGGTGGTATTAAGTTATCATCACAGTCAAAGATACCCAGTCAAAAACCACTAACATTTACGTAGAAACCTATTAGGTTGGTTGGTTTTTTGTGATCCTTTAAAAAACATTGTTTTATGACGCGATCGGCTACAGTCGTGTAGTGTCGACACAAGCTGTCCATCGCTAACCGTTGATATCATGACTGAACGCAAGTCGAACGCACAACTGCATGCAGTTGAATATATCGCTTACGCGCGGTTGTTGCGATGCAGTCCGTCTGATGGCAGCCTAAGGCATTCCGTAATAATTTATTTAAAGGGTCTACTCAGACGGACTGCATTTCAGCTGTAACATCGCAGTTTGGATGCAGTTGACGTAACTGCTTCGAAACCCAGGTTATGACAACTGCATCCAAACTGCGAAGTTGCAGCTGGCATGCAGTCGTCTGTTCAGACCCTAACAGGGAAAACGCGTTTCACCTTAATAAGGGTTTTGACTGTAACATACACATGTGCTACAGTATGTTTGTCGTGTCGCAGGTGGTGACGCTGGCGCAGCTCATCAAGACGCAGCTGCAGCTCAACGAGAAGCTCACGCTGCTGACGTCACAGTGAGATGGCCGCGTCCTTACGTACTACTAGCACGAGCGCGGTTTACCATATATTACATGATATCTATAAATAAATAACTTACCATCAACAAATGGACTTTTATTGTGCGAAACGACCTTCATCTCAGCCTAGCTTTAGTTTAGTTGTTATAGATAGAGAGCCAACGACGCCTGCGCACGCTCCCATCTCGTTATTGACAAGTCGCCATTACACCCGTGCGAAGCAGGGGCGGGTCGTTAGTAATATTATATAGCGTAATGCCAGTGCACGATTATCATTATGGGTGAGGATATTTGGTTAAAAAAAAGGGACAGATTGTTATCGACAAGTTTTTATGAAATTTTCGTCAATGTGTGTTCGTGCGGCAGCCGCGCCTTCGCGTCGTGGCAGCGGGCCAGCCACGCGGCCGACACGTGGCGCGTGTCCGGCCGGCGCGTGTCCGGCCGGCGCGTGTCCGGCCGGCGCGTGTCCGGCCGGCGCGTGTCCGGCCGGCGCGTGTCCGGCCGGCGCGTGTCCGGCCGGCGCGTGTCCGCACTGCGGCCGCGCACTATGTAGTCCACCTCACTGCCCTCCGCTACCTCGGACATCTACGACAAAGCATATACATTATAATTTGGTTACTACATTCGTGGAAAATTTTAGAGGTAAAAAGTTTTAATTTCTCCTATTGTAATATATCGTGCGTATTAGCCACAAACATTAGTACATAATACTAAAATATATAAAAAAATAGCATGTGTGCAATTCACACGTGGTAGAAATGAAACCTTCAAAAACACTGTATAATGCTTCCTATCTCATTTTCTCCCACGTTAAGGCGAAAGCGCCAGGGTAGCCCGCGAAATTAATTTTTTTTTAGGTTTTTTGCAATTTGCTGGTCAGTATTAAGTTGTACGTTGATTAATATATGATTCGCGGCCGTAACGAATATGTATTTATAGAATTATAATCATTAAAGTCATCAACACAACTCTCTAAGACCACGTAAGTCCAAAGAATAACTGTTTCATGAAATCATCATTCTTTGGAGTTACGTGGTCTTAGAGAGTTGTGTTGATGACTTTAATGATTATAATTCTGTAAATACATATTTGTTACGGCCGCGAATCATATTTTGATCGACGTACAACTCATCATCATCACAAATTAGTAGCATAGGATTAAATGTGACGTCATTTGTAACAATAAAAACAGCATGTGTGCAATTCACACGTGGTAGAAGTGAAAGTAGTGAAACCTCCAATCTTAAATCTTATGTAAGAAAGAAAGAAAGAAATACATTTATTTAGCACAGACTAAGAGACACACAATACACCAGATAGTTAGATAATAGTCGTACAGCAGATAAAAACTAAGATAAAAAAAAAGAAAAAAAAATTAAATGATGATGAATTTACATGTCTCTTTTTACTGTCGCTTTTTTGTTTCATAAACTTTCAAATCACAACGATGCTAAAGAACATACGGATGTATGTTCTTTAGCTGTGGATATCCATCCATCCATCTACACCCCACACCCACACCAACACCCACACCCACATCCACACCCACATCCACAAATTAGTAGCATAGGATTAAATGTGATGTCCTTTTTAATAATAAAAAACCGGCCAAGTGCGAGTCGGACTCGCGCACCGAGGGTTCCGTACAAACCTGCAAGGTTTACAAAGTTCGTTCATTACGACAATCGAGTCATAACTATGGTATTTTTATTGCAAAATGAAATTCATAACATTACAATGGGGAAAGATGGAGGAGCATAATGTTGCCCTCCCCATACATAGTATAATAACTCGCGGTCATTGCTGTAACTACAATTATGTTTACAATCACAATTTTTTTGGTGGTATAACTACTTAAAATTTTAAGCTTTTCTGAATTTTTCTGTTACCTGTGCTGTAAGCTATTGCTTCTTACCAAATTTCGATATTCTATGTCAACGGGAAGTGGTCTTTACTTTACTTTAGGTTTTAATTCCCTTGCGTGTAGTTGCGAGTTTCAAAATATGCGGTATCAATGGTTGTACTTTTGCGTTTTGCGTTTTTGCGTTGACTTAGATTTTTTTTGAAGTGAAAACTTCTTTAGCGGCGCTGTGTACTTTTTTTGGAATGGGTAAAAACTTCTAAACTCGCGTCAGGTCACGTGACCCTGATCGAAAATTCGTAAGACGTAAAACGTAAGACGCGCGTTGTTGAGGACAGCGCCATCTATGCACATCGGGAAGAACTACGAGGGCCTCGCGTACTAACTACGTAGTTCATCCAACAACGACGAGATGGCGCTGAACCACGGATATATAACTGACGACGAGCTCCATGCGAGCGGCTTGCTTCTCTTACCACTGCCGCGACCAACACCACGAACTGAAGTCTATCCTGTGTGCTTATTTGTAAATCTGAATAAATTCCTTTCACGAGAAGAATAAACCAGTCACTTTGGTCATCATACCTGATTTGCAAAAAACCCTATAAAATAAGGAACACACCTTAACACGCGTGTTTTGTTTATAAGACGATTCACAAAATACACTCGTAATTGTTCAAGTTTTCACTTCTGTCGGCACTACCGGAGTGCCAGTGTTTTTTTTTTTTTCACGGGTTAAAGGCAATTAGATCTAAGTATTTGATATGAATTTCAACTTGATAGCTCTACGCGTTCATGAGGAAAAAAGTAATAAGTTTATATTTATTAAAAAATAAATATATATTTTGTAATGTAACTAAAAATTTAAGGTTTTCGGAATTTGTGTGCTATAAAACGTTGCTTCATGCCAAATTTCAAGATTCTAGGTCGACTGGAAGTACCCTTTAGGTTTTGATTCCCTTGCGAGTACTTGCGAGTTTCAAAATATGCAGCTTAAATTGCTGTTTCTTTTGATTGCGTTGACATAGAAGTTTGATTTTGTTACAGCTTAAAGGTATTATAGACCTGAGTATTTGGTATGAATTTCAATTTAATACCTCTACGCGTTTATGAGGAAATGGGTAGTAAGTTTAAAATTATTAAAAAAAATATATTATGTGATGTAACTAAAAATTTATGGTTTTCGTAATTTTTCCTTTATCTATGTTATAAGACGTTGCTTCGTACCAAATTTCAAGATTCTGAGTTCACGGGAAGCACCCTGTAGGTTTTGATTCCCTTGCAAGTGTCGAAAATTTGCGGCATAAACGGCTGTATCTTTTGATTGCGTTGGCTTAGAAGTTTGATTTTTTCACAGCTTCAAGGGACAGTAGACCTGAGTAATTGATATAAATTTCAGCTTCATACCTCCACGCGTTCCTGAGAAAAAGGGTCTTGACAGACGGACGGACGGACGGACAGACAGACAACAAAGTGATCCTATAAGGGTTCCGTTTTTTCCTTTTGAGGTACGGAACCCTAAAAACAAAAACACTGTATAATGCTTCTTATCTCATTTTCTCCCACGTTAAATCTTATATGTCTCTTTTTACTGTCGCTTTTTCGTTTCATAAAATTTAAAATCACAACGATGCTAAAGAAGTTTTCACTTCAAAAAACAAAAACACTGTATAATACTTCCTATCTCATTTTCTCCCATGTTAAATCATGTCTCTTTTTACTGTTGCTTTTTCGTTTCATAAAATTTAAAATCACAACGATGCTAAAGAAGTTTTCACTTCAAAAAACAAAAACACTGTATAATACTTCCTATCTCATTTTCTCCCACGTTAAATCTTATATGTCTCTTTTTACTGTTGCTTTTTCGTTTCATAAAATTTCAAATCACAACGATGCTAAAGAAGTTTTCACTTCAAAAAAACTACATCCTACGCAAACAAAGCAAGTCAATACTACATCCTACGCAAACAAAGTGGGTTGTCGTAGAGTCCTCACCTCCAGCACCAGCCCGCCGTACGCGCGCACGTAGCGCGACATGCGGCGCGCCTCGTCCGGCGCCGCGTCCAGCGCGAACGTGAGGCCGTCGAAGAAGTCCGGCAGCGCGGAGCCGGCGGGGCCCGGCGCCGCGGGGCCCGGGGGCCCGGGGCCTGCGCCCTCCTCGTCCGTCGCCAGCTCGTCGTCCGTGTCGCGAGCCGCAGCCCGCGTCACGTCACTAGTAGTGGCTACGGGACTGTCGTCATATTTGTGTGCGCCGCTGTTTGTCTTTGACTCAGTGAGCCGTCGTTTCTTTTGAGCTTGGAGCACTTTTTCAATTTCGTCGTCCGTGTCGCCGTCTGTAATATGTATTTTTAATTATACTATATAAAGCTCGATTACCACTGACTCACTGATTGACATAATTGTTCTCCCAGATGGTGAAGGGGGAGGTGGGTATATTTTTACAGATTCGTATACAAGTAACTCTCACGAGTATGGGAAAAATCCCAAACCTCCCCTTTTCCACCCCACTCTCCCCCCTCCCTATCGTATCTCGGAAACTAAGAGTCCCGTGTTTTGTTGTTTTACGGATTCGTATAGAGGAGGCTCGGAAAAGTAAAATCCACTTTTCAAAGTTGCCCCCTTGCCCCCCTTCTCCCCCCCCCTCTAGGTAGATCTCGGAAGTTGAGAGACTTGGAACATTTTTTTTTTCAGATTCATATCAAGGGGCCCAGAGTTGGTCAAAATCATTTTTCAAAACTCCCCCTCTCCCCCCCTTCACCCCTCCCCCTATCGTATCTCGGAAATTAAGAAACTTGGGTTTTGTTTTTTTACGGATTCGTATAGAGGAGGCTCGGAAAAGTAAAAACCATTTTTCAAAGTTGCCCCCTTGCCCCCCTTCTCCCCCCCCCCTCTAGGTAGATCTCGGAAGTTAAGAGACTTGGAACATTTTTTTTTCAGATTCATATCAAGGGGCCCAGAGTTGGTCAAAATCATTTTTCAAAACTCCCCCCTCTCCCCCCATCGTAAGAAATACTCCTCAAAAACACGACCCCGCGAGCTGCTTGCAGCTCGCGCAACGCCCAAATACTTTTTACAAGGGTAAGAAATACTCCTCAAAAACACGACCCCGCGAGCTGCTTGCAGCTCGCGCAACGCCCAAATACTAGTCCTAAATTATAAAGTTAATTTATTTTTAACACCCTTGCTCGTAAAGCTGATGTAATTCCACCGGTTTTAAATATGTAAAGAGGGTCATAAAAAACGCGTGTGTTATCAAAGCAAATAGTTAAGTTATAGTCCATACAAATTCCATAACAGCATTATTTGCCATTTCAAATTTGGAACTGATCGCCGCCGCCGCCGCCGCACGACTCCAGCTAGTGAGCAGCGCGCTGTTGCTATTCAAATTTCGAACTAATCGCCGCGCGGCGCCAGTCAGTAGGCAGCGCTAGCGCGCTGTTAAAATGGCGGGAAAGCAACAGTGTGCATTCACAGATTGAGTTTATTTAAAATTAAAAAAACAGTTTATTCGGTAATTTAAAGATTCCATCCAAAACAAAGCAAATATAAGTGCCAAAATAACTCAGACAATAAATTTGGAGCCACAAACGAAGAAGTTTTGCCCTGAGCCGCGCCCCTCTTCTACTGATGATACTTTTTTATTTACAACTAATGACGAATTACAATGCTCTTCTGCCGCCTTTCAAGAAGTTTCGTCGTCTCCAACATTTACCCTAACACAAAACAATGACATTATGAATAGTAATAATAATAATAAAAACATAATTAAAAAACCAACTACAACTACGTATCATTTTAACAATTGTAATTTCACTAACTGTTTCAATAATTAAAAATGAACAAAATATAAAATGTTTTTTTTCTGTTTCCTCGCAAATGTGTTAAAAAACGTCGTACGATATACGTGCGTATGGTTATAACATGCTCGGCTCAATTACGCCCTCGCCTTCGGCTCGGGCTGAAATTCCGCCTCGCATGTTATAACCATCTTTACGCACTAATATCGTAATGTACTATTATTTCACGTAATTTACACCCATTGTCAAAGATTAAGGTAATGTACGGTTTTCGGAATTTTTCCTTTACATGATATTGCTTCATGCCAAATTACACGATTCTAGGTCAACGGGAAGTACCCTATAGGTTTTCGTGTGTAGTGCAGTTCGAACTTCGAATTCATTTCTAAAACCACTTGACTTACTTTTTTTGAAGTGAAAACTTCTTTAGCGGCGCTGTGTACTTTTTTGGAATGGGTAAAAACTTCTAAATTCGCGTCAGGTCACGTGACCCTGATCGAAAATTCGTAAGACGTAAAACGTAAGACGTAAAACGTAAGACGCGCGTTGTTGAGGACAGCGCCATCTATGCACATCGGGAAGAACTACGAGGGCCTCGCGTACTAACTACGTAGTTCATCCAACAACGACGAGATGGCGCTGAACCACGGATATATAACTGACGACGAGCTCTATGCGAGCGGCTTGCTTCTCTTATCACTGCCGCGACCAACACCACGAACTGAAGTCTATCCTGTGTGCTTATTTGTAAATCTGAATAAATTCCTTTCACGAGAAGAATAAACCAGTCACTTTGGTCATCATACCTGATTTGCAAAAAACCCTATAAAATAAGGAACACACCTTAACACGCGTGTTTTGTTTATAAGACGATTCACAAAATACACTCGTAATTGTTCAAGTTTTCACTTCTGTCGGCACTACCGGAGTGCCAGTTGTTAGAGTTGTAGGAATTTAGTTATAAATAAGTCAAGATATTAGTTAAAGTATGTATTTTCTGTTAAAAGTTCATTACTGTTATCTCCTACCACGAGATGGCGTTACTTGTGATTTGTTTACGATTTATAATATAGGTATATTAAAAGTTATACTTTAATTATTGCTTGTAATTTTATGTAGCTAATGTTAAATCGAATATTTAAAATGAATGTAGAATTGTTTGAATATTTAAAACTAAGTTATACTGTTTTACCGACCGAGTTAGCGCGCCACATCGAATCCCCACTTTTGTCGGTTGGCGGGGTGGCGCGTTAGCTCGGGAGGCAGTCGGTGGTTAACCGTGTAGCAAGAAGGTCAGAACAGTGTGATTTAAAGTGAGTTTTATTGAGGCAGTCCAACATTTCAGAAGTGGGATGTAGTTAGTTGGTTATAACAACTGATTACATCCAAGCCTACAAAGTGTAGTGAAAAATTTACTTTGGTCGTTTTGAAAGTGCAGTGAAAAAAAAATAAGATTGGTCGTTTTTAATTTAAATAAAACCGTTATAAGATGAATCCATACGATGAGCGCTGCTTGCGGACTCCATCTACTAATGAAGAACGACATTCTGTAGTGGTGGAAATGCAAACGCTGATCCACAATTCACAACGCAATAATGAAGAAAACTGCAGCAGTGGGCCAGGATCACCAGTGTTGCCAAGTGGGCGTGCCAGCCGTCGCGGGTACAATCGAATCAGTGTCAGCCGACGCAGATGTAGTCAGCGTACTAGTGGGCGTGCAGGCCGATGCGGGCGCAGTCGCGATCGCAGTCGCAGTGGCAGATGCAGCCAGCGCACTAGTGGGCATGCCAGTCAACGCGGGTGCAGTCACAGACGTAGCAGTCGCGATCGTAGTTGCGATCGCAGACGCAATCGCAGGCGCGGTCGCGGTCGCAGTCGCAGTCGCAGCTGCAGATGGCGCAGTCGCAGATCACAGAAATGGAAACCTGAAGAGCGCGGTGAGTCCAATCCAACTTATTTTGAGACTGAAATTAATATGGCGTCCGCGGTAGAGGTACGCAATGCCAACCGCGACCTTCGAGTAAATGTGTCTTGGTGGTTTCAAGGTAGTAGCGACTTGTACCGCCCTAGTGGTTTCAAGGTAGTAGCGACTTGTACCACTAGTAGACTAGAATTTGGTGATTTCAAGGTAGTAGCGACTTGTATCACCAGTAGACTAAAATGGGGTGGTTTCAAGGTAGTAGCGACTTGTACCGCCTTAGTGGTTTCAAGGTAGTAGCGACTTGTACCACTAGTAGACTAGAATTTGGTGATTTCAAGGTAGTAGCGACTTGTATCACCAGTAGACTAAAATGGGGTGGTTTCAAGGTAGTAGCGACTTGTACCGCCTTAGTGGTTTCAAGGTAGTAGCGACTTGTACCACTAGTAGACTAGAATTTGGTGATTTCAAGGTAGTAGCGACTTGTATCACCAGTAGACTAAAATGGGGTGGTTTCAAGGTAGTAGCGACTTGTACCGCCTTAGTGGTTTCAAGGTAGTAGCGACTTGTACCACTAGTAGACTAGAATTTGGTGATTTCAAGGTAGTAGCGACTTGTATCACCAGTAGACTAAAATGGGGTGGTTTCAAGGTAGTAGCGACTTGTACCGCCTTAGTGGTTTAAAGGTAGTAGCGACTTGTATCACTAGTATATTTTGTGAAATTACAGTTGTAATATTTACATTTAATTAAGATACTCCATTATGCTTCTATAGTTAGTTAAAATTGGTATGTGCAGTTGTGCAGTTGATTTGGATATTAATGGTGTACAATTGTGTTTAAAAACCGTTCGCATACGTGCGCGACGACGCGTAAGTTACGTGGATGGCCGAATGTTAGAGTTGGGTGCAAGAAGTTGTACCATTAGTTAATAAATTATTTTGTATAAGTAATCAGTTTTAATAGACATGATTGATTAAGATATCCATTTTAATGCTTCAATGATTGCATTAGTAACTGTAATAGTTGATGTTGATTGTTGTTCATAAGGTTACTCGCATACACACATACGCGAGGACGCGTAAGTTATGCGGATGGCCGAATGTTAGAGTTGTAGGAATTTAGTTATAAATAAGTCAAGATATTAGTTAAAGTATGTATTTTCTGTTAAAAGTTCATTACTGTTATCTCCTACCACGAGATGGCGTTACTTGTGATTTGTTTACGATTTATAATATAGGTATATTAAAAGTTATACTTTAATTATTGCTTGTAATTTTATGTAGCTAATGTTAAATCGAATATTTAAAATGAATGTAGAATTGTTTGAATATTTAAAACTAAGTTATACTGTTTTACCGACCGAGTTAGCGCGCCACATCGAATCCCCACTTTTGTCGGTTGGCGGGGTGGCGCGTTAGCTCGGGAGGCAGTCGGTGGTTAACCGTGTAGCAAGAAGGTCAGAACAGTGTGATTTAAAGTGAGTTTTATTGAGGCAGTCCAACACAGTGTTGTTTTTTTTGTAGTGTAGGCAACGATCCCCCCACTCCGGCTCACCTTCTAGACGCGGGGACTTTTAGTATGTATACTTCCAAAGCACCCTGAACAACTTTTTGAAGAAATAGCTTAGGGCCCAGCTCACGCATTCTCTACACCTCCTTTTGGGTCATTCGCTGTATGGACTATATATTCACATATGACAATCTATTTGGGTTTCCAAACAAATAGGTATACAAAATTTTATAGATGTATGTATGTTTGTCTACGCTTACATTTACTTCAACTTAGGGAACAGTGCAAGTATCATCAAAATCGATTCAGTAATTTTCAAGATATGGACTAATACGTGTAAGTGTGACGGCCTGGCCAGAGGCCTGGCTTATTGATACGAGCTACGAGTGTAGTGTCAAAGGGAAAACATCTCAAAACCTTGGCCAAATTCTAGTGCAATATTTTCAAAAAATAAACTATTACCTACTTATTACAAACAAATATTGCAGTTTTTACTTAAAACTAAAAATTACGAAATAAAAAGTAATTTAAAAAATCAAATCGACTTCAAATAGAAACTAACTCAAAATTATGAAATAAATTTAATTGCGGAAGTCGGTGGCAAAAAACTAAAACCAAAATCCAAGACACCGACTTCCGAAATTAAAGTTCTTTCATAATTTTGAGTTAATTTCTTTTTGAAGTCGGTTTAATGTTTTTAAATTTCTTTTTTATGTTTCTGATTAGTGAGCGCGTTTGCCTAGACTAGACCCGGCCTAGTGCCTGCCTACCAATTCTGTAAACCAATGCACGCCACTGCTTTCGAATCATGAGTCAATTATATTATTAGAAAATTAGTAGTGTTAAGATTAAAAAAAAATAAGTGTTACATTTGGAGAGTCTAGAGTGTAACGCGAGCGAAGCCGCGGGCAAAAGCTAATTTTAAATAAATACATGATTGGATCGGAACGGTGGAATTAGAAAACTTGCCAGAATCAGGATCGTGCTGCGTGTGACGGGTGTCGGTCTGCGGCTCGTCCCGCAGCAGCTCGGGCGCGGGCTGCGGCTCGTCCCGCAGCAGCTCGGGCGCGGGCTGCGGCTCGTCCCGCAGCAGCTCGGGCGCAGGCTGCGGCTCGTCCCGCAGCAGCTCGGGCGCGGGCTGCACGCGCAGGCGCTCCTCCGTGGCGTACCAGCGCCACGGCAGCAGGCGCCGGCGCGCGCTGAGCTGCTCCAGCCAGTCGGCGCGCGCGACGGGCACGCTGTCGCCGGCGGCCGCCCGGACGGCGCGCAGCTTGGGCGTGTTGGGGAACGCGCAACTGTACACAGTACATGACGTCACTGGCCTGGTTCGAATCATCAATTTTCCCAACCGTACCGCAGCCCGTACGTAATATACACGCTTGGACGTGGATTTGCAGACACCAGCCCGACATATTACCACTACATAACGTCACGCCTACATGCTTCGAAGGGCTTATTAAAGCACAGATGCTTTCCAATGTAATATTGGGGGGTGTGTTTACTGCTATAAACCGAACGCAAATCCAAAATCGGGACTGCTACTGAAATGCAATAAACACTGTGTCGCGTCACACTGCCCAACCTGTGAATCGAACCGTGAGCAATAGTCGCCTGCCGCAGTCAGCCTGTTACTAAGTATTAGA
Organism: Luperina testacea; assembly: GCA_927399505.1. Taxonomy (NCBI): domain Eukaryota; kingdom Metazoa; phylum Arthropoda; class Insecta; order Lepidoptera; family Noctuidae; genus Luperina; species Luperina testacea. The sequence goes on along the minus strand of OV656768.1, from coordinate 20,801,334 downwards.
TACCGGGGTAGTCTGATAACAAAATGTGCAAAAAAGAACTTGAACTTAGATGAGGAAGAGGAGGGAGTTTCGTTTTATTTAATAAAATAGACAGCATTTCAGTTTTGTACACAACACAAAATGTCCAAATAAACGATATTGATGGATTGTTTGATAGATGATGGATGAGAAATTGCCTGTCAGTGTTTCTGGACTTGGCAAAATCCTTTGACACAGTTTCTGTCCCATATTGAATAAAATGGAAAATATGATGGTAGTACGGGGTCTTCCCCTAAAATTATTGCAGGACTACCTATTTAACCGGAAACAACAAGTTAGAATTGATGGTATGGTGAGTAACGAAGAGCCAGTGGAGTGCTTCAGGGCAGTATACTCGGACCAGCCCTCTTCTTAATCTACATCAACGACATGTGCTAGCTTCACCTTAGTAATGGTCAAAATTTTACATTCGCTGATGACACTGCTTTCTTCTTTAATGGTGATAGATGGAAAGGGGTCTTGGGTGTAGCTCAGGAGGGGCTTAAAGGGGTTGTTGCTTGGTTACGGGATAATGTGCTGATAGACTGAGAGGTGAGAGGATTTTTCATAACGATTACGGTTAGATTTACTTTAATGGTTTGTAGAATAGTCCCCTAATGTGAATGATGTCGGTCTGCCAGCTCTCAGTGGTTGCATTTCAGAGCTATGATGCGCGCAAGTCACTGCATTGTTGGAAAAAAAAAACGATAAGAGAAATGGTCAGTTTTAGTACCTATTCGAAGTATGGTGTCTCCACATGTGAAACAAGTTGGTCTGCCGGCTCTCAGTTGTTGTATTTCAGAGCTTTTTTATACGCAAGGCGCTTAGTTATAGAAAAATTCAACTTAACGGTAATCAATAAAATAAAGAACTATATCGAACAAATCCAATTTTTATTAATACAACTTACATAATCTAATGATCTTTGGGTAAAATCACAGATTAATCATTTTATAGAATATTTGAGTGCTCCTTTTTAAAAGTTTATTATATTTTTACGAAATCAAGGAAGAATTTAGGAAATAATTGTGAAAAATTAGAGGTGAAGATAAAAAAAAATTGAAATCTATGGTGAGAAAGTCGTGGTCAATTAGCTAGAACACACCAATCTGCTAACCTGAGAAAATACTGTAGCTCGTGTCTCAAAATAGACTAGATTTATATTTTACATTTTTATGTAGAATGTGTAAAACTATTCACAAATATTCCTTTGATTTTAACGGTTTATTTGGATTTTGTAAAGGTTTATTTAGAACACTCAATCCTCTAATGTGATGGTGCAGACGGAGTGTTCCATAACTCTCCAACTTTGGCTAAATAAATTCTTAAGGCTACGGCGCGCGGCGACCGCCTAGTGGCGCCCTCATCGTTTGTTTGGTTATTTCGTTTATTTTAGAATGAAAATGCAGAAAATAAGTTGTTAGTTGTGCTCCACAAGATTATACATTTTTTTTTGGTTATTAAATCGGCAGTTTTTATTGTCACGAACCCCAAGCTCGTAACATTATTGTACGAGTATAATTCAAAGTCAATTTGTGAAACAAAACCCTTGACGTATAACATAATAGTTAGAGAGTAAATAATAAAATACTTTCTTTTCAACGTCCTGTTTGAGTTTTCCATGTAGTAGCGTTTATTTATTTAACCCGAACTGTTGTACAAACGGCCGGCGCGGCGGCGCGGCGGCGCGGCGGCGCGGCGGCGGCCACATCAGAAATTGTGAAAACGTAGTCACTAAAGTTTAGCACCGTTTTCTTTTTTTGTGAACGCTTAATTTTACCAATAATTAACTTTATTATGTTTGTAAGCGACAAAATTGTGTAGGGTAGACATATTTTTGGTCTACCCTCATTACGCGTTAACTATTTACTGTTTATTCATAGTTTGATTCCTGTCAGGCGCAACAGGATTGTATGCTAGTATTTGAGCGTTGCAATTTTTTTTAATGTATTATGTTGTTAAGTTGTCGTCAGTGTTTCCGCGGTCCAGGTCACGCGTTGCGTTGCGGTCGTATTAATTTAAATTATTATTTTGGAATAAATTTTAAGCATTTAAAGAAAAGAGGACCGATTATTATTTTTTTATGCCGCAAAAAACGTATATTTCGACACTCTCAAAGGAATCAAAATTTATAGGGTACTTCCCGTAGAATTATGAAATTTGGCAAGAAGCAAGATCATGTAGCACAAGTAAAGGAAAAAGTCCGAAAACCTTAAATTTGTAGGTACATTAAAAAAAACCCGTGATAAACTATTTACAGTGGATTTCATTTATTACGACCTTGGTTGTAGCGACCATTTACCTATAGCGACGTTAAATCTAAGTCCCTTGAATTTAAAGCATACTTTAGTACAAAATTTATGTGGTTATAGCGACTTTGGATGTAACGCCGAGTTCGGGTGTAGCGACTGTTTTTAATGAATCATTTGTAACAAATTCCTAGAAATCCCATGCAGATATTGCGACCGGAGTCGGCCGCCAAAGACATTGTCGATTTCTTTCACAAACATTTCTTATCTTTTGTTTACATCCACACAGATGGTCAGCAAGTGTGGAGACCTTTACCTTTTGTTTATAGATATCAGCTAAGTAGGTAGGGAAGCGTGTACGTTTCGGAGTTAAATTTATGGTTCAGTTACAAAGTGATATTCTAAGTAGCAACTGGGTTTAGTAAACGTTTGAATAAGTATGGCTGCTAGACGCACATTCACTGTTAAAGAAAAGGCGGAAATAATTTCAAAATTGAAAAACGGTGAAAACAATGCTGATTTGTGCAAAGAATACAAAGTTTCCCATTCAACGTGTCTGTATCTCTTTACCTTTGCCTGTAACGACTTCCGGATATAATGACGAAAATAGAGTGGTCCCTTCATCGTCGTTATACCCGAAATCCACTGACATACCTTCAAAGTACGGAACCCTCGGTGCGCGAGTTCGACTCTCACTTGACCGGTTTTTAAATAGTACTTAGAATAATGACGCGAAAGGGTAAGTCTTTATTTCACAAAGCTCTAATAAAGCTCGAGCTATGAAATAGCCCGGCTTAAAGAGGCGTGTGAGCTGCGAAGGTTTGAGCGGCAGACGGTGCGTGAAGCGGCACACAGAGCTACTGAGACACCAAAACAGTCTCAAGATCGGCGTGAACAACACGCTGAGACTGGCATCTTAACGAGCTACTGAAACACCGGAACAGTCCCAAAATCGGCATCAACAGCATGCTGAGTATAATAGTGGTGTCTCAACGGGTTGCGAAGACACCAGAACAGTCACACAAGCTCGACGTCAGCAGCAGGCGACTTACATGGCGTCCCAAAGAGCCAAAGAAACCTTTGCAACGGCTGAATCTCGCAGACGCGCTGTTGTTACACGAATATAATGTATCGTGGGACTGTTTGTCTTAAACAGCTCTAAATAAATGTCCGCGACAGCATGTATCTACCTTTTATGTGGAAACCCAAAATAGGGAGCCATAGCCAAAGTACCTCTTTCTGTTTGTTACCTTTTCACACCTAAACCACTGAACGGATGTCGATGACATGAGCTACTTCACCGGTACTGTTCCGTGGAATAATTTCTGACACCCACACGGGCGAAGCCGCGGGCTGAAGCTAGTTATTTCCTAAATTCTTCCTTGATTTCGTAAAAATATAAAAAAAAAACTTTTAAAAAGGAGCACTCAATCCACACGCACATGGCATTAGCACATCGATCGAACGTGCTACCCCCACGTTCACTGTCACTAACGGCTCACACGAGTTCGTCAGCCTACCAGCCTTGCGTATGTCCTTCTCTTCAAAGGACAGAGAACATTAAATACCTTGGAGTTACATTAGACTAATTCCTCAGCTTCAAACCACATATAGACGTCCTGGTAACGAGATTGCGCAAACTCATTTTCATATTAAGAGTCTAAAGCATGTAGCCGACCTTCGTACCATCAAGATGGTCTACGATGCCTGGTGTCAGTCGCTTATTGATTACTGCATCATCTTCTGGGGAGGTGTCGCTAAAACGCACTTGATAGAGGCGGAAAGAGTTCAACGTGCCATACTTAAGGTTGCTGCGGGCCTTCCCTTTCGATATCCTACAGCCGACTTATGCAAAAAGTAGAATGTACTGTATATATAAGACAAACTTTTGTTCTGCAAACAGTCCTCAAAAAGTTCTCTCAACTAGTTTATGATTCGGATTTATTGAAAGATAAACGAAGAAAGGGAAACATTTAGTACCGAGTACAGAATTTACGTCCGTTCCTCAAGTTTTTCTGTTACCTAGGGGAGCGTTATCAACAAGGGTCAAAATATTCAGTCACCACACAAACTCAGTTGTAGGCTCCTACACATTCACCACGCACCCTTTGACTGCTTTTGTTGTGTGATTTAATTTCTTTAAATTTATTTATTTTTATTTTAATTGTTTAGTAGAAATACATGTTATCTGCCTGTTTATTTGTATGATGCCACTAAGTGGGGACTGGTGACCTGTAATACAGGTTTTTCTGAAACCTACTTCAGGCACCAGCTCTCACAATGTGAATTTATATAGTTCAAAACTGTTAAGTGCCACAAAACCATCGTGAGAGAAAATAAATAAACTTATTATTATATAGATATGGCTAGGATAAGAGTGACTTCTGTCTGAAATGATGGATTAATAGAGATATATTGGAGAAGAAGACGTGCTGCACCAACCGCAAGTAAATTGGAATAAGGGCAGGAGGACATTCAACACTTACATGAGATGCGTGGCCCCGGGGCCCCAGTCGCGCTGCACGCGGGCCCCCAGCGCGAGCGCCAGCTCGCGCACGGCGGCGCGGCGCGGGTTCTCGTAGCCGCTCAGCACCAGCACGCTCCCGCGCAGCAGCGTGTGCGGGGCCGCGCTCACCGGGCCCGGCGCCAGCCCTGCACGCATGCTGTTGTAGGACTAGCTTGTGCCAGGTAAGGTGGAAATAGCAGTCCTCCATTGCATCAGCTATACTTATTTACAGATTCTAGCATTCTTCATTACAAAAACATAAAAAAATGTCAACTTTTCGCCCTGCATGCATATGCTTGCTCAAATAACTACCATAATGGTAATTTGTTGAGTCTATGTCAAAATATAAAAACAAGTGCGAGTCGGAATCGCACACGAAGGGTTCCGTACCACAAGGCAAAAACGCCGAAAAAAATCACGTTTGTTGTATGGGTGCCCCCTTAAATATTTATTTTATTGTTTTTAGTATTTTTTGTTATAGCGGCAACAAAAATACATCATCTGTGAAAATTTCAACTGTCTAGCTATCACGGTTCATGAGATACATCCTGGTGACAGACGGACAGTGGAGTCTTAGTAATAGGGTCCCGTTTTTACCCTTTGGGTACGGAACTCTAAATATATGTATATATTATAATAATCCCGACTGCAACTAAAACGTTCAGAACAAAAGCACTTTACATGCAGTCAGATGCAGCCTTTCAATCTATCTACGTATGTATATACAGGTGAATTATTCAAGTGGGCGTGGTGGCCAAATTAGAAACTATGAGGAATAGCGAAAAGTACTCAAAGGAGCCGCGGGCTCTATTTTGATGAAAACTAAAACTACATCTGATTTTTGAAGAATCAATATTTCTAGTCAGGAATCCAACCTGAATTTGAAAAAAAAAAACACTGTATTATTACACTATTCGATAGTGTCGCTAATAAGGATCGAATTCTGGGAAGTAATGACACACACGGCCAATGATGTATAAAACTATAGATACGTTGTCCGCACTCTAAAATGGCAACATGAAATGAAGCCAATTGGCCACATTGCGCTCAGTCACGCACCAACCTGTCGCGCGACGCGACGCGACGTATGTTTGTTTTTAATTTATATCGTATGTGAAAACCTGTGCAAAACATAAAGAAAATATGCCGTCGTGTGTTTTCAGAGGATGTAAAAATTATACCCCAAAAGTTAAAGACAAAAATGTGTCATTTCACGCGTAAGTTTACAAAACTAGATTATTTTATTTTATTTTGTACGACGCTGCGTCTAATGGCGGCCGGCGCATGAAGTGACTCTGATAGCTACGTCACTCATGCGCTCGACCAATGAGCATGTAATTTGACTATTACTTATCCTGTGACGTAACTGAAGATGTTTATTTATCTCCCTCTAGCAACAGACATCCCGCCGTACGGTGTCATATTTTCTTTCCCTTTCTTTACGCGTATAAGTAGTTATCTAGTATTTTCGCCGTTTTTAAGCGCCGAGATGTTGGTTGATAACGTGTCTATATATATAATACGTCATTGCACACGGCAAACTTAAGGAAAATGTTGAATTTCAATAATCTGCTTCTTATTTTTAAAGTATTCATACCTATATTATCTGTACCTTGTTCGAAACAATGCTCAATATTGTTATTAATACATACCCGCAGCGCAGTCACCTTCACAACATTATGTTCCAAATTCAAATTTTGAAAGCAGTACAATATGGTACAATACAATCCTTGAGACGTCGAATCCAGCTATGTATTGAAAACAATGGTCATCATTTTGAACAATTAATCAATTAAGGTTTAATTGGTATGTAACTTAGATAAAAAAAAACACTGGCACTCCGGTAGTGCCGACAGAAGTGAAAACTTGAACAATTACGAGTGTATTTTGTGAATCGTCTTATAATAATAATAATTTATTTATTTAACGGACAACAAAAGATCCATACTGACAAAAACAAAAAATACATAAAAAGTTGTTAGTAACAGATATCCTATGTTAGTACTTATATCCTAGTATGTTAGTAACAATGTGGCTTATGATCTATGTTAATACTTATACACTACGACAGACAGTGTTGTCTTAATGAGATGTCCCATTATGGGGCTCTCATCAAGCCTGTCAGCTATCACCTTCAGGAGGCTGTTGCTACTGCCACGCAATCTGGCGAGCAGAGACTCACTTTTCTTCCGTACGACAGCTGAGAAGCTGTCGACTCGGGCTTTTGCGAACATCTCTGATGCACTGCAGTAACGTGGCAGCCGCATCAGCGCCCTGAAGGCGTTATTGTATTGGACGCGCAGCGCATTGACGGCACGTTTGGTACAGCTGATCCATAGGGCGCTCGAGTACAGAGATGTGCAGTATGCTTTAAATAGCGTATGTTTGACCGCTTCTGTACATCGAGCGAACCTACGTGCCAACATGTTCGCCCGTACCGCCAATGCCCTGCGTTCCCGTTCAACATCAGCATCATCTTTAAGGCTGTCAGCAATCAAATGTCCCAAATATTTAAACTGATGTACCCGACGAATCGGGACATCGTTAATTTTTATAGGTGGCACATTTACTGGACATTTCTTGCCAACAGCCTCAAAGACCATGAGTTCGGACTTCTTCACATTATACAGCAACCCATGGTCGGCAGCATAGTTCTCACAGATTTTTAAAAGTTTTCTGAGTGCACTGACCGAGGGAGCCAACAGCACCATATCATCTGCGTAGCTGATGTTATTAAAACACAACCCATCCACAAAACAGCCCACATGCGCACTGCTGAGTCCCTCGATCAATGCATTCATATATAAGTTAAAAAGATTTGGAGAGGTTAAGCCCCCCTGCCTCACGCCACACTCCAACCTGTACGGCAGAGAACAGCCACTCCCCCACCTTACAACGTTAACTTGGCTGTCGTACCAGTACTTAAAAACGCTCAGCAGCTCATTTGGTATCCCTGTTTGCTTTAATTTATCCCAAAGAAGGTCATATGAGACCAGGTCGAAGGCCTTGGAGAGATCCAGGAACGCCGCGTAAACTGGTGTACTCCTGTCAGCGTAGTACCTGACAGTGTGCTTAAGGCACGCGATTGCACTTTCGGTGGACAAGCCAGGTCGAAAACCAAATTGCGCATCGTGTAAAGATATATACTTCTCCAGCTGTACGTTTAGCACACTGTCAAGCACCTTAGCGACACTCGTTGCCAGAGAAATAGGCCTATAATTCGACCGATCTGATGAGTCTCCTGTTCTGTTTTTAATCACTGGCACGACCACCGTCCTCATCATACTGTCAGGCAAGTAAGAGTGCGCAATACAAAAATTAAACAGTAATGCCAAAACTCTGGGCAAGTGGCAACCCGCATGCTGCAAGTGCTCGATACTGAGTCCGTCATGACCTGGGGATTTCCCTCTTTTCATATTTTTAAGAGCTATCTTAACATCTTTAGCTGTGATAAGAGTGGAAATGGGTCCTGTTTGGGTCTCATCATCGATCACCCGCTGCGCTGGTCCCCGCGGCGATCGTACCATGAAGTGGTCTTTGAACACCTCGGCTATTAGTTGCGGTTCAGTAACGCCCTCAACGCTCACGGGAAGGCCCTGAGCCGCGTTCATCTTATTGGTACATTTCCAGTTATAAACAAAACACGCGTGTTTTGTTTATAATTTACACTTATAAACAAAACACGCGTGTTAAGGTGTGTTCCTTATTTTATAGGGTTTTTTGCAAATCAGGTATGATGACCAAAGTGACTGGTTTATTCTTCTCGTGAAAGGAATTTATTCAGATTTACAAATAAGCACACAGGATAGACTTCAGTTCGTGGTGTTGGTCGCGGCAGTGGTAAGAGAAGCAAGCCGCTCGCATGGAGCTCGTCGTCAGTTATATATCCGTGGTTCAGCGCCATCTCGTCGTTGTTGGATGAACTACGTAGTTAGTACGCGAGGCCCTCGTAGTTCTTCCCGATGTGCATAGATGGCGCTGTCCTCAACAACGCGCGTCTTACGTTTTACGTCTTACGAATTTTCGATCAGGGTCACGTGACCTGACGCGAGTTTAGAAGTTTTTACCCATTCCAAAAAAAGTACACAGCGCCGCTAAAGAAGTTTTCACTTCAAAAAAATTTTGGTTATTAATGAGCTTTTTCTTCTTTTCTTTCCGTATGTCACGTCACTACTTCCCAGAATTCGATCCTTATTAGCGACACTATCGAATGGTGTAATACTCATAATACAGTGTTTTTTTTTTTCAAAATCAATGGGTTCGGTTCCTGGCTAGAAATATTGATTTTTCAAAAATCCAATGATGCAGTTTTTATTTTCATCAAAATCGAGCCCGCGACTCGTTTGAGTAGGTACTTTTCGCTATTCTTCATAGTTTCGGATTTGCCCATTCACGCCCACTTGGAAAATTCTGACTAGGACTGGGTGATATATCAACATACAGTCTAAACCGCTGGTCCTAGAGACATGAAACTTGGAGGTTGTGTTCGTTGTGAAGAATAAGTAACCACTAAGAAAGGATTTTTGGGAATTCCACCTCTAAAAGGGTAAAATAGGGGATGGAAGTTTAAATGAAAGTCCATAAGTTTTGAAGTTAGGATCTTCAAATTTTGTGTCTAGGCTGACGATTGAAAATTAATTTATACGTGTCTCAGCGTTTTTGATAATTTCATCCCCGAAGGGTTAAAAAGAGGGGGATTATGATGTGTATGGAAAGTCATTAATTTTCTAAGTAATAATCACTAAAATTGTTATGGTTGGAAACTAACGCAACGGTGTTGTAAGAATTTCAACCCTTAAGGTGAAAAGGTGAAATTTTATCCTGACTGACTGATATATCAACGCACAGCCTAAACCGCTGGTCCTAGAGACATGAAATTTGGAGGGTGTGTTCTTTGTGAAACGTGAGTATCCACTTAGAAGGGATTTTTGGAAATTCAATCTTTAGGAGGTGAAAAGGGGTGATTTTGTTTGTACGAAAAAACTTATTCCTTGAGTTAATAACCATGAAACTTGGCACGAATATATGTAGTTTAAATAAGTAAATTATGAAATGTGGCATTTTTTTTTTCTAAACTACCCCCTGCAGGGGGATTGGGAGGTGTCAAAGTTTGTATGAAAGAATATTAACGCGCGGTCGGATTAACTCGAAACTCAGTATTTATACGTAAGACCAAAAATAAAGAATAACGTGTATCAGGATTTTCCGAAAATCTACCCCTAACGGGGTGAAAAGACAGTCAATTTCACAGGGGAGTATTTTATTATGTGGTTTGATTGGAAAATTGATATAAATAATCTTATAATAAGTCAAGTTATAGAAACATCGCAGACGATTTTTCAAAACTGCACCCTTAAGGGGATAAAAATAGGAGATAAAGTTTATATGAAAAATCTTATTAATTTGGTTAAAAAACTTGAAACTTGGCAATATTTGGCTAATATTAAAAAAAAACCCTGTGTTGTAATTTTTAGTTTAAAAAACCCCTCACAGAGGGATTTAGGGGGTGACAAAGTTCATAGGTTACAAAAATATGTAACCCGCTGTCGGATAACTCGAAACTCGGTACTACTAAAACAAAAAATTAAAAAGTAGACCATAATATGTATTTAGGGTTTTTCAAAAATCGATCCTACCAAGGTGGAAAAGGGTAATAAAGTTTAAGGGGTGGAATTTACTGCTTGCTTCCATTAATAAATTCCATTATAATGTAAAAAAGTATCGTGATGGTGTTTGGGGCTGGTGGAAAATGTCCTCAAACGGTACCTCTAATAATGATAAATGGTTCAAAATATCGTCGATCGGCGATCCACTTGCACTCTTCCGCTACTGATTGCACCATAACACGTCAGATTGTAAGTAAGTAAAATACAATAGTATCTGCGTGTATGCAGTCCTCAATGCCTTACCCTGTATGGGCAGCTCCTGACTGGAGCGCCTGCGTTTCCGCACTTCCTTGTTTTGGTCACTTGTTGGCTTTTTATGTGTCCGAGGCCTCGGCGGAGACTCACTCTTGTTTCCTCGAGGGGTCCTCTTGGGTTCGTCTTTTGTTTTAGTCTCATTTTTAATTTTGGACTCGTCCTTTGTGTTAGAGTCATCTTTTGTTTTTTGATTGGTAATGTTCTGTTTGTCTGTGTTGTCGTGTCTGGTGGTTTGGCTCGACTGATCGTGCTCCTTGTCGCGCTCGTGCCGGCTGAGCACGCCGTCGATACGCGCGTGCGGCGCGGCGTGTTGCCGCGTGTACAGCAGCGCGTCGCGCGCGCGGTCGCAGCGCGCGGACGGCGGAGAGTGCGCGCGCAACGCGGCAGGTCTGCTGATCGAAGTCTTCAGAAGCTTCGTTGATGACTCGGGTATATTCTTCAGAGCTTGTGATGTTGCTTGTCTTATTTGTTGCCCTGAAAATACCAGAGCGCTGAACCAGCTTGTTCGGATCTACAATAACACAAAAAATATCCTGGGCGATCATAGCAGCGAAGTGTTTTTAAAAGCTACTGCGGCATGTCAAGAGCTGTTTCAGACTTCTCTTTCAGATTTGAACCGTCTTCTATCTATAAATATTAAAGGCTATTCGTTGGTAAATGCATCATCAATTGAGAACAACTGGATCGATTTAGCAAATTTTGTTTTAAAATGTTTGTAATAATCCGAATTAGGTTTTTATGAAAACACAAATTGGGAAAATTATCAAATTCGGGAAAAACTGAATGCCGACTTCATTCCTATGGGTTTTTTGAATGACAGTAGACTCACGATTGAAACGATGGATATGCATAATATTTTTTTTTGTTTTGTTTAAGGTCATGGAAAGTTATCAGAAAAAATAACAGCGTGCGATCGGCGGACCCCGTCAGGAACGAAGTTTGTTACGCCATACTCGCACGCACGCATACACTCCTACATAATAGACAGAGGCAGAGAGAAAGTCCCATAGAGGGCATAACTTTTTTCTAACGTGACGATTTCTACCAATCAACTACTACTTACTGCAAGCCGCGTTAAAGAACTTTATTCCAATAATCGGGACAATAGGGAATATTATGCACAACTTCTCAGGACAGAACGTCCGTCCGGTCAGCTTGGCTATAAATGAAATGTAGGTATGTATCCTACCCGTGTTACTGCTAGTGTTAGTCTGGAGCTCTCCGCTGGTGTTCTGCATGTGCTTGGCGAACAGCTCGCCCGGCTTGAAGTCGTCCTCGTCGGACGAGAAGGCGTCGAGCGCCAGCAGGCGCGGCGGCGCGGCCGGCTCCGCCTCGTCCACGTGCACGAACGACAGCCCGAACTAGTAAAGTATTAGGAAATCACACACAAGTCGCCGAGGCATTTGAAAATTTCTTTTCAGATATTCCCGTTTCAACTACTAAATCCCTAAACTCATCACCTTCTGTTGCTGAGTCTTTGCTTAAGGAAAATGTTAATGGTTGCGATTCGGATTTTAATTTTGAATATATTACATGTAGAGATATAATTAAAACCTTTCACACTTTAAATGTAAAAAAGACTACAGATCTGTGGGGTAATTCTGTGGAAGTTGCTAAGTCTATTATTGACATTGTAGCACCTACTCTTGCTCTTATCTTTAATAGTTGTATTGACAATGGGGAGTTTCCTGATCTTATGAAAAATAGTAAAATAATACCTTTGTTTAAATCAGGTAGTACATCAGACCCCACAAATTATAGACCTATTTCTGTACTACCTACCTTTAGTAAAATTTTTGAGAAATTAATATTAGACCAAATGCAAAGATTTTTTAATAAATATAAATTATTACACAGCAAACAGTTCGGTTTTACAAGGGGTCGTTCAACTACTGATGCCGGTGTTGAACTTTTAGGACATATTTATAATGCATGGGAAGATAAATGCGATGCTTTGGGCATCTTTTGTGATTTGTCCAAGGCATTCGATTGCGTTCTTCACGAAACGTTAATCAGGAAACTCCACCACTACGGGATCCGGAATACTGCTCTGGATCTTCTTACTTCATACTTGAGTAAAAGGATTCAGAGCGTTGACGTTAATGGAGAAAGATCACCCGGATCTTTAGTAACGATGGGGGTCCCACAGGGCTCAATTCTTGGTCCTTTCTTGTTTCTTATTTATATCAATGACTTGCCGTACCTCATAAAGGATAATCATGATATAGTGTTGTTTGCAGATGACACTTCACTTTTGTTTAAACTTAAACGTCAGCAGTTGGTTACTGACGATGTAAATAGCGCGATTTCGAAAGTAGTCCACTGGTTCAATGTTAATAATTTGCTTCTAAACGAGAAAAAAACCAAATGTATTAAGTTTACGCTACCCCACGTTAGGCAGGTGAAAACTAATGTGTTGATAAAGGGCGAGGAATTGAATCCTGAAGACAGCACGGTATTCTTGGGCATAACTTTGGATGCTAAGCTTCAGTGGGGTCCGCATATAGATAAACTGTCAAAAAAGCTAAGTTCCGCAGCATACGCCGTTAGAAAAATTCGTAATTTAACTGATATAGAGACTGCCCGTTTAGTGTACTTTAGTTATTTTCATAGTGTAATGTCGTACGGTATTCTATTGTGGGGAAATGCCGCCGATATTCAGACTATCTTTGTTTTGCAGAAGCGTGCTGTTCGATCAATTTATAAATTAAGTCCGAGACACTCTCTCAGAGACAAATTTAAAGAGATTAATGTAATGACTGTGCCTTCTCAGTATATTTATGAAAATCTTTTATATGCCCATAAAAACATCAAATTGTTCAAAAAATACAGTGATATCCATAATATAAATACTAGAAACAAACACAAATATGTTGTACCTACAACAAGGCTCAAGAAAATAGGTGGCTCGTTCAGATGCCAATGTATACACTTTTATAATAAACTACCAAGCCACGTTCAAGATCTAAGCCTTAATAAATTTAAATCGTTCATTAAACGTAAGTTGTGCCAGAAAGCCTTTTATACCGTTAAAGATTATATTGAGGATACAAAGGCTTGGGATTGAGTTGCTTCCAATTTCTGCATTTTGAGTGTTTTTGATGTTTTTTTTTATATACACATTGACATTAATGATTTTTTTTTTTAACTGACATTTGCTTACTTTTTAAAGTATTATATTATTTTAATTATTGTGAATGTGAAGACGATGTGGGTCATTTAATTTAGGCATTTTATATTATTATTATTCTCTCTATGGTCTGGCAGTTTGAGTAATTTATGTGGCCTACCCAAATGTCCTTTCTTTGGTATTGTTCGTCGAATCGTTGAGCTCCTTAAGTCTTGAGTTGAGCTGCATGATTTCTGACAATTGCGTGCACTGACTGGACAGGTCCTCTCAATCTGTGTGGTTCTTTCCTCAAAAGACCATCTCAGACATCGACCTACATGGTCTTCATATAACTTGACCAAGATTATGTCTGGACTTTAAAAGAGACTATGACCTCTGAGTTTGTTTCGGCCTTTCTTCTCAGAGTAGTCAGATAGGAAACGCCGACCTCATCTAGTTTAAAAAATTTATGATTGACGTGTAAAAGTGTTTGTGCAAACCTACTTACAGAAATAAAATCATTTATCATTTATCATTTATCATTTATCACTACATAGTATAAAACAAAGTCGCTTTCTCTGTCCCTATGTCCCTTTGTATGCTTAAATCTTTGAAACTACGCAACGGATTTTGATGCGGTTTTTTTTAATAGATAGAGTGATTCAAGAGGAAGGTTTATATGTATAATAAAATCCATTAAATAGTGGAGAAGTACTGTTATTTTTGAGGTTTCTAATGTGATGTCGTAAATAATTACATTTTTTCCGCTTACATTGCAAACGCAGGCTGAACCCTACGAGTTTTATCAAAATAATGTACTAAGTATTGTACACATTGAAAAGGTCTACAGAAAAGTCCGTGATGGTATATGTCTATCTCTTATGGATAACCCACAATAACTTTTTGAAGTGAAAACTTCTTTAGCGGCGCTGTGTACTTTTTTTGGAATGGGTAAAAACTTCTAAACTCGCGTCAGGTCACGTGACCCTGATCGAAAATTCGTAAGACGTAAGACGTAAAACGTAAGACGCGCGTTGTTGAGGACAGCGCCATCTATGCACATCGGGAAGAACTACGAGGGCCTCGCGTACTAACTACGTAGTTCATCCAACAACGACGAGATGGCGCTGAACCACGGATATATAACTGACGACGAGCTCCATGCGAGCGGTCATCATACCTGATTTGCAAAAAACCCTATAAAATAAGGAACACACCTTAACACGCGTGTTTTGTTTATAAGACGATTCACAAAATACACTCGTAATTGTTCAAGTTTTCACTTCTGTCGGCACTACCGGAGTGCCAGTTTTTTTTGTCATTTACTTTTTACGACAAATAATGGCTAATTTTCGAAGCGATTTTAACCAATACAGCATTAATCCTTAACCAATTAAATACCTTGAATACATTGTTCATTTAATATAGATCTATCTGGCCCTTTACACCGTATGATTTAAGTGAATATTTTCGAAGATATTACAGATTTAAAAATTGCGGGACGTAGCGTTTGCGGCGGTACCGGCCGGCCGCCCGGTGCGGCAAGAGCGTGCCTTCGATAGTCCCACGGGATCGACATTTACGCGGGTGAAACCGCGGAGCGCAGCTAGTATATTATACAGTTAAGTCAATGAGCAGCATATCTACAGGTTTATTATAATTTCTGTAAGTTATATTTGCTGGGAAATGAGTAACTCCACTGACCTGTATCATACAAGTACGCTGGACTAACGATACTCTACGAAATGACAGTTGTTTTTTGTGCCGATTCAAAGCGCCCCGCTCGAGGTCCTCAGGAACTAAAATTGGCACGTTCTTTCAAATGGACGTTGAGTTGTTTGGTTCGTCTCTGATGATTTAGGTTTAAATCGTGGAAAACTACTTTTTTGTGTATTTTCAGTTTACTACGTGATATGTAGAACATTTTTATTATGAAAGCATACGCATTTTGTAAAAGTTGCTATCAAAAAGGCATAGGAATAACCTTTCACAAGCAAGTGATTTTCATGACTATAAATGCTTCGATTGCTTGTGTGAGCATTTTTAATAGTATTTTATATTTAGAATAAATGTTTTGATTAATATCTCATTATTTAAGTGTAATTAGGGCTCAGTTGTCACATAATATATTCAATACAATAATTTGAATAGGGTTGTAAATGTTCCATGTCGATAAAATGTGTCGATAATTTTCTTCAGACAGTTAATAATTTTAAATTTACGTCTTTTAAATAGAAATTTACTGTCGCCTGAAATTTCTGCAATTTCATAGGTTAAAACAAATTAGCAAATACCTACTGGTTTCTAATTTCAAAACATAAATATTATATGTAATGTGTACTTGTTTCCGTACAGTACAGTAAACTATCATGTCAACTTTATAATAGGATTAATAAAAAGATATATAAACACAATAAACAACAATTAAAATAGTATAAAAAAATTCAAAAAAATTGGATAAAGACATTAAATTATGCAGAAATTGAGGAACTATTGCAACATACGAAATGATACTCACATGTACACACCCACATACGCACACACACACACACACACATGCACATACCCTTGTTTGTACAGACACCCTTACGAGGACCTTGTTAGTCCTAGACGGAACCGAGGACCCTCCAAAAACTGGTTTAAACACCTCGTTGGCCTTTTAGAATAAGATAGAAAATGATAGATGAGTAAATCTATAGTGATGAGCTTATTGGGATAATGCTATCTAAACATTTTTCTGTATGAATTTCGGATATCATACTGAGGACCTGAAATACGAAGCTAAATGTGACCAGCGATGCACACAGTCGAGGACTTTGTGTAAGCCAACCGAGGACCTCTTACGTAAGCTCTGTGACGTCCTTCCGAGGACGTATTTTTACACAATATTTCTTATAGCTTGTACAAAGTGCGGACGTTGTTAGACTTTAAACTGTCTTCGGTTTAGTGGTCTAAACCGAGGACAGTTTTTCGCGTAGAACTTGTACAAACCGAGGACCAGGGAAAATCTACCTACCTAAAACATTTTACGTGTAAGATAATAATTACGTATATCAATGTAAGTAGAATGTTCCGTTTTATTTATTACAGACTTTTTCTAAAATGAAGTACCAAGCGAGGACGAGTTGATGTCTTTACGTTTGTCGGCGCTTCTCAAAGGATTATTAATCAAAGAGAGCCGAAAGTAACGGCTTTATTTTGTTAAACACTCGTGACGTGATTGTTGCTTTTAACGTGAACTGTAGGGATCAATAATATTGTCCAACATCGGTATTTAGCCGTATTACTCATAAAAAAATAACAGTGAAGCATTGCGGTATGGTTGTTTAGTTCTAAAAAGACCTTCAGTCAGTCAGAACACACGTTATTATTTTCGTGATATTGTGATACCTAGCTACGTGCGGAACTGCGGACCGCGAATAAGAAGGGTGTAATCACTGTGGAGGAAAAGTATTTTTTAAATTTTATATAAACAACTTTAAAATGAGTATATTATTATTTTAATATCAGATGCTGCAGCCAGGATCGTCTCTTTATGACGGTACTCCTCAGCACTTGATAGCATCGACTTAAAATTTGGCATACGCGTTATGTTGATGTCATCATAATCATCATCCATCATCAGCCTATAGCAGTCCACTGCTGGACATAGGCCTCCCCTAATGAGCGCCATAGCGCCCTGTCTTCAGCTTGACGCATCCAGCATCTGCCTGCAGTCTTTCGCAGATCGTCATCCTACCTGGCCGGAGTATGTTGATGTAGTAAAACTAAAATAATTACCAGTTTGTACTGATGCTGCAGCCAGGGTCATTTCCTTATGAGGCAACTCCTCAACAGTTGATAGTATCGTCTTCAAATTTGGCATACGCGTTATGTTTATCTAGTAACACCAAAATGTTACCAGTTTGTACTGATGCTGCAGCCAAGGTCGTTTCTTCATGAGGGAACTCCTCAACAGTTGATAGCAGCGACTTAAAATTTGGCACACGTGTTAGGTTTATCTAGTAAAATTAAATAATTACCAGTTTGTTCTGATGCTGCAGCTAGGGTCGTTTCTTCATGAGGGAACTCCTCAACATATCGTATTCAAAAGTTTAGTTTGTGAACAAGGGAATCGGCGCCACTAAGTTATTATGTTTCATGCTTCCCAAATCATTTTGATCTCACTTGATATTTCTTTGTTGTTTTCTAACTAAGCATTGTGTTATGTAATTTTATGTTAAGTTTTTAGCCCAAATTATGTCGATCTCTTTTATTTTATTTTATTTTTATTTTTATTTTTTATTGAGAGGAACAGCAAACAGTTACAATATAAGAACTTACAACTAGTTTAACAAAATAACAATTTGGTTATAAAGTAACCCACAACGCTGTCCACAAGTAGGCGTAGAAGTTTAAGAAAAAAAAAGAGTTAATCGCTAGGAACATTAATTGCAGTACGTGTGGTAAATACTTAAATAAAATAAAAAGTTAAATGATGAAAAAAATAATGACTGAAAACAGTATAAAACATAATATATATACAAGAAATTTGTTCAAAATTAAAGCAAAAACATAACAAAATTATACAATATTAATATATTAAGGAGCACTTGTTGTGATATCTAATAGGGAATGGCGAATGAGGTTTTTAAATTTACTTATTGTGCAATTGAAGATATCTATGTTTACAAAGGTACTGTTGTATGTGTCAACCATACGGCGAACAGGTGAGCGCAGACCTGAGTTAGTTCGGCAAGTATTCAAAGCGAAAAGAGTACCTGCGCGTACCTTCCGCCTGTGAATGGTTCGAGGTACAGCATAGCAAATCATACTGTTCAGATTTGTACAGTTAAACTTGTTTCTGACAATTTTATATAATACTGTGGCTTCGAGGTAATTCCTTCTAGAGCTAAGGGGGAGGAGCTTGTACTTGCTGAGTAATTGAGAGTATGATAAGTAGGATTTGTGGCATCTGTAGTGCATAGCACGCAAGAATTTGTACTGTACATTTTCAACCATTTCAGAATATTTTTTGTAGAAAGGATTCCATATTGACACTGCATATTCTAGCTGTGAACGAACAAGTGCCTTATATAAGCATAAATATGACGAGGTTCTCTTGAAGTCAAGGGTGGACCGCATGATAAAACCAAATAGCTGGAAAGCTTTGCTGACAATTTTGTTAATGTGTGAGTCTAGGCACAGTTTAGAGTCAAGTATAACGCCGAGGTCGCGAATTAAAGTCTGTTGGGACAGAGGCACTTGGCAAAGGGTGTAAGCAAATTTAATAATATGCTTATTTTTAGTGAACGTAAGGTAGCTGCACTTCGGTAAACTTAGTTTTAATTTGTTGCTGTGGCAGTAGTCTGTAAGTCTATCAAGGTCTTGTTGGAGTAAAATGCAATCATCGACAGTTTTGGTGGACTTGTAGATCTTCAGGTCATCGGCGTACAATAGAAATTCAGTGTTGCGGAAACAGTGACCTATATCGTTAATAAATATGTTAAATAAGAGCGGACCAAGGATGGAGCCCTGTGGGACACCAGACGTGACTTCATAAATATTTGACCTGTAACCGTTGATTACTACCCGTTGACAGCGGTTCGATATATACGAAGCAAACCACCGAAGCAAATTGCCACGAATTCCGTTAAAGGCAATTTTATTAAGCAGCAGCTCATGGTCCACCCTGTCAAAGGCTTTGCAAAAATCTGTATAAACAGCGTCTACTTGCAGGCCCCTGTCAAAACTATCAAATAAGAAGCTGGAGAAAGACAGGAGGTTTGTGGTAGTAGACCGCTGTTTAACGAAGCCGTGTTGCTGTTGTATAATGACGTTATGTAAGAATGGATATATTTCATTATGGACGAGTCTCTCAAAAACCTTTGACAAAGTGGAGAGGATCGAGATTGGACGGTAGTTCTCCACATTACCCTTCGACCCACCCTTGTGTACAGGTGTGATGTTTGCACGCTTCCATTCTTTTGGAAATACTCCCTCAGTGAGGCACTTATTATAAATTATGACCAACGGTTTGCAGATATAAGTAGCAGTGTAACGTAGAAAATAAGCAGGTATGCCGTCAGGTCCTGGACCTTTGGTAGGATCCAGAGACTTGAGTTCTTTTATGATCTTGTTTTCATCAAAGCGTAAGCTAGAAATAATATCACAACTTGAGGAAGTTTCCGCGGGTGGTTGCCATTGTGACAGGAGTGGCGATGCAGGTTCATAAACGGAGTGGAAGAAATTCGAAAACATATCGCAGATTACTTCTGGTTCACTGGATTGAGTGTCTTTGTAGTGAACTTTTGCTGGGATGCACGGTTTGTCTTTTCGATTTGAGACATATGTCCAGAAGTGTTTGACATTTGTGTGCAGGCTATCTTCTACTGAGTTTATATACTTGGAAAAGCATTTTCCGCACATTTCCCCAAAACTGGCTCTAAGAGTTCTGAATACCTCGTAATCCGATATGTTTCCATACTTCTTCCACTTGATCCAGGCCCTCTGTTTCTTTTTAAATGTGTTTATCAAAGGACGCGAGAACCAGACTGGGTAATTGGAAGATTTCGAACAAGATAGAGGAGTGTGTAGCTTGATAATCTGGTCTAGTTTTTCATAGAACAATGTTAAAGCATCTTCAGATTTTCCGTGTATAAGAAGTTCCGGCCAGTCGGTTTTCTGTATCATGTCATTTATTTTTTCGTAGTCGGCTTTGTAGAAATTATATTTTTGTATAGACTTCCTGTCTAGGGGATTTTTAATTTTTATATTTATGTCACAAACAAGTGGGGGATGATAAACGTCAGCAGGTAGCAAGGGAGATGACTCTTGTTGCACACAACAGGGAAAGTTGGATATTAAAAGGTCTAATATTTTGCCTTTGGAATTAAATGTGCTGTTATACTGAGAGGCACTTAGAAGGGACATAAAATTATTAAGATGGTCACAAGACGGAGATGAACCAGAGCACAAGGGCGAGCTTATCGGGGTATTCATGGTAGCAGACATGTGCCACGTAGCTTCTGGGATATTATAATCACCAGCTACACAGAAGTAATCGACATTAGGAGTACACAAAACTTCATACAGTGATTCGAAATGCTTTTCATATACAGGTGGGGGAGTTTTAGGAGGTATGTATGCAGCAGCCACGACGTGGCGCTTTAGTTTTTTACCACTAGGTATTTCAACAGCAATTTGTTCTATGTAGTTATGCAGTGGGGTAACGTTAGTGGAAGTGTTTAAGTCTATTTCAAAGGGTCGGAGGATTTTCAGTATAGCCACTAGAACACCGCCACCCTCCAGTTTATTAGTGCTAGCCCGATCGCGATCACACCTGTACACAACGTAGCGCTGGTCAATGAATTCATTATTATTGATTTCCGGCACTAACCATGTTTCTGTCAGTATAATAATATCATATGTTCTGGTGAGAATATTCATATATAAAGTATGCAGTTTTGTACGGATGCCCCTACAGTTTTGATAGTATATGGTTAAGTGTTTGTCAAGCACTGGTAATGGCAGTATATCCAAATGTACAAACATTGTGTGTTTAATAGAAGGATGCCAAGAGAACAGACGCCAAGCAAAACTAATGATAAAACGGATTTTAAGACAAAAATGAAGTACGAATTTAATCCCAAGAAACAGCAAGACAAGCTCATGCAAGATAAAGGTAGTACTAACACAGTTTTACAATAATAATAGCACAGTTCTGAAAGTGTTTTTGTTACAGTTTTGAGTACAATAAATAACAATTGCACTGAGATAAAATGTTTTAAGAGTAGACAGACGAAACTTAAAAAATATAATAAAATTGGAATTATTTTAAAGAGTAATAACCACTCAAAACTAAAGACTTGCAGAGAAAGCAAGTTATAATTATGAAACTCGGCGCTTAACGAGTACAAAAAACATAAGTTAACAAATACAAACATAAAAATAACAATAATACTGTAAACAAAATATGTGAGATTTGGTGAAGCAAATATGTTCATATAGTATAACCTATCGTAACAGTTACTAAGCGGGGTTATGAGTACTGACCGACGGGATTTTGTCACTACTTTTAATTTTTCGGACATCGTCCAGTGTGCGAACTGCAAATGAAGCCAAGCCATCGCGTTCGCGTACAAGTATTGTTGAGTTTTTAACCCAAACATACTTAAAATCGTGCCGTTTAGCGGCTTCCTTGCAATCCCGAAACAACTGTTTTGTTTTTAGGGTAAGATGTTCATTTAGGTATATTCTAATTGATGACCCTGAAATACCGATTTGATCGGACTTCAGTTCCTTGGCCAGACGGTATGCGCTCAGGACGTTATCACGTATAATTCTTGTACAAAATTTAACAATTATATTCTTGGGTCTATTGCTGGTTTGCTGTGCGTGTTGTACTCGATGGACCGAGATAATATCTTTCTGTAGTATTGGAAACTTGACGGCAGTGCCCAATTGTTCCATCATGCGGATTAGGTCTTCACCGCGCCTTTCAGGGACATTGCAGATTTCAATATTGCAGTTTCTAGCTTGCTGCTCTAAGGAATCAATTTTAAGTTCAAGGTTTCTAATTAAGCTTTGGGATTGGTCTGAGCTGTGGCGGGAAATGATCTCAACACGTTCTTGAAGGTCTTTATGCTCGGCTGCCTGAAACTGCACGGACGATTTTAATTCGGAAACATCAAGAGCCACTGTACTAACTTGTTCATTTAAGCTTTTGTGTGCGCTACGGAGGGAACTCATTTCCTGCTTCATATCAGTTATACTACACTGGATACTATCATTGAATTTCGTCATGCTGATTTCCATTTCTTCACGCCAGCCACGCAGCGTGGTCTTGATATCAGCTGTGAACTTGGTCATGGCGTGGTCCATGTCAGTCCGCCAACCTTGGAGTGTTTTATTTAGTTCCTGTGATATTATACCAAGGCCGATGTCAGTCGAGTTGGACGCAGCGCCAGTGACAATCGTTGATGTAGAGCTTAATGACGAGTTTGGTGACCAGGGCTGCTGTTCCAAGTTGTCGCAGGACATGTTTATTGCGTCTTCGCAATTCTCGGGGTGAGTAGAGTAATTAAGTGAGGCCGATTCAGGGCGGCTCCGCTGCGTAATGTTACTGCAGGGGCAACATTTCCACGCGGCTTTTTGATCGCGAGTATAGCCCGAGAATTGTAGTTCAGTGATATTAAGGCACTCACAGTGGTATACATCAGCACAAGAATGGCATTTTAGTGCCAGTGCCCGTGGCCCCACGGTTCCATTGCAATGACTACAGCTATTATTCATTTTGTTTTATTAAAACTTTTAAGAAGGGAAGATTGTTGTTTACGATATCAGTGGCGCCACCTGCTTTTAAGTTTTAGTATGACAACAAGTTTGATCGATCACGGATCCAACAGTGATATTTATGTCAGTCGTGAGTCGTGTGACAAAAAAGTTATATGAAGAAAGTATAGATGGCGCTATTCTAAATATGTTGCGGCCAGGGTGATTTGCAAATTTGAATGAAGTTATTTTTGCACAAAGTTGTTAAAATACTTGTATAACTCAAGATGCGCTCAGATCACAGAGAGGAACTTCCAGAAAACTGATTTTACACTGGTTTGGTAGCACTATGAGGCCTATGAGAGCTGATATTGATGTCACTGAGTTCAAAATGTAAGGCACTAGATAGAATGTTTTTTAGTCACAGAAGCACAACGTACAAACAGATTAATCGTATCTTTGAACTGTAGAAACGATTTTCAGTCGGAATATGCACTTAAACTATTTTTAAACTTAAATACACTGGGAGCTAAATAGAAGATGTAAACACACGTACAGCGCCACCTAGCGACTTTTAATTATGGTTTCTATAATTCTTTTTGTTTGAGTCAAAGTCAATTCTTTTATTTCAAATAGGCACATTAAAGGCACTTTTGAACGTCAAAACTTACAGTAAAATTGAATTGATTCTAGTCGCCCCTTCCAAAAGGTATCTAGTGTTCGTATGGAGACGAATGGGCAAGAAACTCCACCGTTACTCTTTTAAAATATTTTACAAGGTTTTGAATACATAATATAATTATATGTGAAGACGATGCACCTAGAATAAAAGAAGTCTAACAAAAAAAAAAAATTATAATTAAAAATGAAGCAATTACAGGTAAATCAATTATATGATAGATACATGGTGCTCACATATTTACAAATATTGGAAAAGCAGATGATTTTTCTAGAATTTTAACAAGTGTGTGAGTTACTGTAGTCACAGATTGTAAAAATCAATGTCATAAAAATTTAAAAAATATAAATTAAATTAGGAACCAGTTTGCGCACGCGCACTGGGCGCGTCGTACCTGGCAGTGCTTGTTGTGCGGCTGCACACACACGAGGCGCACGCGGTCCCAGCGCTGCTCGCGCGCCTGCGCACTGGGCGCGTCGTACCTGGCAGTGCTTGTTGTGCGGCTGCACACACACGAGGCGCACGCGGTCCCAGCGCTGCTCGCGCGCCTGCGCACTGGGCGCGTCGTACCTGGCAGTGCTTGTTGTGCGGCTGCACACACACGAGGCGCACGCGGTCCCAGCGCTGCTCGCGCGCCTGCGCACTGGGCGCGTCGTACCTGGCAGTGCTTGTTGTGCGGCTGCACACACACGAGGCGCACGCGGTCCCAGCGCTGCTCGCGCGCCTGCGCACTGAGCGCGTCGGCGCCGAAGGAGCGCACGCGCACCACCGGCTCGTCGCGGCGGGACTCTTCGCGCGAAATAAACACGCTGCTCGGCACCAAAACCTGAGGAAACAGTCGTATGTCACAGTATCACTCTCATGCTGTGAACAAGACGCAATCTAACCTGCTAAACCTAATAAAGCTTGCGGCATGAACTTCCTTCTTACACTTAAAGATAAGCCTCAAGCTTTTAAGGCGAAAGCGCCAGGGTAGCCCGCGAAATTCAATTTTTTGAGGTTATTTGGAATTTGCTGGTCAGTATTAAGTTGTACGTTGATTAATATATGAATCGCGGCCGTAAGAAATATGTGTTTACAGAATTATAATCATTAAAGTCATCAACACAACTCTCTAAGATCACGTAAGTCCCAAGAATAACTGTTTCATGAAATCATCATGCCGCCAGGGCACAGTCAAGTCAATGAAAGACACATTACCCAGTAAATGGTACATAGGGTATAGTATATAGGTACATAGAACTCATATCTGTACAAAGGAAATTGAGTTTATACAATGCAAAGATAGAATTTCATAAAAATCGGTCAAGCCGTTTAGGAGGAGTTCCTTCCTTGAGGAGCTGGGGTGGATCGAATGATCGATTTTCCCAAGCGTACGCAAAATACGCGCATTGACGTGGAGTTGCGGATATCAGCCCATATTAGCTATTACCTAAACTTGCGTTTAGGTCCTGTAAACCCCTTAATATGACGAGCCTTTTCTGGTTTAAAATAGCCAAGGTGATGAATTTTATCTGGCTCCGGGCACTTAGGAAAAATAGTTTTTATAATTGTGTTGACCTCTCCACTGTCAGAAGCAGCTCGTTCCTCTTTGCTGCCGTTTTTTGCTTCAGGTATACCCACTATAATTATATTTCTGCTTCAGAGTTCTCTTTCATGCAGCTGAAGCGACATCTTCACAGGTGAGGCGCTCAAGTTCTCAAGCTCCGCTGGTAGAGCTGTCTTTAGGTTTCTCAAGTCAATTTCAATGTTATCAACTTTTGTGTTAGTTGCATCGCTGCCAACTTTCAGGCCTACTATATCTAATTTTATCTGGATTTGTTCTGACACAAGTTCTCTCTTGATAGACTGGAGGCTTTTGATTTCATCCTTAATGACTGATACATAGTCTGATATTTTGTTGAGGATTGTCTTTTGTGTTTCAACAAAACCATTAAGAGTGTTCATTATTTCTTTCCGGAAATCGGCAA
Organism: Luperina testacea; assembly: GCA_927399505.1. Lineage (NCBI taxonomy): Eukaryota > Metazoa > Arthropoda > Insecta > Lepidoptera > Noctuidae > Luperina > Luperina testacea. The sequence continues at coordinate 20,775,630 of OV656768.1, read as the reverse complement.
AATAAGCATCACTTTTGTACCTATTTTTCTGTTCTGAAAAAACAGAACAGAAAAATATGTGTACCTATAAACGGTAAAATAAATAACAAATATATTTTGAAAGACCAGCTACCTTGTCACTTTAATTTCTATTGTGTGTTACAGCAGGCATTAATAAATGTAAAGTTTTTTTTATCGGATATGGCTTTGAAATTATATGGCAGCACCATAATACAATTACGTAACACTTATTAGACAATCAATAAGTATCAGACATATAGTTGTTATTAGAATTTGAGACTAATTAAGTACTATAGAGTATAACTGATAAATGGTAAAGTAACCTGGAACTGTTCACTGGAGGTCTCTGCCCGGCCAACCAGCACCTCCACGAGTGCCGCGTGGTAGGCTCCTATGTGCACTCCTGTTATCTGAATAACAACCAAAACAGAATCACATTGAAAGGGTCATTTACATGATTAACTTCATGTGAATATAATGTCATGCTCAGTATGTAAGGCTAGATAGGAGTACATCTGCAATCTGCTCACTTTCATCTCACATGTGAAACACTACCCTTATACTTCTCTTTATGTCAATGACTCATATAATGTCTGCCAAGTATGGAGGGACTTGAGCAGCTTTTAAACCTTGAATGATTGTCATCTTCTTTTTCATTTATTTATTCAATCCAATAAGTATCCATACTAATATTATAAAAATATTATAAATTCGAAAGTAACTCTGTCTGTCTGTATGTTACCTTTTCACACCTAAACCACTGAACAGATTTCGATAAAATTTGGCAGAGAGATAGATTGCATCCCGGGGAAGGACAAAGGATAGTTTTTATCGACATATCTCGCGGGCGAAGCCGCGGGCGGAAGTTAGTAATATAAATTCGAAAGTAACTCTGTCTGTCTGCATGTTACCTTTTCATGCCTAAACCACTGAACGGATTTCGATAAATTTGGCAGAGAGATAGATTTCATCCCAGGGAAGGCCCTGGGATGAAATCTATGTCTCTGCCAAATTTATCGACATAAGATAGTTTTTATCAAGAAATTCCCACAGGATCGACACTTATGCGGGTGAAACCATGGGGCGCTACTAGTAAGTAATAATTTGAATTTGCTTCTCATTTTCTTTAGTTATGTTCCCTAATACAAAGTTACAGTAAGGTAAGACGGGCAACTGTCCCAACCTTGACAGTTCTGGGCAGCTGCAGCACCACAGAGCAGGAGGACTCGCCTTTCTTGCACAACCATTTCTTCTTGCTCACCTCCCGCTGCAGCAGGTTGCTGGCGGGGTGCTCCTGCACAAGTCATTGAAAGGAGATGCTATTAAAGAAACTTACTTATTATAACAAGAAATAAGAAAGAAATAAATAAGTAAGTGAGACCAGGAGAGACATTTATAAACAGGAATAGGATTTAGAAACAGGATATTGGTGGAATATGGTATTTTTACGCCAACAAACAAGGTAAGGTGGTAGTTGAAACAAGTTGCAATATCGACGAGTTCACACAATTTTAATAAGAGAACGTAAACATATTAATAGTTTAAAGAAAAGTAGTCAAATGCAATGATTACAATTTAGGACGTCCTTATAATAGTAATAGATTTAACACAAAACAGAAGTGGATACTGTGTTGATAATCACGTAAAGAAATGTAAACAAAGTCAGAGGGGTTGTACTTACAGGGTCCTCGCTGCTGAAACTGACGACGTAATCAATTTTCACACGCGGCATTTTGTATTATTGCGAAAAGTTAAGTCACAGATAAGTTTGTATTAGTAATTTATTAAACATTATAATTATTTCACTTATATTCATGAAATAGCAGTTTTGCACTCTACCCACAGAGTACATTAATATATAGTCTACCTTTGCTACCTTTCTCTATCCAATCTGACAGTGACAACTGACAAGTGACATGTAAAGTGTTTTTTTTCCTTCGCCATACTCGGGCAGGCTAAGGTCTTGGACCATACCGCCTCGTCTTCAGTACTTATTGTCCATCTTGACTAAAAGTAATTCCAAAGCCTCGTCTTTAGTTTCATCCTTTTTGTTCAAAAGTAAATAAGGCCGTAGCCTCATCTTCAGTTTCATCCTTCTTGTCCAAAAGTATATAAGGCCACAGCCTCGTCCTTAGTAGCTTATTCCTTGTTTTAAATTTATTTTAGGCCAAAGCCACGTCTTCTGCAAAGTGTAAAGTGTTACATGCACTGTGGTGACATGTAATGTCTTGAATTCGTTTTTAAACTCAATATGTTATTTATTTTATTTATTAGGTCTTTCGTAGTTAATCCATTTTATATTTTAGTTATTTTATTTTTATTTTACTGTCAATGTCAAGCTATACTTGAACATTAACGTTTTACATGTTTTCATCATTGTTTTCATTTTATTTCTTCCATTTTCAGCATTTTCGTGGTATTTTCCGAATTATCTCCTCATGTGTTTATTATCAAATTTTCCCAATCAACTTTGAACCTTATGCTTTAGCAATAAAGTTGAAAATCTATCAAATAAATTTGACAGATTGTAGTAGCTTGATGTGCTGGCGTCTGTACCTACCTAGTTATTTATTTGATTTACATTTTTCATGAATTACACCTAAACGTAATAAGTATTACTATTAAAACAAATAATATAACTATTATACACGAAAACCCATTACATAACTAAATATCATTTACAGTCTCTACTATGAATTTGTTCAAGTATAAATAAGCTGAGACATTCATAATTATGTAGCTCTTGAATGTATTGCGGGACATCGTCAGCAGAGTAAAAACCGGCCAAGAGCGTGTCGGGCCACGCTCAGTGTAGGGTTCCGTAGTTTTCCGTCCGTCACAATAAGTGTTCCCACTTATGAGTTTAAAAGTAAAAAATGCTTGCATATATACGATTATACTACAAACTTAGTCCAGAAATTATTTTGTACAACTTTTTGTCTTTTTTGTACAAAAACTGTTGTTTTCATCAAGTTCAAAATAATTTTCCTAGAAAGTCCTTATAAAGTTCTACTTTTCAGATTTTTTTCATATTTTCTAAACTTATGGTTCAAAAGTTAGAGGGGGGGGGACACATTGTTTTTTACTTTTGGAGCGATTATTTCCGAAATTATTGACATTATCAAAAGATGATTTTAGGAAACCCCTATTCATTTTTAAATACCTTTCCAACAATATATCACAAGTTAGGGTTGAAATAAAAAAAAAAATCACTTCCCTTTTTACATATAGGGGGGCTACCCTAATAAAACATTTTTTTCCAATTTTTATTTTACCACTTTGTCGGCGTAATTGATATACATATTGTTACCAAATTTCAGCTTTCTAGTGCTAACGGTCACAGAGATTAAGCGAGGACGGACAGACGGACAGACAGATATGGCGAAACTATAAGGGTTCCTAGTTGACTACGGAACCCTAAAAATTACAAATGAGTAGGATATCTTCATACATACGCACCGAACACGGTTTGTACGTGAGCGCGCTCGTATGTATGCATGCGTCGTCGCACGCACACGCAAACAAAATTTTAAAGCCACGACTGGCGCAGCGCCAGTCGTGGTTACGACGTAGGTACTAGGTACGTAATACCGCCCGCAATAAAATGAAAAAGGCGACTCTTAACGCTAGAAAATTTTAATAACCACTTTAATTAATGCCTATTAATTGAGGTTACTGTAAAAATATATTCAATTTCCGAATTTAAAGATTATAATATTCATGGTAAATGAAAAAGTAAAAAATACTTTATAGTGTAAAAATACAATTACATACCTAATCATTTTATTTTATTTGAATAAATACATGATTCAGTAAAACCACGTTTTAATTAATCATATTTCAGTCAGCCATGAATTGTTGCTAAGAAAACTAATGGAAATCGGGATACAAGGATCTGCCCTTGAAATTTTTAAATCTTACCTATCAAACCGATACCAAGTACCTAGTTAAAATTGGTGACACTCACAGTGATCCTAAAATTATTACATACGGTGTGCCCCAAGGCTCAATTTTGGCTCCCCTGTTATTCCTACTGTACATAAATAGTGTCCACAAAATTGGTCTGAAAGCTGACCTAACATTATACGCAGATGACACATGTTTGTTCTACTTCGGCCACTCAATCGATACTATTGTTAACCAAGCACAGAACGACTTAGACTTACTCAACCTGTGGTTTCAGCAAAATCTTCTCACCATTAATACAACTAAAACAAATTACATGATATTCACAGCAAAAAATAAAAAAATTGGCAATTATACACCATTAAAAATAAATAACCAAACCATAAACAAAGTAGATCAAGAAAAATATTTAGGACTAATTTTGGATAGTAAATTGACATGGCTTCCACATATTCAAAAAATACAATCACTCATGGGTACCCTACGAGGTATCGTTCGTTGCTTACCACGCCAAGTTCGCTATTTAATTTACTTCTCCCTTGTCAAGCCGCATATTGACTACCTATTGGAAATTTGGGGTACCGCTGCCAAATCACATACGAACCTACTACAAACTGCTCAAAATAAACTGCTAAAAACGTTATTTAACTATGACTATCTTACTCCAACAGAAACTCTTTACAAAAAAATTAAAGTAATGAATATACCTCAAACCTACATATCGCACCTTTAGGACGAAAACGACGTAACTCAAAATAGCAACTTTTTGGGAAATAGCAAAACAAGTTTTAAAATTTTGACACATCTGCATTCTTTCGTCTATTATTTCGTGATTATGTATGTCAGTAGGTATATTTTTGCTGCAAGTTATAAAAAGGTTATTTAACTGTTATTGTGTCATAAAAAAATGTAATTATTAAATGAAATAATAAAGAAAAAAAGGTATTTTGTTTTTTCAGTCATTTTTGGACCGAGAAAAAAGATTCAAGTTTGACGGTTTAGGAGATGCGTCTTTTACCGGCCGAAAATTATTTCTCAAATGTGAAAGTTTAAGAGTTACGCCTTTTTACTTTTTATAACATTATGTTAGTATTTTACGTTTTTCGACTTAGGTCTCTTATTTTCTAAATAAATAACTAATGATGGGATACCAAAACGGAAAATGCGTCATTGGGGCAGAAAAAAAAAACAAAAATAATAGGAGTTTTTTAATTAATGGCAATGTTTGAATTGAAACATATAATCCTTTAGGAGTAACGATACAATAAATCAAAATCAACACTTAAAATAATTAACCGAGATCTTAGTTTATTAGAACTCTTCTTCGTACCTAAATATAATAGACACCTCAAAAAAAAAAAAACACATAAAAAGAAATAAGCAGATATCTTTTTCCATTAGCATCCTTAAACATTTTCCTGTCCATAAAAATCTATAAAATAAGAATAATTCAAAAACTTTGTTCATATTAACTTTCTTTAAAAAAAAATGTAGTCCGTAAGAAAACGTAAGTGTGAAACTCAAATCAAAGCAATAAGCAAAAAAAGTAAGTTCTACAATAATGTAATAGAATATTTATAAACAACAAAATTAATAGTAACCATTCAAATAAAATTTTCTTTCACTAGAAACTTTCTATCCTACATCAGTCAATTATTATCTTAATCATCTAATAACGATTTACAATAATCTATATAAAAACCGGGTATTAAATTTCTCCGCAGCAATTCGCTTAACCCCCTTCTTTTTGTTTTCGCTTAATTTTATTTTTAATTTTAATTTCGTGTAAGATGTTTTAAAGAAAAACATAAAAGGTTCGTCTTTCAAAAATCTTAAAACCTTAACATCATTCCAAGACACCTGGTTGCGCTCATCTTCTTCGTTAAAATTATAACCCCACTGATCTTTTAGGGATTTTAAATCAATGAAAAACTCATAACTTAATTCCAGGACTGCAAAAGGCTTTCCAGACTTTTTGGCACTTTTATGTAAAAATCGTAAATTGATACTCTATTTATTTAATTAATTCTAATTTATTTAATTAAATAAATTCCGACATTGCTATCCTTCAAGTACGCGTGTACAGAGTGTTTCTTTAACGTATCAATTTACGATTTTTAGTGAATATTTTAATATAAAAAAAAAAAAAACATTTTATTTTCGAATGGTAATATTTTTTTTAGCATGTATGGATGCTATACTATTGCGGGTTAACGGGAACGCCCTCTGTTAGTTAACATACTGTATACATCCCCGTAGGCGCCCACAGTTTCTTCTTCAATTCTATCTTCTCCATTGTTTCCTTCAACTTCCTGTCTTATATTTGTTTTCTTGTCGGATTTCTGAGCCAGCTCAGCCATAGTAAAATTTAGGCAGTTGAGTTTTGATTGACTCATTGTCTTGGACTATTATAGCTAATAAGCCTGATATAGTGATGGTGGATCGATCAGAGCGGCGCGCAATGTATGTTGACATAGCCGTCCCGCATGACGAGAACCTCGTGAAAGCCGAGAAAGATAAGCAAATCAAGTATCTTGACTTGGCTCGCGAGGTTGTCGACATGTGGGATGTGGACTCAGCGATCATTGTGCCGATAGTCATTACTGCCAATGGCTTATTCTGCCCCCGATAGTTAAAAAGACTTATCTAACAAAAAGTAAAAACGGAGAAATAAATGTTTTAATGAATAAAACGGGAAATCGTATGCTGTCTTCGAGTAAATTAATATTTTACATACTTAAAGTTGAAAATAATACCCTCTAATAATAGGCTTTAATCTGGTTTAATAATAATATGAATTTATTAAATTATTATAATAAAAATAATGAAAAAACAGTTTCATCTTAGCATAAAAAATTAAGGAAAATATTACATACTTAATTGAATAGACGTAAACGGCTAGATGCGTCCTTTAAATTTCAAACGCTTTTGGCTGTACTTTTTTTCTAAGTATTTAGTTTATCTATCTAATAAATGATTTTAACATAAATGGGCACATATAGGTATTTCCGCCTTTTTTCTTAAGAATTAGAAAGTATGTAGATAGCCCTTGGCTTAGGTAAAATGTTTATAAAATATTTAATAATCCTTTTATCTAAGGTAGTATATCAGAAATAGTCAATGATGTATAAAGAAATAGTACAGTAGGTTCGTGGTTATCATATAAGTCATAGCCTAATTTATTATTTGTAAGTAAAACACAATTTTTTATTCAACGTAAAGTAATTAAGACGATTATGGCAAATGCGCCTATGCTAAAACAATTTTACGAAGTAAATAGGGCGCAAGTGGTCAGATGTGGTCTTTTTTTCTTAATGTAAAAACAGTGTTTTTTAGCGCGTTAGTCGCAAATACCTATTTGCGTCTTATTAACTTCCTTTTAGAAATAGGGACAAATATGCGCCTTTTATATTACTGAACTAAAAAAAAACTATAAAGTATAATGACATTATCTACATAAATGCGACTTTTTAATTAAGTTTCACATAAATTCGTCTTTTCATCTTCAATCGGGTGTAAAAAATGAACAGAAGCGCCCTATTTTGTTGTGCTAAAACCGCACTGGAGGAAGTTAGAGAAATATAAAAAATACAGGCAGATGCGCGCTTTTTTTCTGATTTCGGCAATATACATAACTCAAATCTGGAAAAACTGTTAGATGCGTCTTTTTTCCTATCGGGGGCAGTATTTGCCAAGAGCCTCAACCAACACCTGAGGAGGCTCTCGTTAAGCAGCTGGGTCAGGGGCTTGATGCAGAGAGCGGTACTCCTGGACACGGCTCGTATCGTTAGGAGGTTCCTTTCTCTGGAGCCCTGACCGCCGGTAGCTTGGACCCTGTTCCCGATACGGGTGGGCTACAATTTTTTATATTTTAAAATGTTTTTTTTTTTTTTGTAAAGAATATTTTAAAATATAATAAGTTTGTTAAAAAATAAATAAAGGATATAAGTATAAACTTATGTTAAACTAAAGTAGGTACGGCCAACTGCAACACATCAGTGGTAACACTTGCACTTATTGTGACAGAATAAAGGCACTTTCAAGTTCAAACTGTTACCACAAACGTGCGGTCGTCTGTACCAAACTAAACTAAAATGATTGCTTACCAAGTCAATCTGATTGATGATTATGAAAATTGTTAATGTTAGTCTTTTCTTTTGGAAAATTGTCAATCTCTATGGAATTCAGAGGCAAATTTTCTTTTATTTTATTATCTGCCTGTTCCTGACGAAAGATAAACACCGCAATGAAAAAAAAAAAACAATATAAAGTTACATAGTACAAAAATATACGGACACACACATAGCACAGTATAAAATGTTTTCACGTGTAGTTCATACCTCGTTTCGTTCATTTTCTTTGTAATTTTTAACATTTTTTAATGCATTATCCATTATAATGTCCAACATTCTTTTCATTTTTAGCCTTCCTAAGTGAACTTTTTCTATAAAAACTTGCTGGCTCAATATTAATGTAGTGACACATTAACCAATGCAACTTCCTTTTTATCTAGAAATAAATAAATAAATGGCATAATAATCAATGAGTCACAAACAATAGTACTTTGATCAATTAAAAAATGACTTGATTTCTAATAAGTCAAATGTAGTCCCAAAACATTCATTGTTATTTATTATTAACACGACACAAACTTAAATCCATCATTGGAATTATAAGTGTCTTTAATAATAAAATGCCACAAACCCGATTAAGTCACTAATATTACCATAGAAATCGGAAGAAAACAATCGCAAGGCTAAATTTGTCGTTTCTGTACTAAAAATCGAAAGAGAACTTACCAATCTTTTCGGAATAAAAACGACGTAATAAGCTTTGTAGTCCAGTCAAATTAGTCCTTAAAATAGAGGTAAGGTTACAATAATTCCCATAGAGCTAAAAATTGGTATGAATGTTCAGAATACTATTATAAATGAATTGTGAAAAGTCCCCATCAATCCCCCTTGTGCAAAATTTTTTATTGATGGTGAAAGTTTGCAAAAATAGGTTTTTCGCGTTTTTCAGCTAAACGGTGAGTTTTACAGCAAAAATAGTTCAGACAAAAATTGTAGATCATCCGATTCTCTACAAAAAATGTATCCACATTTTTTTTCATAATTATTGCCATTTCCGTGATATATCGGTTGAAAAAATTGAAAAAAATATCTTATTCGTAATATGCACGTTAATGTACTTTTATATACATTTTTGAACCGTTGTACGAGTAAACATATGAGTCCCTGTCTTTTTTTTTTTGTTTAGCCTGCTCTGTCCCACTGCTGGGCAAAGGCCTCCCTCCACTCCTTCCATCTTTCGCGAGCCCGCGCGTCCTCCGTCCAGTTTTGATGGAACCTATATCCAGCTCGTCCCGCCATCTCCTACGTGGTCTGCCGCGACCCCGCCTCACTGTCTTATACATACAAAATACCAGACATCTGTAAAAATTCATGTGCAGTGTCGAAAAAATTATACTCGAAAAAGTAGCATTGATACCGTGAAAAGACGGCGCCAAGAAGAAGAAGCTGGTTCATCAAAAATAAGTCCTCCTCGTACTAGAGCACGAGTAAGTGAAACTACATTTTGCTTCAATCAGTGTTGTTTATTTTGCGGCAATGAATTAAATGAAGAGAAGAAAAAAGCACTGCAGTACCGACGTAAGATTTATGTAGTTTCACTTACTCGTGCTCTAGTACGAGGAGGACTTATTTTTGATGAACCAGCTTCTTCTTCTTGGCGCCGTCTTGTCACGGTATCAATGCTACTTTTTCGAGTATAATTTTTTCGACACTGCACATGAATTTTTACAGATGTCTGGTATTTTGTATGTATAAGACAGTGAGGCGGGGTCGCGGCAGACCACGTAGGAGATGGCGGGACGAGCTGGATAGATTCCATCAAAACTGAAAGGAGGACGCGCGGGCTCGCGAAAGATGGAAGGAGTGGAGCTCCTTTGCCCATGAGTGGGACAGAGCAAGCTAAACAAAAAAAAAAAAAGGGAGGGACTCATATGTTTGTATAACGTAACGTAACGTTTGTATAAATATATGACTCGTATAACGGTTCAAAAATGTATATAAAAGTACATTAACGTGCATATTACCCAACTAGCACAAACTGTTGCTTAAGAGCTTATACGAATAAAATATTTTTTTCAACTCTTTCAACCGCTATATCACGGAAATGGCAATAATTATGAAAAAAGTGTGGATACATTTTTTGTAGAGAATCGGATGATCTACAATTTTTGTCTGAACTATTTTTGCTGTAAAACTCACCGTTTAGCTGAAAAACGCGAAAAACCTATTTTTGCAAACTTTCACCATCAATAAAAAATTTTGCACAAGGGGGATTGATGGGGACTTTTCACAATTCATTTATAATAGTATTCTGAACATTCATACCAATTTTTAGCTCTATGGGAATTATTGTAACCTTCAAAGTCTTATTTGACTGGACTATTGGGTCACTATCTGGCTGACTGCGCGACGTCCTGCACTTAGCGATGCAAACACAATACTAACCATATATATTAATGTACTCTGTGATACTAACTACATCGTTTCCCCCCCGACTCAGGCCCGCATGTTGCCGCGTAAGAAAGAGACCGATTTAGCAGTTTTGTCCTGTTCCCGGTCGAATATGGCTATGTTTGAACTATTGTTACATTTAAAATTTCGTTTTGAGTCATTTATTGACGATAACTTAATTTTCGTTTTTTTTGAATTGTGTCGTTTTCGTCCTAAAGGTGCGATATATAACACATGCATACTAATTCGTAAAATATTAAACAAAAATATACACACAAATATAACCTTTACAAAAAATATAAAAAAACACAAAATGAAACTCAGACGTGAACAAGACTTTTTACAATTACACCCAACCCGCACAAACTACGGAAGGAAAACTATCGTGTATGAAGGATCTAAAATATTTAATAAGTTACCGAGAGACCTTAAAGAATCTAAATCCAAAACCACTTTTAAAAAGCTACTTAAACAATTTATAATAAAAAATTCGCAGTCCCTACAATAGTGTCGAGCCACATCCAGTTACCGTTTATCTATGTTACATGGATACTTGTTTGCATGTGTCGGACAAACATTTTGTCCATAATGATTTGTAATCTACCCTCAAAACATTAATATAATCGAAGTCTAATTTTTGTAATACCCCAACTTTTTGATCTTTTTAAGTGTTTAGTTTTAATATTCTCATGTAAGTGAATATTGTAATTCTTATGAGAATAAATGATCTTAAACCGCATATTTCGATCGTAATTATTCAAATAATTAAAATAATTAAAAGAATAAAAACTCGACTGCGTAAAAAACTTAAGTTAGGTAATAAAAAAAACTGAAAAGCTAAAAACAAGCCCATTTTAAATTAAATCAAGGTAGGAAGCAGGCGGGACCCATTTGAATTTGAAAATGGTATGGGTCCCGCCTGCTTCCAATTATTTACGTCGTATTTCATGTCCAAAACCCATGCGTCATATAACAGATAAGGGTGTGCATCTATTAAAAGTTTCACAAAGAGAAAACCAACTTTTTAGGTGCAGCGCAGACGGCACACTTTTTGTGCGATCGAGTCTGCGGCGCACAAAAAGTCTGCATGGCGCACACGACGCACATAAACACACACGCACATTCATTCACATACATTCTTTTTAAATGTCTGTCATGATATTCTGCCTTAGAAGTATCATAAATTGCTGGTAATAATAGATCGCGTGCGTTACGTTCACCCCTAGCAAATGCAGATTGCCGACTAAAGTGTGCACCGTCTGCGTTAGCGCGCGTTGAAGCAAACGTTCAATTTTTTTCACACACTTTTTGTGCGGAGCGGCGCGGCCCGGCGCGGTGCGGTCTGCCCGAATTACATGGATTTTTTGTGCGCCGGACTTTTCACAGACTAAAAAGTGCGTCACGGATAGTCTGTCGTCTGCGCTGCACCTTAGTCTTTCTGTTTTTAAAATGAGTTTTTTAACTGCTCGGAGCCTTTTAAAGTGAAGATAGATTACCTTCTGTTGGATTATCTTTAAAATTATTAATATACAGGGTGGAATTTTGTAATGCCACCTGGAGGGAAAGTACTCTTAATACTGCAGATAGAAAATTTTACTCAAAGGAAACATTCCTTTATTTTTGAATAGAAAGCAAACTGCATTCAAAGATTTTCGAAAATTCTCTTCTCCCACACCCGGGAATCGAACCGGCTAAAATCTGAAAAAATTATACCCTGTACTTTTATTGCATCGTTAGGGTCAATTATAAGGATGAAATCTCTCTAACAAACATGATAAATTAAATGAAAGGAAAACCAGGAAATCTGAAGTTACAAATCAATGAGTCAAGTTATAGCTCTTTAACTAACATCCATCTTTTGTAATGCAGACTCCTTTGCGACATACTCGTAGCTGCGTGTATGAGGTAATTTAAATATGGAATGTTAGATAAAAATTTGAAAATTAGATTTTCATAGTTGTTATTCACATTTGATTGTTTTTACAACTGATTTCACATTTTGTCTCACGGTGAAAATGGCTTATCAAGAACAGTTTGATTTAATGGAAGCTTATTTTTTAAATATCAAAAACGTGAATCTAGCTCTGCGGTGGTATGGAGAGTGATATCAAGACCGACAGCAACTAATTAGTTAGTTTACCATTTTTTGTAAATGATTAAATTAATTTAAGATTTCCTGGTTTTCCTTTCATTTAATTTATCATGTTTGTTAGAGAGATTTCATCCTTTTATTGACCCTAACGATCGATGCAATAAAAGTACAGGGTATATTTTTTTCAGATTTTAGCCGGTTCGATTCCCAGGTGTGGGAGAAGAGAATTTTCGAAAATCTTTGAATGCAGTTTACTTTCTATTCAAAAATAAAGGAATGTTTCCTTTGAGTAAAATTTTCTATCTGCAGTATTAAGAGTACTTTCCCTCCAGGTGGCATTACAAAATTCCATCCTGTATACATATTATGCTGTTTTGAAATTTAGAACAGCCTCTGTAGGTACTCTTTTGAATCTACCAAAGGAAGGTATGTGTTGTGTGATTGGTGGTATTTGTGTTGACATAACAATTCAAATTATCGGAATTTATTTTGGAATTTGCAGCTGCTGTGCGCAAAATAGTACATTTGAAATATGAATTAAAAAGAAAAGTGAGCCGTCACGGGACGCCTGGCAGATGTGAAACATCGACATTATCTGTGTGGCGAGAGAGAGATAGCTTAACGCCGGATCGAGTGGGAAGAGAATCGCAGTCTATTTATTTATTTATTCTTTAAGAGCGCTATTACAAAACCGAAGTGCTCAGTTTTAGGTAAATTCGACGGCGCGCGGCAGCAGATGCGCACGTGTGCGTCTAGGGAAGAACGCTATGCACACATACAAACCGCTATGCGTCGGACGCCAGGATCAAACCAACAAGAGCCTTTGTTTTCGAAATAAATTAAATTACTGTTATTATAGTTCATGAAATATTATTTGTACCGATGAGTGTTACCTACAACGGTTTGAGTTACAATAGGGTCATACAAATTTACTTCACTTTTAATTTTTATTTTATACCACTAAAGTGACAAACTAGCATACGGCCCGCTTGATGGTGTGTAGTTACCGCAGCCTAAAGCAGTGTTGCCAGTGACAGATAGTCAAATATAACATGAGAGAGCTCAAAAAGTAACATTTTCACGAGAAAAGTAACATTACCTTATTTTTTGTGGAAAACGACTAATAACATGGCACTTTATTACATAAAAAAAAAGCTGTCCCCTTAGTAGGCTTCGAAAGAATCGTAATAACAAACTGAACTGAACCAACACGGATGCCACTAGTAGGCCGTCGCTCACTCGCCTAAGTAAGCGGGATGGGTCATTTAGAAATTCACGCGAGTGAGTGAATATGCGATACGACAAACGAAGTGAAAGATTTTCGCGCTGTCGTCGCGTCAGAATTTGGTCACAAAATCAAGACAATCAAGTGCGCCAACATGACGAACGAAACCTTTCTTGTATGCGTTCCGTTTCATGTTTATTTTTTGTTTTCTGAGAAATATTTTTTATTAAGTCTTAAAAGTAACATTTTGAGGCGTGTAACATGGAGGTAACATGAGAGGGTCAAAAGTAACGTAAAATGTTACAAAAGTAACATTCTGGCAACGCTGGCCTAAAGACGCTTGCATTGCCAGAAGCTGCATTACTTGCGCGTTGCCAGCCTCTAACATTACTTACAAATACTTTTTTGCTACTTTTATAAATACTTTTTGTACCTACTTTTTTTACGAAGTTTAATATAAGTATTATGTAATATATTTAGCAGGTAGGAAGACATTTTAGTACTTATTTATAGAAATAAATGCAATGTGATGTTGTTTCTACAGTTTGGATAAAAATCGGTTGTCTGTAAAGTCGGTTTACGGACGATAGTTTAACGTGACAACGTCATAACAAAACATTAATGAAATTGCCGAACGCGGAGGCCGATTCGGCAGCGTTCGACATCATCTGTCTCTCATCGCTCGTTCCGCGCTCTCGCTTGCACTTCAAGCCGCCATGGCGTACAACGCTACAGCAGAGCAAGGCCGCGAGGTAACGCTACATGAGTCATGTTTTTTTCGTGTGTGCAGCCAGCTTCATCGATTTATTAGACGTTGTCACGTCAAAAAAGTCAAAAGAAAATAAAAAAGACAAATCAAAAGTCGTTTTATTAAAATTAAAAATTACAACTGTGAACTTGTAACGGTTCATGAGACACTAGCAGACAGACGGACGGTCGGACATCGGAGCCTTAGTAATAGGGTCCCGTTGGCACCCTTAAGGTACGGAACCATAAAAAACCAGTATAATAATTGTAAAATAATTAAAATAATATTCTCCGAAGCGGCATAGACCGTGCTTTCCTCGAATCTATGATTTCAGGAAGCACGCACTCCTCATAAAATTCTTACCGCTGAGCTTCTCTTGCGCGTTTCAAATTATCGGCCAAAACCTTTTTTTTATTTTGACAGCACCAAAAGTTCTATTTTTTTCTACTTTGCCCATTATTGTGAACTATTGTCTGAAAATAATTAATTAAATTAAAGTTGGAGATGACAATAAATAAAAAAGTCAGAAAACTTAAAAACAACTATATTTACGTATGTTTTTTTTCTATAATTATATTCGCGTTGGAACATCATAGGAAAATAATTATATTATATACATTACAATCAGAACATAACTAATTAAAAAAAACACTGGCACTCCGGTAGTGCCGACAGAAGTGAAAACTTGAACAATTACGAGTGTATTTTGTGAATCGTCTTATAAACAAAACACGCGTGTTAAGGTGTGTTCCTTATTTTATAGGGTTTTTTTGCAAATCAGGTATGATGACCGCTCGCATGGAGCTCGTCGTCAGTTATATATCCGTGGTTCAGCGCCATCTCGTCGTTGTTGGATGAACTACGTAGTTAGTACGCGAGGCCCTCGTAGTTCTTCCCGATGTGCATAGATGGCGCTGTCCTCAACAACGCGCGTCTTACGTTTTACGTCTTACGAATTTTCGATCAGGGTCGCGTGACCTGACGCGAGTTTAGAAGTTTTTACCCATTCCAAAAAAAGTACACAGCGCCGCTAAAGAAGTTTTCACTTCAAAAAAACTCACTTGTATCAAGAAGTGTTGGTCGCTTTTTATTCGTGGCGAATTGTCGAACGAGATCACGTGACGGCAGCAGCGAGTGAGCGATACGTCCTCCCTCTGAAAGCGCTCGGCACGGACTAAAGCTAAGACCGTGCATCCCGAGATTTATATTGATAAAAAAGCATTGCATAAAACAATTGCTTAAAAACCGTAAAATGGGGTGAATAGACACAACTTTTAAGTTCTAAGCTGATTTTCTTACATTTTTTCTATCCATGCTGTTATTAAAATATTGTGTAATTGTGAGTCGCGTTGTAATTTACCAAATACTAATGTTTAAAATATGTAAAAATAAGTTAATTACTTGTTATTTAGGAAAATGTAGGCCGTTTCTATTTACCTGGAAACTGGGGTTAAAAGATACGAAAGAGGGGTGAATAGAAATAAAACGCTAGGGCTGTCAAAACTTATTTTTATAATAAGTAGGTACCTAGGTATGTACCTTAGTACAACAGTGGTATGAAATAATGTATGGGTGAGAAAGAGTGTTCAATTTATTGTGGTTGTGTGGGTGTGAGTATATTGTGGTGAGGTGTGATGGTCTGTAGGCGGGTATGTTCGAAGATGTGTTATATCTAAGTAGGTATTTTTATCTTAGGAAACAAGATAGAACAAAGTACACATGTTAAAAATTATTAAAAAAAAATAACAAAAATAAAAGAATTCTCCAAATTCTAACATAAACAATAAAACGCTACGAAAAATCTACTTATCCATATTTGGTAAAATATCTTAGGCTTTATATAATTTCTCTTAGGTCGAGATCAAGTAGGTATCACAATTAGTCACAAAATTAGGTACAAATACCAAGTAAATAATAAAAATCACATTAGAGTTAAGTTTTGGAAATCAAAATAGTGGCATACTACTCTCTAATCAAAGTCCATCAGATCTTTCAAAATATCAGCGTCATTCTTGTAGTAACTGGGCCGTCTAGAAGTGCTTGCAGTTTTATTTGACAAAATTTTCTTCAATTCGGAATTGCTTACTAGGGTATTAGAAAGAATTTTAATATGTTTCGATTTGTTCTCACAATTTTCAACTTCATCGGTCCTTACAGTTTCAATGTGTCCTACATAATCCAGATCGTCTTCAAAAATTACAGGCATAGTGTTTATGTCGTAAGGACTGATGTTATACGAACAACTTGCAACTTCTTCATCAGGTGGATCTGCTTTTTCAATTACCGCAGTGTTGACATATGAACAACTTGCAACTGCTTCATCAAGTTGATTTTCATGTTTAGGTGGATCATTTTCTTTGAAATCACTTTTTTGATTAGTTTTTGACTTTTTTCCTTTACCCTTCCCTTTACTGATTCTGTCCGTTACTTTATTTTCTTTTTGCTGTTTCTTCTTTTCTTTTAGGATTGAACAAGGTATGAATTCTGGGTCAGTCTCAACATAGTCCTCATCGCTCGAACATAACACACTTTTTCCTGCCTGAACTTGTATCTTTTTCTTTTTTTTTGGTTCAGCTATATGAACAGTTCCGTATCGCATATCTTTTAAGAAGCTTAATACTGTCTCATCAACAGTTTCGGTTTCTTTAGTTTCATCATTCCAATCAGGCATTTTTTTTAAAACTTCAGATGGATTAAAAGGATATATCCCTGTCTTTCTAAAGCCAGATATAATATTAGCTGGACCATTTTCTTGTAAGGTGTCCATTAGTTTATTTAATAATTTGGGAAAACAGCCTTTCGGAATCGATGATTGCTTACGTCCATCAGTTTTCTTCCACTGTAATATTATATTTCGCCATGCTATCTTCATGGGTCTGAAGAACGCAACATCCAGTGGTTGCGTCAAATGAGTAGAGTTGGGTGGTAAAAAAATAAAATGTATGTCCTTTTCCTGACATTTTCTTATTAAATCAATCGAAAGGTGGGAAGATAAATTATCACCTATTAAACATTTTTTACCAGGCCTATTTTCAAAAAACGGTAGAATCATAGTGGTTACCCAATCTTCAAAAATGTTTGAATCAAACCAGCCAGATTGACTTCTATTAAAACGAGATCCTTTTGGACCAGATTTTGTCCAAGTATCAAATAAGTTTTGCGCCTTATAAACAACATATGGGGGTAACATTTCTCCTGCAGCCGTACCGGCCATCATAATTGATACTGCAGCTTTGGAGTGATTCATCACCCTTTCTGGATATTTTGTTCCTCTTTTGGTGATAATCTTTCTTCGGCCGGGATCGTCAGCCAAATTCGTTTCGTCATAATTTATAATATTCTCGATAGGAACACCAGAAATTGATATTTTTAAATGTTCAAAATAGGCCTCAATAATTTCAGTAGAGACGGCAGCTCGGTTTCTTTTGATATTTTGCGAAACCCGTTGTGATATTTTATCACTGTGTCTCTTTAAAAAACTTCTTGAAAAATCCGGCCCGGGCATATTATCTTTAAATCGTTTTTCACTAACACCCAATTTATCTAAGTAATTTTTTACTAATATCCTTAAGTCGTACTGTTCGAGGGGATAACCCCATTCAGCACAGACATTTATATATTTAATAAATGACAACTCTACCTCTTTTGACAGCACTGTCTGGCCCCCTTGTTGTTTTAAATTTTTAATAGTATGCCTATAAAGGACAGACTTATCTATGTCGAACTTTTTGGCGATGCAAGTCAAGGAATCGCTATTTTGGTTGTATTCCCGAACAGCCTGCTCAAGCAGTTCCTTAGGATATTTTTTATATCTCTTCCCACGAGGATCCGGTTTGTAAACCCTTGGCATGGTGAGCGCAGCGCAATGTGGTGTACCTGTTTAAAATAAATATCAAATAATTATTTGCTGAGCAAAAGACACAAATCCATGCTAATATAACTTATGTGAAAGTAACTCTAACTGTTTGTCTGCCTATTACGCTTTCACTGCTAAACAACTGAACCGATTTCGATGTTATTTTGGTACAGAGTAATCTTGAACCCCGAGGGGACATAAAATACCTTTTGTCTGACTTCGACTTCGTATGTATACGTGACACGGACAAAAACTAGTAATTACATAATTGAACGATTTCAACTATTTTATCGCATAGCGACAGTCGTGTGATAAAAAAGCAGCCGATATCCTTCCTTCGAGTTCAAGCTTCATATCAAATTTGATCAAAATTGGTTCAGCAGTTTAGTAAAACGTAACAGCCAGAAAGATAAATGTTATTTATAGTATTAGTATGATTATTTTTTTAAGTGACAACCGTTTGACAACCCTAAAAATCATGTTTCTTTTAACCCCTGTTGCGTTGCTATTAACCCCTCACTCGTATCTTTTCACCCCTTTCTTCGTGTCTATTCACCCTAAAGGCGTTTCTATTCACCCCTCACTCGTATCCATTCACCTCGAATTCAGGGAAAAGTAAAAGCATCCTGTATTTACTTGAAATAAGAAAGATACATTTAAATATTGACACTCACCTTTCTATCCGTAAAAGATGATCAACTTAACTATTGAAATACACAAATTCGCTAGGAGATAACACTGAAAAACTTAAGTTTAGCAAAAAGTTTTACACACCCAAAATCACTCGTATGCACACGTTCACTTTAACCGCTTTTTTCTTTATGTCACACACACTTGACGTAAATTTGTGGGTAGCCAGCATAAAGGCAAAATGTTGCCGTGTAATAAATAGTAGAAATAAATATTCGCCAATAGCCTATAGACCCACCAGAGACAACTTTATCAAACTTCCAAGTTTGTTTCTATTCACCCCGCGATTTCTATTCACCCCATTTTACGGAATATTATTTTACTTCAAAATAGAGTATTTTTTTTTTCAAGCAAGGTGATAAAGTAACCTTACTTATTAAACACTTTTTGTTTGAATTTCTATTAAATATTCAGAGATAAAAAATATCATTACGGCTGAAAAAATATCATTAACTCTCTGTTTTACGGAATAGGGTATTTGACAAGGTTTTGCAATCCATCTCAGATTATTTAGTAGTGTATAAGGAACCCACAAAAAGTAGTTATTTTTAATTCTGTGATGTTTTTCGTTAGAAAATCAAACTTAAAAATGAATGGTTTAATTATCCCGCCAAAACGTTAGTTCGAGCAATATGGCGGCATTAGCTCCATGTGACGTCACAACACAGTAAACAAAACACACTTCAATAAGTCAAATCTTTCCCAAGTGCTTTAGTACTGGTTTTTTTCTACTGTTTAATAAGAAAATTAATTATAAATGGTGTGCAATGCCAAACTGCACCAATACGTCAAAAAAAAACTCCGGAAAATTGTTTATTCATGTGCCGAAGAATGCCAAAATGCGTAGAAAGTGGTTACAACTTGCTCGCAGGAACAAAGTCCTGATCCACGACGTAGTTGTACGTACCCAATAGCATCGTCACCATAAGATTCTCGTGCAGCCCTGAGAATGGAAACTAATTACTTACTGTAAACAAAATTTATTCTTCATAACCTAAAAAACTATTACTTACTGAAAGAAAGACTATTATTTCACCTTCGCAGGATTAAGGTTACTTACGTAGTGTTATATTTATGGTACAATACATTGCTGTTTTTACATTTCTCAGCTCTGCAGAATAAAAATCGGAGTTATTTTTGAAGAACATTCCAACCATGATTGCGTCCACTTTGGGCAAGTTTCTGCTGTCTGCTTTCACAAAATTGACATCCATGATGGAGTGGAATACCAAAATATACGATGGACATTGTAAAATACCACAAATTTTCACGATAATATTTTATAATCTTATATAAACAGATCAAAAATCGTAAGACTGCAACAATGACAGATCCGACTACTGTTTTGTGACGTCATCTTAGAATCAGCCAATCCTGACTGTTTTGTATCACGTGACATTATTTAGAAATTAATAACTTTTTGACAGGGATTTTGAAATAAAATAGCCATTATATTTAAGTCGGATGATTGCAAATCCCTTTATAAATTTATAATAAATGTGGATAACAGCATTTAACACTTTATTATTCATACTGTCAAATAGCCTCATACAAAAGTAGAAGATACAGTTGTACCGTGGACATTTTTATAAATTATTAAACTATTATATCTTCGATGTAACAGAGCATCGCGAGATGCCCGAAAGTAAATTTTTATGAAACAGCCTTTGCAGGAACAAGTTTTTTACTGATTTATGTAAACAAACTGAAATATTTATTGAATGCGCTCCCAAAAGAAGGAATTAAACTTTCTCGGGCATGTATTTTTTTTACTATTGTGACTTTAGTTAAACTATAATCACAAATCAAAACTCGAGTCAAACGCTCTAAACAAGAAAAAAATGTGATAACGCTCTTAACTTAAAAAGCAAGCTCTATAGCCCGCGTAATTCAAATTTTCTTTCGTTGTTTGCAATTGACAAGTTAGTTAGTGTAATAAAAGTTAAAGACAGTTTACACATAGGTACACATAAAACAGTAAATATAAAATCAAATAAAAAGTTAACAACACTTTCATACATCCCTCTCACAGTACTTCTGACATGCCGACAAAATCTTCGTCCATTCGTCCGCAAACAGATCGTTTGTTGGATTAGAGTCCAAGAGATCATTAAGTGCGGCCAGAGTACGTGGTATTGGGGACTTAGCACGCGCAACTGAGCGACATGGAGGCGCAGCAAACAGCCTGTGCCTTCTGCCGCGGCAGTAGTTGTCTGGCACAAAGAAGCAAGCCAGAACAACATGTAGATCAGGCGCGTCAATATTGCCACGGAGCGTCTTACAGGCTATGGTGAGCTGGTCTTTTGCTCGCCTTACCTCTAACGAGTTATATCCGAGGCATCCCAGTAGAAATTTAGTCGGATAGAGGTATGGGTAATAGCCGTGTTTACGCTTATAAAGAAACCTAAGGAAAGCTTTTTGTACCTTTTCCAATATAAGTACGTAGGTACTTTCGTGTGGACTCCACACGCAGGAGCTAGATTCCAATTTGCTACGTACGAGTGCATTAATAGTACATTACGATATTAGTGCGTGGCGAGGGCGTAATTGAGCCGAGCATGTTATAACCAATACGCACGTATATCGTACGACGTTTTTTAACACATTTGCGAGGAAACAGAAAAAAAAAACATTTTATATTTTGTTCATTTTTAATTATTGAAACAGTTAGTGAAATTACAATTGTTAAAATGATACGTAGTTGTAGTTGGTTTTTTAATTATGTTTTTATTATTATTATTACTATTCATAATGTCATTGTTTTGTGTTAGGGTAAATTTGGAGACTACGAAACTTCTTGAAAGGCTGCAGAAGAGCATTGTAATTCGTCATTAGTTGTAAATAAAAAAGTATCATCAGTAGAAGTAGAGGGGCGCGGCTCAGGGCAAAACTTCTTCGTTTGTGGCTCCAAATTTATTGTCTGAGTTATTTTGGCACTTATATTTGCTTTGTTTTGGATGGAATCTTTAAGTTACCGAAAAAACTGTTTTTTTTTATTTTAAATAAACTCAATCTGTGAATGCACACTGTTGCTTTCCCGCCATTTTAACAGCGCGCTAGCGCTGCCTACTGACTGGCGCCGCGCGGCGATTAGTTCGAAATTTGAATAGCAACAGCGCGCTGCTCACTAGCTGGAGTCGTGCGGCGGCGATCAGTTCCAAATTTGAAATGGCAAATAATACTGTTATGGAATTTGTATGGACTATAACTTAACTATTTGCTTTGGTAACACACGCGTTTTTTATGACCCTCTTTACATATTTAAAACCGGTGGAATTACATCAGCTTTACGAGCAAGGGTGTTAAAATAGTACATTACGATATTAGTGCGTAAAGATGGTTATAACTAGGGATGCCGCGATACGCCTTTTTGCCGATACGATACCGATACCGATACTCTTATAAAAATATCGGCGATACCGATACCGATACCGATACGCTTACTGAATTCAAAAAGGAAGGTAGATTAAATAAAACACAATTAATTAATAGTTTTAGTAATCAAAATTAACATTTATAAGATTTTTATGGAATTAAAAATCTCATTTGCATGAAAAGATACTACGCACAACAACAATCAACCTAACGAAATAGGATAGATGTGCGAGTGCGAGGCCAACCGCCAAAGCGGGCGGGCGAAACAAAACACTGAATAAAGCACGGGGTTTCCCCGAGCATAGTTAGTTCGTGCCTCGTTTGCAACGAAATAGACGGGACAACACGCGCGTTTACATTACATTTTTAAAGCGTAAAAGTATCGTTGCATCGGCCATAAAAATATCGCCGATACCGATATATCGGCAAACCTGAAGTATCGCCGATATATCGGTATCGGTATCGGTATCGGATGCATCCCTAGTTATAACATGCGAGGCGGAATTTCAGCCCGAGCCGAAGGCGAGGGCGTAATTGAGCCGAGCATGTTATAACCATACGCACGTATATCGTACGACGTTTTTTAACACATTTGCGAGGAAACAGAAAAAAAACATTTAATATTTTGTTCATTTTTAATTATTGAAACAGTTAGTGAAATTAAAATTGTTAAAATGATACGTAGTTGTATTTGGTTTTTTAATTATGTTTTTATTATTATTATTACTATTCATAATGTCATTGTTTTGTGTTAGGGTAAATGTTGGAGACGACGAAACTTCTTGAAAGGCGGCAGAAGAGCATTGTAATTCGTCATTAGTTTGTAAATAAAAAAGTATCATCAGTAGAAGAGGGGCGCGGCTCAGGGCAAAACTTCTTCGTTTGTGGCTCCAAATTTATTGTCTGAGTTATTTTGGCACTTATATTTGCTTTGTTTTGGATGGAATCTTTAAATTACCGAATAAACTGTTTTTTTTAATTTTAAATAAACTCAATCTGTGAATGCACACTGTTGCTTTCCCGCCATTTTAACAGCGCGCTAGCGCTGCCTACTGACTGGCGCCGCGTGGCGATTAGTTCGAAATTTGAATAGCAACAGCGCGCTGCTCACTAGCTGGAGTCGTGCGGCGGCGATCAGTTCCAAATTTGAAATGGCAAATAATGCTGTTATGGAATTTGTATGGACTATAACTTAACTATTTGCTTTGGTAACACACGCGTTTTTTATGACCCTCTTTACATATTTAAAACCGGTGGAATTACATCAGCTTTACGAGCAAGGGTGTTAAAAATATAATTTTGATAGCATGTGCGGAGCGAATATCACGGCAATTACGCAAAACGAAACCCAATCTTCAGTCGATTGCGCATGGCGACGCGTCGCCACACAGTACACAAGACTGACTGTATATTATATACACCATCATATAGCGTGGCGACGCGTCGCCACGGCATGCGTCGCCACGCCAGAAATTTGTTTTACGTGCGGCTATAGATGTTTCACATCAAAAGACTTTTATTATCTATTGGAAAACCAAGTAACAATTCTTCCACACAATTGCTACCTATACGTTTGCCAATCCACGAGTTTACTATAATTTTGGTAGTTGGTCAAATGTTAGTATTCAAACAATTCCCATAGGTACCTATATAACATTATTTTTGTTTTTGCTAACCATTACTTTTATGATTACAGGGATGTGATAACTACTACCGAGAGGACTATGATGTACAGACCAATCACAATTAAGTGCCGACGAAGGTGAAACCAACGATAAATCCAGTGCATTAGGGCGCCATGCTATAAACAAATTGTTGTTGCTTGACCATCATTATGCAGAACCAAATTCTTTCATCAATGACTTCTAAGATTTCTCTACCTCTTGGAGAGTCAGAAACACATCCCCAGGAAGTTTGATGGGCATTAAAGTCCCCAGCAAATATATAGACTTCACCAATGAATCAAAATCACCTTTATTAAAAGCTGGATTAGAGCTAAGAGGACTATAAAAACTGACTATACTTATTTCGTTATTATATTAACTGTAATTTTTACACAAATGTTTTGTAAAGAATTATCAAAATAGGTGTTAATTTTAGTATACGCAATGCTTTCGTGAATTATAATTGCAACTCCATTGTGTTTGTTACCACAATAATTCCTTTGAATATTGTAATTTTTTATTCTAAAAGATTGATCAGGTCTGAACCATGTTTCAGAAATGATTGCTCTAAGTATATTTTGTGCATAGAGGAAATCAATAAATACACAGGTCGACAAAATTTGACAAACGCTCTGCCCCAGAAACCAGATGATACTTTCCCGAAGGATTTTGACGCGCTGAATTCGAATCTGGCCTCAAAATTGCTCTATCACGTCAGGATTTTGAGATATCCTAACCTAAAAGTGCAAAAAATACCGTTTTTGCTCATTTTTGAGGTTATGTAGCACGGCCGATCCTATTTTCTTTCAAAAATTATTAATAGCATCTCAAAGCACTAGTCTTCCTCTTTAAAATGACGTTGAGTTTACTCTAATATCTTTTTGTTTCGCTGAGATATCGCATTTTGAAATTTTCGTACGTGTATTGTTCTACGTTTGAGAATTCATACACATACATTTTCTATTGGAAAATTTCAAAATGCAATTTCTCAGCGAAAAAAAAAGATATTTGAGTAAACTCAACGTCATTTTAAAGAGAAAAACTAGTCCTTTGAGATGCTATTAATAATTTTAGAAAGAAAATAGGATCGGCCGTGCTACATAACCTCAAAAATGAGCAAAAACGGTATTTTTTGCACTTTTAGGTTAGGATATCTCGAAACCCTGACGTGATAGAGCAATTTTGAGGCCAGATTTGAATTCAGCGCGTCAAAATCCTTCGGAAAAGTATAGTCTGGTTTCTTGGGAAAAAAATTGTTGACCTGTGATATTATGTTTGTTGCTATTAAGACTTTGTGCATTCCATAGATCCATTATGAGGATGAAGGAAATTTCTTACTTAGAGTTGTTTTTAAAACCTCTTTTATTGATGATGAGTTATAGGAACATCTTTAGTGGTAACTATTGAAGTGAAAACTTCTTTAGCGGCGCTGTGTACTTTTTTTGGAATGGGTAAAAACTTCTAAACTCGCGTCAGGTCACGTGACCCTGATCGAAAATTCGTAAGACGTAAGACGTAAAACGTAAGACGCGCGTTGTTGAGGACAGCGCCATCTATGCACATCGGGAAGAACTACGAGGGCCTCGCGTACTAACTACGTAGTTCATCCAACAACGACGAGATGGCGCTGAACCACGGATATATAACTGACGACGAGCTCCATGCGAGCGGTCATCATACCTGATTTGCAAAAAACCCTATAAAATAAGGAACACACCTTAACACGCGTGTTTTGTTTATAAGACGATTCACAAAATACACTCGTAATTGTTCAAGTTTTCACTTCTGTCGGCACTACCGGAGTGCCAGTTTTTTTTTTTTGTAATCGTTTCTACTCAAGTACTTACTTATAAATTTATCGGATTTCATTAGATTATTAATTTGTACATCTGAAGTTCAAGCAGTTAGAGCTGGGAATGCGTTAACGTCGAAAAGATGTGACAGTTCGTGACTTAATTTTATTTTATTCAAATTTTTGTTTTTTAATTGGAGATAGCAGCTATGTGATTACCTTTGCAGAACCCACGCAGGCGGGGATCGGATCTACAAGCTACAATTCGTAAGTCGCAGTCACTACCGCTGGGCCACCCCTGTCTCCTGCACAACTGGACAAGCGACCCTTCGAGGCTTCGATGTGGATTGGACTCGTTAAGCGGTAAGTATAGCGGTGTCAATTGTATATCATTTATGTATTTTAGTAGGTAACTTAAATGATTTGAATACAAAACTAATGACTAAATGTTGTAATAATAAATGTTAGGATCCTCTTGTGATCACAGTCCTCTCGGGCCGGGGGCCCCCTTCGCTGGGGGTCCGTGGCAGTTTGCCCACCTTTTTTTTTTTTTGTTCTGGATGGGAAATCATCAAATGACCCCTCCCGCTCAGCGAAAGGGAGTGTCAGACTCTTACTGATTAAAACCCACCCGTGTTCCTTCCTTAGCCCTTTATGTTCCGGGCCAGCGGTAACCCTTTCGGACAATCCCGCTGACCGTGCAGGCTGCCACCCTATTCTTACGCCACTGATTACCCAGTTACCAGTTACCCACTGTATTGTTCAAAGAGAGATGCAATGAGCAATGGACAGGAAAAGGGGATCCTGTTCTGCCTGTTTGTTTTGAATAAGTAAGCGTCGTTGACACTGAGTCGGGTTTCATTGAGGTTAATGTCAAATTGATAAAAAACAAGAAGTAGGTAGAATATTAATATTATCTGTAAGTATTTAGATTGCGCTTTCTAGGAACTCGGTACTTTTCAATGGTGCTTGAATAATGTATCGAACAAGTAAAACTTTAATCAACCTGAGTAAAGAAGACCGTCGATATGCGCCGAGAGAACTGAAGGTTCAGAGATGTGTTTCATGTAAATGATACCATGTCCAAGTACCTACTCGTACTACAGTCAAAGAAAGCACAGAAAAAGACTAATACTTTTATAATGCTATTAAAATAACTTACATTCTACAAAGAATTAGTTTTACATACGAAACTAAATGTAGCCTTAAATTTATATTAGACATTCATCACAAATAAATACGGTGAGTAATTAATAATATATTTACACGGTTATTAATAATAGAACACAATTTATGTAACAAGCGCCACGGCATGCCTACCGCTCTTTAACGATCCTATATTTGTGCACGCGTATGGTGTAGGGGAGCACGGTGGACGGCGCGCGCTTGGCGGCCGGCTTGCTGGGCGCGCTGTGGTACGTGTAGCCGCCGGCGGCGCTGGGCCGCGCGTACAGGATACTGGGCTCCTCGGGGGTGCTGGACGCCGCCGCGTACAGCTGCGGCGCCTGGTAGTGGCTGGCGTACGACGCGTGTTGCGGCGGCTCATACGATGCCTCGTAGTCGGAGTGCGCGGCCGGCGCGTAGTCGTCGGCGTAGGGCGCGCGCGCGTACACCGGGTGCTGCGCGGATGGCGCGTGCTTGCGGTCGCGGCCGAGTGGCGCGGGCGACAGCACGCGGAGCACGGGCACGGGCGCGTGCAGGGGGATGGCCGCGTACACGTAGGGCTCGTATGCGTGCGAGTACTGCGAGTAGTCACCCGCGTACACACCGTAGCGGCTGTGCCGGCGCAGCGCCTCACCCAGCGGCTCGCCCAGCGCTGTCCCGCACACACATAACACCACCAGTTGCGTCTGAAAGTAACGACACCATCAACATCACACTTATTTAACTCTTCATTCAACAGCCTGTCACAGTCAGCTGCTGGCCCTGCTGGCCTCTCCTGAGTAGGTCTAGAGATTAGATTTAGACGTAGGTAATGACGATGCTCCCTACTACTATGGCTGGCTACATTTAGCGAGCGAATCCTGCGAATGTCAGTCTCCAGAGCGTGGTCGCTGCCACACTGGCCGCCAGGCGCAAACGCCCGCATGTCGCTGGCATTCGGTCACCTAGATGCACTTCTTCTTTACAACCCCGTAGCACTGTTCCACTTCCTATTGTACAAAAAACTAGAAACGAAAAAATATTAAGTGTGAATCGTGTATCGGCACAGTGCACTAGTAGTAAACAATAGAGTAGACTCACGAGTGCGTCCATGTCTCGGGCGAGGTGTGCGCACACTGGCGCGGTGCCGCCGCGCCGGCGCGCTCCACCCTTCAGTTTCAGCGGGACGCAGCGCGCGCCTCCAACGAGCTGCCGCACTGTGACTCTACACTCACTTCCTGTGACACGCTGTTGTTTGAAATACAGACTGTGTGCAATCTATGACAGCTGCTGTTCGTAGTCATGAATACTAAGAGTGATCTGAATCGTTTGATCGTCTGTCTCAACTCTCATTTGTAGGCAAAACGGCAGTTGAGTTAAAGCAGGTGTGTGCCACTATGTAAACATACATAACCAACTAAATCAAGGTCATTACTGTACAAGATTTGCATTTTTTGAGGTACATACTTACTCTAAAACTGTTGAAATGAGTACTTACCTATGTATGTATTAAGTACTTACCTTAATCACGATTATGCTTATAATATGATTGCTTAATATAATGATGTATTTTATTTACTGAGTGTCGTTCCTGAATCATCAGTCGGTATTATGGTGGTTGTTACAGCTCTGTCCATTGATCGGCGCGTGCGCAGCTTTGACAGGCGTGCGCGGCGCGTGGGGCGCTGGGGGTGCGGCGTGTGCGGGCGGCCGCGGCGGCGCTTCCTTCCGCGTGGGTGCGTGTGACACAGACTTGTAATTATACACTCAGCTATGTGCTAAAAACGACAACTACTCTTTTTGTTCGATACGCTGAATTTAATAATTTACTATCTTTCCTAAATCAAATTATTGTTCCTATCGGCGGAAAGATGACTGACGTCTGTATGATCCGCTGCGAGCGGTCACGGTGCAGCGGTGGTAGATAAGGATACTAATAGAGTGGTCTTTGATCAAATCGTTGATAGGTACCTCTTCTGATCATCCTATATGTCTTATCGATGAGAAAGGGGGCTAATGGAGATGTTATTATGTTACTTTGCGCCGAAACAGTATAGTGTGTCGTCCCACTCACTGGCGAACGCCCTAAAGAAACATAAACCATACTTACTACTCATTCCATGCGTTCAACCTTTAAAACTCCCACCAGGACACAGTTACCTAGTATTACCAAATAAAAAAAAAAGTTTATTGTTCAAAAATGCAACATTGCGTTAAATTGTAGGATGCTTTCCACCAAACGGCTCGCATCGCATCGGATCGGAAAGGATACGAAAGGATGCGGCGACAGCCGATCGCGTCCGGCAGGATGTCGATGCATACGATCGGCTCCGTACCGTCGCTTGCGAACGTATCCGTTTTTGCGCCTAGTTAAATAGTTTCATTCCTACCGTGTTGACGTGTTCTAATTTTTGAAAATTGCTATAGTTGTAGTATTATTGGCTATTGCATTAGAAGAAGAAGAAAATAATCATAAAACACAGATCTGCAGTGCGTGCACTTTCGAGAATGTGTGGTGCCGCCCGACAACTGCTTTGAGCGCACGTGGCGACAGGCGCACGGAGCCGAACACGCGTCGCAGCATACTTTCGGCTACGATCGCGTGTCGCGGAAGACGCCCGCGGTCAAGCTGCTGTGCGCGGCTTGGTATAGACTTCAAATACTATGTAAGTACACGATTTAATATCGTTTAAAGATTGTATAATCCGTTCGATCCGATGCGATGCGAGCCGTTTGGTGAAAATCATCCTTCACTGTGATGTGATGTGAGTTGTGTACCTACTGTGTGTATTATACGTTGTGTTGTGTGCTGTGTTGGGTTATGATTGGGTCTATCCCGCCTATGCCATTGTTTTTTAATTTCCCCGATTTCATTGTAGTTCAGACCTAGAAGTCTTAAACAGACTCCAGACACAAGTTGGTCCAAGCAAGAAAAACCTAGTGTAAATGTGGTGCTATTCCATAAACAATTGTCCTGCGTGTCCTGTTATTTGCACATTACAGGAACTGAGGGGTGCTAGTGATAGCGTAAACTGGTAGTCGAATTCTGGACCAACTATATTTAGACATCACTAGCTGTGCCCCGCGGTTTCACCCGCGTAAATGTCGATCCCGTGGGAATATCGGGATAAAAAGTAGGCTATAATATATTAATCCAGCTACCTCCATACAAAATTTTATCAAAATCGGTCCAGGCGTTTGAGCGTGAAGAAGTTACAAACATATAATCGCACACACACTCGCAAACTTTCGCCTTTATAATATTAGTGTGATTTATCATAGGAAGAATTTCTACTCAGGTAGTTAATAATACTATTCAATTTTGAAGTAGAAATTATGCCTATTTGATTTCAAGTAAAGGGTTATTCTAAATAAAAAGTTGGAGTAACATTAGACTATTTATTTTTAACAAAGTATCCTATTTGGTGGTCAGCGGTCACCACCAGCCGGCGGAGTATGAGGGCGCGTACGAGTACGACACGCGTGGCGCCGACACGTAGTGAGCCACGCGGGCCGCGTGCGGGTACGACACGCGGGCCGCGTGCGGGTACGACACGCGGGCCGCGTGCGGGTACGACACGATCTTCTTCACCGACACCACCTGCAGATGTGGATAAGCATTAATGCCAACTTATAGGCTTGTTTGAGGAAATTAGTCAGTTTTCTGTTCTCAGTCCATGCGCGCAGATAATGTAAAAGCTGGCACGAAGGTCCATGAGATAATGTGAGCCCCGAAGACTCAGTCCTGCGTGGATTAAAAAAATAAAGGAATTGAAAAGCATTAGCCATCATCGAACTAACAGAAATTTCGCCTTACCTGAGGTACACTAACGATTTTCTTGACGGAGACGATGGCCGGCTCATGGATGACGGCGGCGGGCGCGGAGTACAACAGCGGCGCGTCCAGGCTGTAGGCGCTGTACCCGCTGTACCCGCTGTACCCGCTGTACCCGCTGTACCCGAGCTCACCGAGCTCCCAGGACGAGCGCTTGTCGCGCTTGCCGTCCTGGGGCGCGGGCGCCGCCAGCGCGCACGCCACCAACAGAGCGATGCATACCTGAAACACCCGAGATATAGGTATCTGGCGCCAGTTGGAAGTTTTAATGTTTGACTTGTTCAGCTAAATCCTGAAAGTTAAATCAATCTGGGGGCACGGTAGTGCCCCCGCCATGACGAGCCAAGCGAAGCCAAGGGCACTACCTACCTTTTCTAAAAGCGCTTCGTCGTTTTTTTGAACCATCACAACTTTGGTTTGGATTATACCAGATAACCAAAATTCTCGAGATATGATGTCAATAGTGGACTTATTAAACGTATAAAGTTTCGAATGCACAGCAACTGTGCTCTTATACTTTAGATTATATTGATATCTAAAAATCTCTGATTTCGTCACTGACTCTCTGATGATCATCAAAATTCTTAGAGTATTTCCTGAAGTGTGTAAAGTTAGGACGCGAGAGTTAGAAGCTTGGCGTTACGTGAGATCTGATAACTTTTTGACAGTGCGAGCCATATGGTCTCGTCTTGGTAACATTTTACATGAAAATGTTTTTGGTGGGATTACATTTTCCTGAAATATGATTTAAATTCAAATGCAATTTAAGATATTGTACCTCCCTACTGCGAGCACAAACATGAATATCGGCTATTTATTATCAAATTTATTTTGTTCAGGTTTATGACTAGAAATCTTTTGAAGGCGCGACACGCGATATAATCGCGCGCGACACAAAGGCACCGCTCGTTGCGCGATTTGCGGTGCCTTTGTGTCGCGTGTCGTGTCGCGCCTGTTTGAAGGAGCCTTTACTTAGGGGCTTTAACAATTAAGACGAATAATGAGATACTTACGGATGTCTTCATGTTGATGGTATGGTTGTGCAGGAGCAGGCAGTACCTACTGATACCTCTGCCAGAGCCGCGCCGCCGTTATATACTTACGCACTGTGACAAGTTACAAAATTCCGCGAAAACTCCGCCATTGTTGCGAAAACTCATAATCAAATGGACCCATTCGGTTTAGTGAGTGACATCATTCTCGATGAGGCTGAATAACTTATGGAGCGGGTGTAGCGGGTAACCCGCACAGGCGTGCGTGCCGTCGCAGTCTTACGCACTCGTCTCCTTTGGTTTACATTCGTGTGCGGACTTCACCAACACGTACACGCACTGTCTCCCGAGTACTGTCGAGTATGCGTTGTATTTAGTTCAGTCATTCAGTGAGGACGTGGAAGATGCCTTCCGCCGATTGACTCTGGACAGTTATTTTGAATTAAAGTTTATTAATAACTTCAACCTATTTCTGAAATAAGATTTGTATTATATTTTATTTAGCTGTGCTGCTCTATAATTTATACCCATCGATAACCAACCCTATTTTCAACAGATTTCCGAAAATCAGATTTCGAAAATCTGTCTGAAACTTTGAATGGTCTTCAACCCGTCTTTAATTTGTAATAGTTACCTACTTATTTTCTTACAACATCTAGTTTGATCAAACTCACCTGAATAAAATTGATATATTAAAATTTCGTCCATTTTGGTGATCTAGCTCATCTAGATCACCAAAATGGACTAATGCATTTTGGAAAAGGCCTTTTGGTGATATTCATAATGAATTAACCATTGTATTAGATGTCAAGTTTTTATCATATTAGCAGACTTTTACACAAGCATACATAGCGATCTTGTTTTTCGAAGCACAAATAGGGAATGTGTGACTGTGTAGGCCGCTAACTATTGTTTTATCGTGTGTACTGTGCTTAAGAAGGTAGGTACTAGGTTCTAGTTGCTTCTGATGATACAATGTCAAGATGTGGTACCTTCTTCTTCGTGAGCCCGATAGCTATACCTATTGCTTAGCGTGATACTGTATAATACTTTCAAACCATAATGGAAAGGTTACACAGTGCGAGCAGCTGATGTGACAGTAGACAGCTACTGTGCCAGTGTACTCGCATGACAGTAGCTCGACTCGCCTCGTGTGGTCACACCAATGCCAACTGCTGGCGTCGCAGTAGACAGCTACTGCACCAGTGTACTCGCATCGTCCGATGTATCATGTCTCGTGCAATGATACGAGACCGTACGAGCTACTGTCATTTCGCAAAATCGTGCGAGTTGACGACCGAGCGCGGTGCGAGCCGATGCTTGTGGCGTGGTGGGGGAAGGCGAGTGGCGAGTAAAAACAAAAAATTTTGTAGTAACTCGGACGCGAGCAACTGACCCACTCGCACATGACAGTAACTCGTATGATGCGGTCACACGGTGCGAGTAGCTGCACCTCAGTAACTGACTAGGTCTGCTCGCATGCCAGCTCGCACTGTGTAACCTATCCATAAGACATCATTGTAATGGTCGTGTAGTCTGATAATATGACAAGGAATCGAAGTAGGTATTGGTAATGAGAGCATTTGGTTGTGTTACGTGCACCGCTTGCGTGTGGAAGTAGGAAACGTCGCGGGAGCCATTAATTAGAGCAGCTGATCACGCGCCGGCGCACTCGTTACACTCCTGTGCGGCTACCAGTGAGAGTGACAGCTCGCCCAGTAAAAACTCCGGCGCGCTGTGTCCGTCAGAGTGCGATTAATGGCAGTGGGAACTGATACTGAGTGCATGCTGTTTATTAGTGAGCTAGTCATTACATCACTCAAACGAGTCTCCTTTATGGCCACGTGTAAAGTATGCGGGAAGCTCACGCCATATATCTTTATTAATGTATTTAATGGGAAGACATACTCTGCCTTCCCCAAACAATTGAAGAGGCAGGACAGCACATAGTTAGTCATCACATAGAAGTTTCTACGTCTTCTTGGCATATAGCTCCTTTAATTGATGTAATTATTATGTAGGCTACGAATCCTATTAGTAAGTAGGAAAATTAATATCTATATATCTATATCTATACTTCTATACTAATATAATAAAGCTGAAGAGTTTGTTTGTTTGTTTGTTTGTTTGTTTGGTTGAACGCGCTAATCTCAGGAACAACTGGTTCGAATTAAAAAAATATTTTTGTGTTGGATAGTCCATTTATCGAGGAAGGCTATAGGCTATATAACATTACGCTACGACCAATAGGAGCGGAGCATCAATGAAAAATGATGCAAAAACGGGGAAAAAATATTCCTTTTGAGAGCTTTCGTTGCGTACGCTGCGTAAACGGTTAAAGTTACGCAAAAATCATGTATGACGGAATTGTTTCCCTTTAATAGTTCTAAAAAAAAGTCCGCGACAGCATATGTCTATCTTTTAAGGTTTACTCACTATAACCTTTTTTATGGTAATCAAATCTATACTAATATTATAAAGCTGAAGAGTTTGTTTGTTTGGTTGAACGCGCTAATCTCTGAAACTACCAGTCGGATTTGAAAAATTCTTTTTGCATTTGATAGCCCAATTCTTGAGGAAGGCTATAGGCTATTTAACATCACGCTATGACCTTTAGGAGCCGAGCAAAAAGAAAAAAAGTCAGAAAGAATGCTAAGCAAAAACGAAGTAATAGCGCGGCAGGCGATGCGATGCGACGGGGTGGGTCGGAGTAACAAGAAATTTCACGCGGACGAAGTCGCGGGCAGAAGCTAGTACCTATATATAGAAAGGGGAGTCATGTTTTAAGTATTAACAAGTTGAATTTATTTACGTGCAGTAATTTATAGTTAAGTACAGCAATTAGTACAATTGCCTGCTCCGGAACGCGATACCCTGAGGCACGCTCTCAGTGAGGCTACACCAATCAGAGAAAGACTCTTCAAGGCAAACACACTGAGAGCGGCCCCGAAGATAAGAACTGAACCAAGCTAGAGAGGAAGAAGAGAAATTGATAGATTTGAGGAGACCTAGTAAAATGTCGAAATCCACTGAGTTAAAAGCGCTACTAAAGTCAAGCAATACAAGAACAGTAAGGGATTTATTCTCCATTGTCCAGCGGACATCGTCAGTTACTTTTAAAATCTGCGTGTTTTAAATGTTAATACTTAATTAAAATTTGTATTAAAAATAGTAATAGGTACTTACTTAATTTTATTTTTATTGTTGACTAGCTGTGCCCGCGATCATGTGCTAGGCAGGACAGACTCAGGGGGGGCGCATATAAATAGTTAGCTGTCAAAACCCTAAGAAATCAGGCACTCATCGAGAAGCTAATGCTAAAGAGCAACAAGGCGTCCTAAAAAACGAAATTTTAAAAGGCGCTGCGTTATATGATGATGAGCGTTAGCTTAGTGCATGTCGTCAATAGTCTACCACTTACATTAGACATTGCAAAAAAAAATGAACATTTGGATCTTCGATCATTGACTTTTACAACATTTGACTATTATTATAATAAGGAAACTACACCATCAATAGAGTACGTAAAACATTCGACAACACGTCGTAATGCTAACAGTTGAGCACACAATGTTAACAGGCGCTCTGTTGCTGAACTACCGTCCATGCGACATTTATGCGTCCATAAATCTACGGTTCAAGTGTAGCTCAGTTGAAATTCTAGGATTATTTATTTCTAATCCTTGGCACATTGATGATGATCGTTCGGTTATTAATATTAATTCTAAGAGCTCCA
This sequence comes from Luperina testacea, assembly GCA_927399505.1. NCBI lineage: Eukaryota > Metazoa > Arthropoda > Insecta > Lepidoptera > Noctuidae > Luperina > Luperina testacea. The sequence continues at coordinate 20,740,052 of OV656768.1, read as the reverse complement.
GCTAGTGAAGATACGGACCGTCGGCGTCGTGCGTCGGACACCGACACCTGCTATTGGCGCTGATAGCCAGGTCTTTGATACTACAAAGTTTAGGACATTTTCTCACAGATTTGTCTAAGTTAAAGCAACTGACTTCATTCGGGCTTAAATCCTACTAATAATGTGAAGGTTTGTGAAGATGTTTGGATGTTTGTTACTCAATCACGTGTGAAACCGTTGTACAGATTATAGACCATTTCCTGGATTAACACATAATATACTTTTTACTCGATATTCCCACGGGATCAAAACTTATGCGAGTGAAACCGCAGGGCGCTGCTAGTCCTATCCTAGATAATAAAAAGAAACTGTTTGTTGAAAATGAGACACATCGTAGAACTGATTGATAAGCGATTTTGACAAAGCGTCAAGCTGTGCCAAAAGAATAAAAGCATCCTGGGTAGGTTTTTTCAGTATCGCAGTCATAAAATTATTGCCGTCATTGTTTGGGAAACCGATTGTAAAATCGAGGAAAAGAGCATAAATGTTGGCGTAAAAAAGGTCCTGCTACGTCGTAGTCGCAGAGTAGCACTCACAAGTGCTACTCTACTACGGCGTAGCGGACCGTAGTGAACTCGTAGCATTCAGGACAATGAAATGAAACGAAGATACTTTTTAGTGTAAACACTGCCGCAGAGAGGCTTGGCATGAGTAATATTAGTTACTATACTGCTACAAGGACCTTTTGAAGCTCGAATTACGGACACAGGACAGAAAGGTGGCGGCGGTAGTTCCGATATTGGCCACAGCTATGGTCTTCACAAGAAAATATAAAAGAAATGTTTTGTAAAAAAACATTTTTATTTACAAAAAAAACAACTAAGTACATAAATAATTACATAAGTGTAGCATCGAGTTGACTATCGAGTTCACCACCAGCCGTGGTGGCCGTGCTGCCGTGCTGGACGGGCACCTCCTTCTTTACGATGATGACCTTGGGCTCGTTGATGACCTTGCGCACGTGCACCACCTGCGGCACGGTGATCTCACGCTGCACGTGCACCAGCTTCTTTACGGCGATGATCTTTGTTTTGGGCTGGTCGTGCCACCCGACAGACTGCCAGCCGTGCAACTGCTCGCCCCAGCCTAAGCCACGCTTCTCGCGCACTCCAGCGCTAGCCGCCAGAGCCACCAGCATGCACAGGACGATCTGGACATAAAAAACAATAGTTAGAAAATATAATGCATTGTAAACAAAGGGAAAAAGCAACTTCTACGGTGGTTTGCTAAATGCTATGCGTGAATCAGTAAGCATACTGAGAGCGTTTCTCTAGGATACGCGCTGCTAGGTGGGGAGAGTAGGATACGCGGTGCTTGGTGGGGAGAGGATACGCGGTGCTGGGTGGGGAGAGGATACGCGGTGCTGGGTGGGGAGAGGATACGCGGTGTTGGGTGGGGAGAGGACCGGACAGATGTCATGACAGATTACATAGATATTTGTATCTATACCTACTAATATATAAAGCTAAGAGTTATCTATCTATACTTACTCATAATTAAGCTGAAGAATGTGTTTGTTTCAACGCGCTAATCTCTGGAACTACCAGTCGGGTTTAACAATCTTTTTTCATTTGATAGCCCAATTCTTGAGGAAGGCTATTTATTTATCATCATGCTAAGACTCTGAGAGCCGAGTGAAAAGAAAAAAAAAACCGGCCAAGAGCGTGTCGGGCCACGCTCAGTGTAGGGTTCCGTAGCTTCCCGTCCGTCACAATAAGTGTTCCCACTTATGAGTTTAAAAGTAAAAAATGCTTGCATATACGATTATACTACAAACTTAGTCCAGAAATTATTTTGTACAACTTTTTGTCTTTTTTGTACAAAAACTGTTGTTTCCATCAAGTTCAAAATAATTTTCCTAGAAAGTCCTTATAAAGTTCTACTTTTCAGATTTTTTTCATATTTTCTAAACTTATGGTTCAAAAGTTAGAGGGGGGGGGACACATTGTTTTTTACTTTTGGAGCGATTATTTCCGAAATTATTGACATTATCAAAAAATGATTTTAGTAAACCCCTATTCATTTTTAAATACCTTTCCAACAATATATCACACGTTAGGGTTGAAATTTAAAAAAAAATCACTTCCCCCTTTACATATGGGGGGGCTACCCTAATAAAACATTTTTTCCAATTTTTATTTTACCACTTTGTCGGCGTGATTGATATACATATTGGTACCAAATTTCAGCTTTCTAGTGCTAACGGTCACAGAGATTAAGCGAGGACGGACAGACGGACAGACAGATTTGGCGAAACTATAAGGGTTCCTAGTTGACTACGGAACCCTAAAAAAGTAAGAAAGAACGCGAAAATGAGCTAAGAGCGCGGACAGATGATGCGTTGCGACGGGGTGGGTCGGGGAGCAAGACATTTTGCGCGGACGAAGTCGCGGGCAGAGTTTAGGTAAGAATATAAACAAAGATGGCTTTGGAGTAAGCAGAATACGCATAGAGAAATCATAATGTCGTTCTTTGCTCAGTGCTATGGTTTCAGCAATGTAGGTATTTCAGTGATTTTCAGCGGCTGCCCCTTGATATGGTCGTTAGTGTTGGTACTAGTGAATCGCTCGGTGCGTAGTAGACATTTTTGTGGGATGGTGGCGAGATAACTTCCATGCAGGGAGATGTATTCTTGACGTTCGCATTGCAGCTCTGTCCGGGACGATTGTGAAAAGATGAGCGTGTAGCGTCTGTCGTCCAGTTGTTCCATTGCTGCTTTAGTCAGTGTGAGCTTTGTAGGTAGGCATGATTTCTCCAGAGATTGGTTGTAGATGAGGCTTTGGATGCAATCTAGATGTCCTCTCGGTTGACGTTTGATTCCTTCTTCGCAAAGATGATCTGAGCCGAACTTCGGGCATTCAGCCTTTATGTACTTGAAAACTTTCCCATTGGTTGCAATGACCCTTGTAAGGAGGAATAGAGGTGTACATTAGTTTATTGGGAACTATTGCTAATCTGTATAATTCAAACTTATCTGAGCTGATTATTGGAACTTTAAATATGATAACAATTTTTTTATTTGTGTAATAATAAACAGGTTTTATAACTGTATAGTAACTCTCTTAAATCTGCATGTATTAACTGATCCTGGCCGTACATAGATTTTAATCGCTTAATCATATTACTTAAAGTAACTATGTTTAACGCATGCATGCGTGCTTGAAGCATGTATAAAAGCTAAGGTATCTCCAAAAATAAATCGTCCGTATTATCACTAATTATAGTTAGCAACTGAGCAAACTTTGCAAATCTTATAAGATCGTTTTTAGCAGCAGTTTTCTCGTCTAAAAGTAATGCTAAAGTACTATAGATATTCTCTTGATTGCTAAAATTTTTCGAGAGTATGTCACTATATCGAGTCATCCAGACTTTGTTAAGACTGATATGCTCATTAAACTCCGATACTATTTTATCGTTGTTACTTTCTAAAAGGTTAATTGCATTATTATACTTTTGTGCATCCGTATGATCTAAGTTTCCAGTAACGCTTTTTATAACGGACCCTAATCCGTCTACGAGACCTCTTTTACTACGATCGGGTTCTAGTGTTTTTAACTGAGAACTAATTTGACTTAATTTATTAGCTAAATTATATATTTGAATTTCATATAAGAGAAAGGATTAGTTGTCTAGTTTAGTTAGAAATAGTCGAGTTAAGACATTACAGAATCAAGTCTATGTTCAATGTCAGTTCAGTTTATGTATTGTAGGAAGGTGTGGTAATGCGTAATGAGCCTCGTTTGTCCAAGGTTGAACGGTAAGAGTCCAGGTCCATCGTCCAAGCTTTCAAATCTTATCTCGAGCGCTGGTATTGGTTGAACTAAAATCGCCAGTAGTATCCTGTAACAATTTTGATCTCTTAGGGATACATTTAAGTCGAGACTTAGCTAAAGGACCTTTCTTTTTGGAGGTGTATATATGAATCGGAAGGACAATTAGAACAGTGTCATGAGTGTAACGTGGTGCTAATTTTTGTCGGATGGCTGCCGGGTTAGAAATGAATATTTGTTGCTCTGGTTGGTATTCTATTTCGGGCTCTCTGTCCTTATTCCTATTTTGTATGATGTTTGTGCGGTCAGCAAGCGTAAAGTTATTCATAAGGTCGTATACAGTTTTCATCTGGTCACGGTGTGTCAAGATTTGTATTGTTGCATTAGGTGTTCAGTTATGTTAACATCAAGGGGGTCTCTTGGGTCACTTGGTGAAGCTGTGAACTGATCTATTATATGCTAATAGAGCATAAGGAATGAGGTTGATTACAGGTTCGTCCTTTTGACGTAATCGTAAAATACGTAAGTGTTCTAGTAACGTAGAGTGAAATCGTTCGATGATTCCGTTATCGTTACGGGAGCGTGCTAATGTACTATGGTGGTTAATTTTATGTAATCTTGTAAATTCGGAGAACAGCTAGGCTGGTTTGTGAATTCTGTGCCGTTATCGGTCAGTATTGTTAGCGGTACACCATGATGTGTACAATAATTTAAAACTGCTTGGTGTATGCTATTGCTGTACAATCTCTCAAATAGTATGCTTGTCCGTACTTTGAGAAAACATCTACCACTGTCAAATATTTTTCATTTTGAGCTGTGATGAGATCCATGTGTATTAATTCGAAGGGTTTAGTTGCTGGGGGTACTACATTAAATTGTGGTCTAATCGGGTTCCTATCATATTTCGTTTGTTCGCAAATGGTACACTCATTAATGAATTTAGTTATTTCCTCCCTCATTTTAGGCCAATAATATTTCCGAAAACGGCAAGATGACACTCATTTATTCCTCTATGATTAGTTTTTCCTTCATGATAGTGTTTTATAATTTCTTGCTGTCTTAGATACTCTTTGACGTATTCTAATTCTGTTTTGGCTAATACTAAGTTAATACTAAGTTGCTGAACTTTTAAAATTATTCTGAATTATGGGTATAATTGAATACATGCCTAAAGGTGGAGCTATTTTTATAGCGGTTTTAACTTTAGGGTCGACATATTCTTTTATAGCATTTACTACGTCTTGTTCTATGTTCGATTCTGAAACCTGAATAAATGTACGGGTGTGTTTATCAAAAGGTTTGGTAGCGGTTGTACGTCGCGTCGTTTAATATCCCCCACTATAGTAATGCATAATTGTCGGTGATATTTGTTGAAAGGTTCGTTCAGTTCAGTAATAGGTACTTCTAGAATAGGGTTTTCAGTGCTGGTATGTGCAGTAGCTGTCGTGGAGCCTGTTCTCGAGTGTGGTCGCTCTGATGGGTTAGCTAACATTGACTCGGTTTCTTCGTTGTTAATTTCCAATCGGGATAAAGCGTCAGCATTGGTGTTATATTTTCCCTTTTGTAAGCTATAGTGTAGTCGTATTCACTTAGTTTAAGGCGCCATCTAGTCAGTCTTGAGTTAGGCTCCTTAAGGTTCATTATCCACTGTAGTGTTTGTGGTCGGTGAGTATTTTGAATTTATGGCCAAATAAGTAAGGCCTGAAGTACTTTGTAGCCCATACTATGGCTAAAAGTAATAGTACTATAATTGGTTTCACTATCGTCTAAAGTTCTTGAGGCGTCACAGATGGGTTTATCCGAGCCAATGGTACCTTGTGAGAGTATGGCGCCAATATCTACGTTAGAGGCGTCAGTTGTTAATATAAGCTCTCTAGTGAAGGCGGGGTACTGTAAGATCGGGTCATTTGTGAGCTACATTTGTTAAAACAGTCAATTTAGTCGGGGTCAAAAGTAATTTTGTTAGTCTTTTTAAGGCATTTTGTCATAGGCATAGTGATGCGGGCAACGTCTGGGTTTCTTAAATTTCCTATTATAGCCTTATAATCCGATGAACTGTTTTATTTCTTTCGGGGTTTTTGATAATGGGTATTTTTGTATAGCCGCTATTTTATCAGGATTAAGTTTAACACCTTCTCCACTAATGACATGACCTAAAAACGTCGTTTCTAACTTTAAAAATTCGGACTTATTGATCTGAATCTTAGAGTTAGATTCGTGTAGTCTACCAAATACTTTTTCTAAATTAATCATGTGCTCTTGCAATGACATACTAAAGACGATGACGTCATCAAGATACACGAGGCAGATGTCATTTTGTAATCCTCTGAGCAAGTGTGATCTAAAGAACTCTTAATCTACTTTCCAAAGAGTGATGGATAGTGATCCATCACTCTTTGGAAAGTAGATTAAGAGTTCTTTAAACCCATGGGCATGTGCAAAAATTCAAAGTGCCCATGTTCTACGTAAAGGCTGTCTTCGGAATGTCATCAGCGTGCATCTCACATTGATAAAATCCAGATGCCAAGTCTAAAGTAGTAAAATACTGGGATTTACCAAGCTTGTCAAGTATGTCGTTTATGTTAGGAATCGGGTATTTGTCGTCTATGGTCTAGTCATTTAATTTACGAAAGTCAACTATGATTCTCCACTTCTGTTTGCCTGATGCGTCTGCCTTCTCAGGAACTACCCAAATAGGTGAGCTCCAAGCTGATTCAGAAGGTCTCATGATACCTTGGTCCAACATCTTAGTGATCTGGTCTCTAACTGCCTGTCGGTGAACAAATGGGTAGCGATAACTTTTCGTATATAAGGGAAGTTCGTCGGTCGTTCTAATACGATGTTTTATTTTATTTGTAAAAGCCAAAGGTTCTCCTCTTACATAGAATACGTCAGCAAAACGACTACATTAAGTCTCTAAATTTGTTTTTTCTTCAATATTTAAATTCTGTACGCAATCGAGATCAAACCTCCTCAACGCGCCCAGGATTTTGTTTAGTGACTGCTAATGCACTCATTATTAAATATCTCTGCTTGTAAAGGGCTTTCAAATGTAACGAGTGAGTCATAATCGGTCGGGTTTTCAATTTCTACGATGCCCGTACAGTCAGTAACGCGAGTAATGCATTCATGAATAATGCAATAATTGTGTGTTTGCTGAGCTATGGCAACGTCACCATCTGGGCTATGAATAGGAATATGTATTTAATAATTTTAATGAGTTCGCGGGAATGGTTTCCTAATAACTGGACTTTTTGCATTGATAGAACCGAATAGGTATGGCTGTAAAATCTGTAATTAAATAGTTATTTTTAAGACCAATCTGTGCTCCGTCAATTAAATCTAGGCTTATTAGTCCATCGAACTTATAAATGAAAAACTTAACATTCGTAGAGTTATTAAATTCAGGAAAGTTCGGATTAGTAAGGGATGGTTGTGTGTACTAGTTACACGGGCATTTGTTACTTCAAAGTGGTTGAAATTCTAGGGTATATGCGAAAAGTATTATCCGACTGCTTCAGGACTAATGAAAGACTGGTTAGCCCCGGTATCTATTAAAACTAAGAACTTTAATACCCGAATCTCTTCAAAGTAAGAGTGAACAGGCTTCTTCTGGGTAAGCTCACTCCAACGTAGACTTTGTATCTGTCACCTCTGACCTAGACTAGACTCGAGAGCAAACCCATTTCAAATTAAAAAAAATAACTTTAGTGGTGGATTCGATATCTAAATGTAACGTAATTCCCTTTTAGATTGTATATTTAATTCTATTTCAACCCTTTTTGATTCTTCTCCTTGGGAAAATCCGAGTTAGCACTAGAGGTAGGCGGCTGTGGTGCCTCTAAACACTTCGCATCGTTAGTACTCTGTAATTGCGTGCTGTCTTGTACCTACATTTGAATGATAATCGGGCTCGGTCTGATTGAAGCAATAAAAGTCGGGATAGTCATAGTAACAGAAATAGTCAGATTGTTCATAGTAATAGTCATTAGTAGGGTAAACATAAGCGTTTTCAAAGTCTGTCATTTAGTTAAAATTCATTTCACGTGTCTTGAAGTAATTACTAGATGGTGGGCTTCCTGATCTACGCCAGTAATGTCCTGGTTTTGGTACAAAGTGACTAAAACCTCTCATCGCTTTCGGATCTGTATATTGCGCTGGGGGATTAGCGTTCGGTAATTTAAATATGTCACTCTGGGGGTGGTAGTTTGGCGGGGGTGCACGAAACATTTGCTGGGTTCGACTAAACATGTTAGGGGCACGATGAGGTACCTGATTATGCTGGAAGGGCGGCGGCATGGGCATAGGCTTGTGCCAGCTCGTGCTTGCACTCGGAAAGCTAAAAGGTTTAGGCGTGGTCGTAAGGACCGCTGGTGGCATTCTATGGGTTGAATTGCGCTTGCTGTGTCGGGTTACGTCGCACTATGGAAAATCGAGGTCTGTTTCAGTTCAAAAGCGATAATTTCTTTGTTTTTCAAGAAGACGCTTGAATTTTTACCCTAAAGGATCTTAAGACCTCTGACATAGGATTGTAACGTAACGTCAGTTTTCTATAAAGGTCGCGTTTTGCTTTGATAGTGGTAGCTATATTTTCATGTAAAGTGACATAAGTCATTATAGTGCTAAAAAGGGTCTGGCATTTGTCATAGTATTCCTGCGGAGTACTACTTCATTGCGCTAGTAAGGACATGTCATTACAAAGGGCGGTCTCGTCCCTCTAATCAGAAAAGTTGTTAATTAAAGCGTCACGAATCCCTTGACAATTTTCAGGTATAGGTACCATTGATTTAATAGTTGTAGCTGCAGATCCCGTGATTTTGTTTAAAATGCCGTTTAATATACATAGATTAGTTAACTCGCAGCTCGGGTCATTTCTGACGTTTTGTATTACGAGCCTGATCACATATTTTAATGAAACGAGTTAGAACATTCGGATTGCCATCTAAGTCTGGCACTGGGCGTAAGGCCCTAAAGATAGTATCGGGGTTCAATTCCATTTCGTCATTACTAAATAATATATGTAACCCTAGTTTATCTGAATCTATAGACCTATTTAAATCTACTTCCCTGGTCCTATTTATCTGAAAACATTTTGAATTAATAATATATATTGGAGTTAAAAGAAAGGAGTCGGGAGCAACACTCAAAGAGAGTTTTAAAGACTTACATATACATGACTTTTCTTGGTGTATCGATGACTGGATATGTCCTCAGCTGCGTTTTCTTAAATTCCGATATTCGACGACTGGCGAGGTACTTGGAAATACCGACAGCGACTATCGGAGTCAGCAGATTAACGATTTTTGGAAATCTATACCGCGCCGCGCACTGCCTCGAATATCTTACCGTCGGCGCCAATCACGAAGGTGACAACCGGAGGACTTAAAAAAAAACCGAAATTATTTCAATAAGGTTTTAATAAGATAAAAATTTCAATTGAACTTATAATAATTTCTATGTCTAGATTCGGACGATGCTAGTAACGAAGTGAAGTGAAAACGATTAACTTATTAGTATTGCAATTCTACTGATTCTTAAACGTGGATGCGGCATCAGCAGTCCTTGAAGCAGGTGAACGCCCGGCGACACGAGGCGTTGATTCGATGATTCGGCAGGTGGCATGTTCCAGTTTTACGTGGAAACGTTCGATTGACGTAAACAGCTAATCATGTCGCTATTCAGCTGATTTGGTGTAGGCAGGGCACGTAACAAGTTGGAAGAAAAACGATAACACAATATTATTGCTCTTGCGGGACCGGACGGCGACCTGTAGGAACATGCGCGCACACCATATCTTTGATTTGGTACCTAGCAGGAGTAATTCATCAACTCATACTATAGGTATGCCTGCCGCCCATTTAGGACGACTTACAGAAAATCAAAATAATACTAAATTGTTATATAAGGTTCGAAAAAGAATCAATTCCCATACGAGGTATTTAGGCTTTATTACAAGCTGACCCGGCGAACTTCGTACCGCCCCGCCATGGCCAGCCGCTCTGCACCCGCTTTTGAAATCTCTGATATCTTCTAGATATTAATTTTAATGATATTCTGGTGGGTTATCCAGGAGATAAACATATACCATCGCGGACTTTTTATCGATCTTTTTAGATATGCAATTCCGTAGTACATTCATTTCATCTATCTCGTAAGGTTTAGCCAGCGATTGCAATGTAAACGCACAAAAATATATTTGTTACGACATCACATTACAAATCTTTGAATTTCTCGATTTTTCTCTACTTTAATATGCATTTTTACACATATAAATTCACAATTAAACCTTCCTCTTGAATCACTCTATCTATTACTGAAAACTGCTTTAAAATCCGTTGCGTAGTTTAAAAGATCTAAGCATATAGACAGCGGGAGCGACTTTGTTTTCTACTATGTAAAGAAGATAAAGATTTTCTTATCTGCTCGCCGCTTCATAAAATCATTGTATGTATTTAAGTAGGTACCTTTCTTTTGAAAGGAGATTGGCAGAAACCCATTTATTTTCAGTATCACATACAGGCTTACCGTTTCATAGAATGAATATATGGATTTGAATGCTACAATACAGTATAACAAAATATTTATTTATAATTAATATGTAATGGTAGAGTGAAAAAATATGTAATGGTAAGACATACATTAGACTTGGGGAGTTGCAATTGATTTATACATTAACCTCAAAATGGACCAACAAAAATATATTTTTTATGTGATTATTACCTTTCAACATAACATTCTCTAATTTTTTTACCTCACACCACCACCCGTAATATACTTATCATTACCTTATCTTATCTTGTCACTACGTCAAATTTTCAATGTAGTATATTATTTAAGTTTACACACATTTCAATCGTTTTGCAGTTATTTTATAGAATAAAGGATTTTTTTCTTCTTTAATCTTTAGTAAAGAAGAAAAAAATCCTTTATTCTGATAATCACTTTTGATTAACTCATTTTTAATTCATTTTTTCGCTAGAGAGAGATAATCATATTATATCGGTTTGGGTTTAATGTATGGTAACACTGACGTAATACGTTTAATTGGCTCTATTTTATGCGATTTGCTTCCATAACGGGGCTGCACCCTAAAATCATGTTTTTAATTACTCCCAACAAATATTAAAACATTTTAGCTTGAAAAATAACTACGGATATAAGACCTATAATTTGCATATAGAATAGAATTTTCTTTATTAAAGTGGCCAAGACTCAAAAACTCAAAGAATCGAACAAGATTGTTAGTAAAACTTACGAGTATATTAGTAAGCACAGACACTACTAAACAAAAACACAAGAAATAACGGTTGTTTACCGTTCCCATGAGAGACGGCACAACATTGACCCACGTAAACACAGTCAAGGCGACTCGCGACCATGTTTAAGACACTGTTGGAGCCGCCCCATACCCTGCGCACCAGAAAAGCGCACCTTTTACGCATTTTTGCGTAAAAGCAATCTACATGCGCATTTACGAACATCCCTGACGCACTACAGAAACGGGGCAGCCCTTCCAGTATCCTAAACGCATTATTATATTGAACGCGCAGAGCGCTGTACGAACTTCGCGTATACGTAGCCCACAAGCTGCACGTGTAAAAAGCAGTACAGTAGGCTCGAAAGAGCGCGATTTTAACAGGAAGTGAGCATCGTGCACACCTGCGTCACTGCGTGCCAGCGTGTTCGCTCTAGCGTGCAACGCTCTCCGCTCCCGTTCAATATCATCATCGTCTTTGAGGTTGGGAGTCAATATATGACCAAGATAATAACTAGATTTTGAGACTTTTGGATTTGATGAGGTACCCCACTCGCCAATCTCCTTTTTGGCCAAAGATTTTCGATGACTGTATTTGCCTCGTCTTTAACCGAATCTGGGGTCAACATTTCAGAATCGGTTCTCTATTGTGTTACCTAACTTTTTTATCCATAATCCAAAGTGCCATTTTTTTTGTCCTAATCATCATTTGTCCGAATGATAACTTGCCCGAACGTAATGTCACATAATATCGCGATAAACTTGAAATCCCTAAATATAATATGCCCTAAAGTTCGTCATAAATATGACAATCTATACTAATATAATAAAGCTGAAGAGTTTGTTTGTTTGTTTGGTTGAACGCGCTAATCTCAGGAACTACTGGTTCGAATTGAAAAAATATTTTTGTGCTGGATAGTCCATTTATCGAGGAAGGCTATATAACATCACGCTACGACCAATAGGAGCGGAGCATCAATGGAAAATGATGCAAAAACGGGGAAAAAATATTCCTTTTGAGAACTTTCGTTGCGTACGCTGCGTAAACGGTTAAAGTTACGCAAAAATCATGTATGACGGAATTGTTTCCTTTTAAAAGTTCCAAAAAAAAGTCCACGACAGCATATATCTATCTTTTAAGGTTTACTCACTATAACCTTTTTTATGGTAATCAAATTTCTTCTAAACTAATGCATTATTTGCGAAGGTTTTTTGAAGTGAAAACTTCTTTAGCGGCGCTGTGTACTTTTTTTGGAATGGGTAAAAACTTCTAAATTCGCGTCAGGTCACGTGACCCTGATCGAAAATTCGTAAGACGTAAAACGTAAGACAGCGCCATCTATGCACATCGGGAAGAACTACGAGGGCCTCGCGTACTAACTACGTAGTTCATCCAACAACGACGAGATGGCGCTGAATTGTTTATAAGACGATTCACAAAATACACTCGTAATTGTTCAAGTTTTCACTTCTGTCGGCACTACCGGAGTGCCAGTGTTTTTTTTTATAAACATGATATTATTATTAATCCTTATCAAAATAAATACGTTTCTCATCACAAGTATTTAATTTTGAATAAAACTGCCCTTGACATCATTTGATTTCAACGAATATCTTAGGAGTTGCATATGATAGTTACAAGTAATATATGTAGTTGCATAGTTTACATGTATAAGTATACTCTTAAAGTAATGGAATATATTTTTAACCGACTTCAAAAAAGGAGGAGGTTCTCAATTCGGATGTTTCTATTTTTTTATTTTTTATGTATATTCGGGCACAACTCCCTCATCATATATATTTGCAATTTTTTTTTTTGTTCGACATAGGTTTATTCCGGAATGGTCCCATGTAAATTTCATAAAGATCTGATGATGAGTTTCGAAGACAGACAACGGAACTCTTCAATAAATGCCAGCAAATCAACCGCGATTACTGCTATAGCATAATTATGTATGCATTGTTCACGCTGTAACGTCGCACGTTACATTTTGCACAAATAACCACATAATAACTAAATTAACAACAAAAACACAGCAACACACCAATGTTTACATCATTCAACTGTCAAAGAACCGCTGACGTCAAAATATGACAACCATAGATAATTACAAGTAGTGCGGTAGTAAATAGTAATTACTAAAAGCACAAGATGATCAGCTATCGGGCGCGCGAGTGAGAATTTATTTATGGGCTCGCGTATGTCCCATCTCTATCCAACGCTGCCAACGCGTTTCTTTTCGTTTGACATTAGGAATTTTGGTTTTTCCCGAAGCGGTCACACGTCTCACCAGATTAATTATATCAGTGATTTCACACGTGTCTTAACTCGCCATTATCCGGGCCTAAAAACAATTAAGTACCTAATCGACGTAATTCTCCGCCATCGAGCAATTAAATTCGGTGTGTTTGAAACCCCCATACTGGGTAAGTGTTGGATAGCATTTTCATGAGTATATTTTATGTTCTTTGTCCTTACAGGTTAACTTGGCATGTAGGTATGCTTAATTTTATCTGATTTTATTATACGCTAATTCATGTATTTCATTTCAATCTAATGCCTTCAGCTCAATGCATTTTGACTTTTCGTGCTTCACACTCAAAATGTGCTATCATGCCTTTTTTCACTCTTCTCATTTTGTAAACTCCGTCTGATTGTGACAATCCACCATCACCTTCATTAGCGCACTGTTATTGCTACTCGCTCTGCTTAGCTTGGTGTCGCAATCAGCGGAGTTGACCTTTGGTCATCTCGTGACACGCTGGACGTCATGTTCCAGGGTCCAAAGTTTCGGTTGGAGGAACACCCTCAAGCTCACGGCAGCACTTCAGTGGCTACGCGGCTGGTTCTGTCGTGCGTGCCAATAACGTGCCAGCATCGGACGTCCCACCTGTTGGCCAGACTTGCCACGTGGGCCGAGCTGTGTAACCAACGGTCGGCGCGAACACCTGACGACCGCCACCCCTACGCATCCAGCGTGGCACCTCGCTGCGGTTATCGCCACGCCGGCTATCAGGGCAGTACAGCGCTACCCACGGGGTGGCTCGGGAAATTGTGATCTGTAAACCTACCCACACCTTTTCTTTTAATATAATTTTTATGTTGACAAGGTTGCGTGGTCTTATTTATACATAACCTGCGATTGCGTTGTGACGATAGTGGGAAGCGTTTCCCACTATCGTCACAACGCAATCACACACCATAACATTACGCCTGTACCTTTTGAAGCAGGCAGATGACGTTCAATAGCTTCCTGTCATTGATATTCACATACCAAGTAGTGTTATATGAATTTGTTTGGGGTAGGCAGGTACAACTAAAAAGTGAAAAATAAAAACTTTTTAACAAAAAAAAAACAACCGACTTCCAAAAAAATACTACAAAGTGAAAAATAACTTTAATTTCGAAAGTCGGTGTCAAAAAACGAAAATACAGAACCAACGACACCGACTTCCGAAATTAAAGTTATTTTTCACTTTGAATTTTTTTGGAAGTCGGTTGTTTTTTTTTTTGTAAAAAACTTTTTAGTAGGTTTTTTCCTGAAATTACCACGGGTGAAACGGCGGGGCACAGCTTAGCTTATATATAATTCAAAGCCCTGGCTGACTGATATATCAACGTACAGCCTAAACCCAGTGGTTTAGGCTGTACGTTGATATATCAGTCAGCCAGGGCTTTCAACAACATCCATACCACACACACACACACATACACATCCATATCTGTAATGTCCATACTTTTGGGAAGTGGCACAATTGTTATTGCTTCAGAAGCAGCTGTTTGTATGAGCAGGTGTAAAGGCTATCCGTGTATAATTACATTAAATCATCATTTAACAAGTAGCTCGTTTAGGTATGTCATTAGCAGTAAGTGTAGCAACCCAACCCGCTCTCGTACCGACGGTAATGTAATGAGAGGCGTGTGCAATGCTCGCTGGTTAAAATGATTTATCTTCTAAAAATGTTAATCTCTTTATGTTTGTGTATTTTTGTTTTGCGCTAATTTCGAGCCGCGGCCGAGCAAGGTTGCGATTGAAATCTTGCGAGGAGATTAATTTCCGACGTCTTGATGTTTATCAGGTGTTATGCTGTATATCCAGGGGTAGGAATGAGTCACCCCGTGTCTACTTATGCTTACAATATTTACAAAAGTTTATAATTATGGATGGATCCACTGCAAATAGTCATTTTTAGCGTTCCGTAACCAAAGAGTGCCTACGGGACCATATTACTAAGACGCTGTCTGTCACAGGGCTGTATCTTTTGAACCGTAATAGGTAGACACTTGAAATTTTCATAGAGTATGTACTACTATGGTCGTTATAACAACAAATAATAAAAAAAAAAAAAACACTGGCACTCCGGTAGTGCCGACAGAAGTGAAAACTTGAACAATTACGAGTGTATTTTGTGAATCGTCTTATAAACAAAACACGCGTGTTAAGGTGTGTTCCTTATTTTATAGGGTTTTTTGCAAATCAGGTATGATGACCAAAGTGACTGGTTTATTCTTCTCGTGAAAGGAATTTATTCAGATTTACAAATAAGCACACAGTTATATATCCGTGGTTCAGCGCCATCTCGTCGTTGTTGGATGAACTACGTAGTTAGTACGCGAGGCCCTCGTAGTTCTTCCCGATGTGCATAGATGGCGCTGTCCTCAACAACGCGCGTCTTAAGTTTTACGTCTGACGTTAGTACGCGAGGCCCTCGTAGTTCTTCCCGATGTGCATAGATGGCGCTGTCCTCAACAACGCGCGTCTTTCTTTTTACGTCTGACGTTTTACGTCTTACGAATTTTCGATCAGGGTCACGTGACCTGACGCGAATTTAGAAGTTTTTACCCATTCCAAAAAAAGTACACAGCGCCGCTAAAGAAGTTTTCACTTCAAAATTAAATTAAATATAAAGATGTAACGCCCCCCTACCTATACAAGAAACGTATTTTTTTCCGCGTTTTTAGAAAATGAAATAGTTATTTATGATACTAGTGCGGTAAGTTGGTTTTTAATACAGTTGCTCAAAAAGTGGCGTATTGCAGGGTCGTATATAGCGTTCGGGATGTGGGCTATTACATACTCGTGCTTTTTTTTTACCTTTCCCGAACTCGTGCGTTCTCTTTACCAACTGTCAAAATAATGTCTATTAAAAAGAAAAACCAACCATGAAGTTTTTACTAAAGAAATTCATAGAAGTTTTTATGATTCATGCAAATACGTATATTTCTAAAAAGAAGCTACTAATTTGTTTCAGTATCAGATTTAATGATTTGATTGAATGAGTTAGGTTAGGTTTCATTTCATTTCATCTCATTAAATTTCATTTTCATTTCATATCAATAAAAAAATTCTACTGAAGACTTGGCTCTATGGGCATAGTTCCCTTTGCCTACCAAAATGGGTGAAGAAAAAAAATCGCTGCTTATATTCTACGGTTGGGAGTTTTTGGCGGGATTTCTTCGAGTGAAGTCTAGTTGGCTGTTTTAATTATTCGCAAATTGATTCCTAGTGGATATTGTGATGTAAAATTGGTGTTGTTTTGTATCTCATGTGTCTGCGCAACTGGACAATATGTGGAATCATTGAAACAGACGCGATCCCGGTAAAATGGAGCTGAGAATTTTTTTGTAGTTTTGGCTACCTCAGCGAAGTTTACCGGGAAACTTGATTCGATACATTTGCTGCCAAATACTCCTAATACATTAGAATGTGTACACCCATATTCTAATGTCATGTTAGACTCAAAAAAAAAATAGTAACTGATGACTAGGCAGCATGGTCTCAGACCTTAGCCTTTAAAAAAAAAAAATTTTTTTCAGTAAGTTTCTTTATTAAATTGCTTCATTTTTTCGCAACTGTATTAAAAATAGTCGTTCAGTACACGTGCGAAACCGTCATTGCAACTTGTTCCGACTGTCAACCCTCGCCTTCGGCTGCGCCTCGGCTCAGGTAGACATTTGTCGGAACTCTTTGCGATGACAACCTTTCCGCACTTGTAATGAAATATACTATTTTCGAGCAAATGTGTTGAAATAATATTTTACGGTGGTACGGACCCCTGCGTGCGTGACTCCGACGCGCCCTTGGCCGCTTCGTGTGTGAGTCCAACGCGTCTTTGGCCGCTTCGTGTGTGAGTACTTTTTTTTTTTAGGATGGGAAATCATCCAATGGCCCCTCCCGCTCTGGGTGGAGTGGAAGGAAGTGTCAGACTCTTACTGACTAAAACCCACCCGTGTTCCTTCCTTAGCCCTTTATGTTCCGGGCCAGCGGTAACCTTTTCGGACAATCCCGCTGACCCGGCAGGCTTCGGCCTTGACGGGCCCCTTCACTTGATGCTGACATCTCTTTGAGGCGCGCGTGGAACACGTACGCGCCGTCCGGCACGGGCCTGGTCCTGATCGGACGGTGAGCTACCCATTACTCTCCGCCCGCAGGCCCGCGTCTACGGTGGCCGGGAGTCGTCGCGCGGCTCCCGACGCCCGGAGCGTCTCCCGCGGCGGCTGAGACGGGAGGCTCTTTCCCTCAGCCGTCCCGCCGTCTTCTTCGCTAGCATGACTGCTTCGCAGAAGGAGGTGACTGCCCCCTACTCCCTCTCGCCCCGGACCATGGCTTGAACCAGGGCCGGACGCGAGAGGTCGCCGCCGCTGCCGATCGCCTCTACGAGGACACGGCGGTGCTCCGCCGAAGCGGGGCAGACCTCCACCGTATGCTCCACCGTGTCCTCTGGGCGATCCTGGCAATGGTGACACCCGGGCGTTTGCTCCCGCCTGATGATGTGCAGGAACCTCCCGAAACATCAGTGTCCGGTGAGGACCTGCGTCAGGCGGTAAGTGAGGGCGCCGTGACGCCTCTCTAGCCACTCCTCAAAGAGGGGTCTTATCGCCGCTATCGTGGCGTGCCCTGACGCGCCCTTGTCCGCTTTTTTAAAGATGTTCTGTCCGATTCATTTCAAAGATGTCTGATAAGTAATAACCAAAGATCCTAACTTTTTCACTTAGAAGTTGTGGTATTGTTTTCTTTTACATTGCCATATCTGCAAAGATCAGTGTAAGATCTGAAACTAGTTTAGTATTGCATATTTCCTGGCAGACCGACAAATCCAAGACTTACATGTAATCTATGTGTCTGCAGTGAATGTATATCAAGGTATTGCAATAAAATAAAAGTGCGGCTCTGTGTTCAGCGGCCAGCTATCATGAAGAAATAAATGGAATGGCAATAATAATTGTGAAACAATAACCGTAAGTGTTGGCATGGATCGTGAGCACGGCAATCTGGCTGAGTAGGCGTTTCGTCCGATCCGGTCGAAACAGGAATTTCATTATTATTAATATTTTTGAGTGGTATTCCGGACTATACTTTTTTTTAAGCAAATTTTGTACATTTAGCCTCCACGTATCGTCTCCATTAGTCGATATTCTTTTGTTCCAGTAGCATTTGGAAAGATATTGCGTATGTATTATACTAGGCAGAGTGACAAGGATCTTTTGGCGCTTGAACGACACTAACAGCGTCGTTGTAAACATTTTCGTTAGTTCGGCTTTCAAGTTCAACATGCGTCGTCCTGTGCACCACCCGGTACTCCGGTACTCCTCAGTTCGCGGGTGAACGTGGACCTCCATTGGTTACTATACTCTAATAGGCAATCATAAAAAGCATAAACACAGATATGATTTGTTGTAAATTAATAATGGGGTGAGACAGCGAAGGATATAATATTATAATAATAAAAAAACACGAAGTATTTATTAAAATTTGACTTCCTTACATTTCTAGTTTGTTTTTATTTAATTCATAACTCATTTGCTGCATCTCAGTTGCTGGTGGTTTAAGTCATTTACACCTAATAAATAATAAATCGTTTATTTCTTAACTAGCGACCCGCCCCGGCTTCGCACGGAAACATTATTATTATTATACATATAAACCTTCCTCTTGAATCACTCTATCTATTAAAAAAAACCGCATCAAAATCCGTTGCGTAGTTTCAAAGATTTAAGCATACAAAGGGACATAGGGACAGATAAAGCGACTTTGTTTTATACTATGTAGTGATTCAAAATTACAATATGGAGGTATCGTTGGTCCCAAACTAGGCACGGCCTCTGTCTTGGGCACCATTACATAGGTACAGCATCTTGATAATTTTCATACAAAATAAATAGGTATAGTAAAGTTGAGATTGGCTAGAGTTAAGCTAGTTAGCCTCATCGGGACTACAAGACTAAAAGACCTAATTCAATGCATTTTTTTAACAACCGTGTTGATAGATCCGTAATGTTTGCTCAAGAAATTAGGCAATAATCAAAACTTACCTACCTAGTTTGTATTTTAGCGAACAGGTGGAGATACCGATCTACAGCGATCAATGAATCGGTCGGCTCAGTGAGTCATATAAAGCAACAAATAATCTTAAAAACTGTCCACTTCATCATGATAATAAAAAAGAAACAATAGCTTTTTAGGAAAATGTGTCGAAACTGACTTCGCACCGTTCAGATGGTCGATACTCGCTACTTGCGACTATCTACACCACACAACTAATACATACGATAAATACGGTACGGTATGTTTGTACGTTGTTATTAGAATACCTACTGGCTATCTAACACCGGTGCGTAATGTGGCGTAAGGCAAGTCTCGCAATGAGGCTCCTCTCAAATGAAGTAATGTCGTATAATGTTTCATTAGCATCAACCTTATTAGTCCGCGGAGTCGAACCGACGACAACTGTGTTGACGAGCTCACCTTGCGACACCCTCCTCATACTGAGGGGTTGGCAAAGTGTGGTTGTGTTCAACATATGTATTTGTTGTTGCACTGAGAAATTTCTAATAACTTTTTCTTTGTTGACCCTTAAATCCTCCCACCTCCTCACCCCCTTATTAATAAACACTGAGTAAAAATACATCCATTATGATCTCCGTATGGCATTTAACGGGGTTTAAGTTTGGCTTTGCTTGAAAAATTAATAAGGGCAGTGCACTGTCTGCTTGCAAAACGATTGATCTAATAATGGTATAATCTAATACTAATATACATAATCATAAATCTTTATTTATCTCAACATCAAATTACAGGCACTGTTTAATATAATGCACAATTTTAAATAGAGAAAGGTGTTTGCGATACTTTGTGGAGGGTCCTGAGTTACAGATCGTCCGACTCCATGGCCGGCTGTACTCGGCGCTGTGGTCCTATCTACGTTACCACGTAATGCTACCGCATAGCGGGTATTGCACCATCCCATGACGTTGGAGGATTACTAGAAATCGTAATAATAATAAAAAACCGGCCAAGTGCGTGTCGGACCACGCACAATGAAGAGTTCCGTAGTTGGGCATTTATTGTTCTCCCATACATCGATATAAGTCAAAAAATAATAATAGATAAAACTACAAATTAACGATTTTCGGACTTTTTCCTTTACTTGTGCTATGAGACTGGGCTTCTTGCCAGGTCATCGGGAAGTAGGTACCACCCTATAGGGTTTGATTTATTTGCGAATATCAAAAATATGACGCATAAATAGCCATATTTTTTATTGCGCTTACTTAGGAGTTTGATTTTTTTAGAGCTCCAAGGGACCGTATTTGATATTAATATCAACTTGATATCTCCACGCGTTCCTGCCTTGACAGACTGACAGACAGACGAACAACGATGTGATCCTATGAGGGTTCCATTTTTTCCTTTTGATAAATGATTTTATTTTTGTAAGTAGTTTTGCACAAACGCTTTTACAGGTCAATCATATATTTTTTAAACTAGATGAGGTCGGCGTTTCCTATCTAATGGGGTACGGAACCCTAAAAATATTATGCTGCTATCAATTCAGCGCATCGCAGTCCTCTGCTGAGCGTGGGGCTCTCCCAAGTTATGCTACAATACCTGTTGTTCAGCCTTCAACATCTATCCTGGCCCAGACGACGAAAGGGCGAAAGCCCAGCTGCCGACAGAGAACTGCCTTATTTTTTTTTGCAATTTTTTGCAATAAAGAAATAGCGGTTACAATGTAATCTCACCAACGCACCCCTCATGCTATTTGTTGCTCATTACTATTAAGTCAATCCAAATGTTATCTGTGGAAGATCGCTTCTGGCGGTACGACCGTCTATTTGAACACCCCATGTAGTATGAACTCTTATAGGTTTTTATTTGGATTTAGTTATGGTGTACATTACAGAGCATTCTGTCTATCTTTTAGTTGGTTTTGTACTACACTTCACTTCAGACTTTGTCTCACATTTTCCCCTTTTATGGTACAACATGTATTTGACGATGTGTTTATAATATGTTTTAATAACATATACATAACATACTACTGTATCCCTGATGGGTCAGTCAGTGGTGTCTTTAAAATATGTGGCAACTTTCAATTTTTTTTATAATTCAATTTAGATTTCAGAGAATTATACCACCCACCACCACAGCGCCACACCACCACCGCACCCACTTCCTGGAGAATGATCTACTAATCTTGGATATAACCTCTATGGTTTATAGCTATTATGCCAAAATTATTTATGGTTGAACATCGCGAAATTAATCTAAATATCAAATAAATCATAATAACGTAAGTTGTATTAAAAGATATTTATTAAAAAAATAACATTTTCCGTTGACATCGACTAGAGTGTTCACCACCAGCCACCGCTGGAGTGACCACCGGAGGATCCGCCGCCGTATCCACCCGAGGATCCGCCGCTGTATCCGCCAGAGGATCCTCCGCTGAATCCGCCAGAGGATCCTCCGCTGAATCCGCCGCCGGAGACGGGCACGACTTGGTTGACTGTAATGACCTGCGGCACGGAGACCACCTTGCGAACGTTGACGACCTGCGGCACGGTGATCTCGCGCTGCACGTTCACCACCTTCTTGACGGAGACCACCTGCGTGGCGGGCCCGGAGTAGCCGCCGGAGGAGCCGCCGGAGTAGCCGCCGGAGAAGCCGCCGGAGGAGCCGCCGGAGTAGCCGCCGGAGGAGCCGCCGGATAAGCCGCCGCTCCAGCCACTGCTGAAGCCACGCTTCTCGCGCACCGCGGCGCCCGCTGCCAGAGCCACCAGCGCGAACAGGACGATCTGGAATTACACATACATTATTACCCCATGTCAAGTAGAGCTGATAACAAGCTAAAGGATCTGGTATGTTCAAAACTCTCAGCTAACTGTAAAACTTATCGAACACTGCGAGTGCCGCAAGAGGAGCTTTTTCACTGAACTTTGCATTATTAGATATTTAGGATATAATTTTTTAATGTTTGATTAACTCACGAAGGCTTTCATGTTGTTGTTGAAGTGGGTGGTTTTTGTGTGATGCGTGTACCGCGCTCCCGACTTATATATACGTCGCGCACGCTGCGCTGACGCAACGCGTCCTCGACAGACGCAGCGACTCGTGCTCGTGGCGGTTCAGTAACACTTTCCTGTCGATGTCTAGTAATGTCCTGTTATGATAGTTGTAAAGGTAATTATAAATAAATAAATAATAAGATGAGATGAACACAACTCCACAGGGTGACAGTGGCAATGACGCGCAACCTAGTACCATGGATTGAGTACATGATACTTCAAAATGGTTGAGCTGAATGGTGCTGATTTATGCGTCATGTTCGTGAACGGACGCCGTCAGTTGGGGCTGGTCATCACTTAGCTGCCTCGGCTTATTTTTAATTATTTTATTTTTGGATTTTTGTTTGTTAAGTACTATTTGTTGTACACTGGACGCTTTTAACGTGTACGTCTGTCTTAATTTTTTACATCGTCCTCACATTGTATAATTTTAAAATCAAAAGTAATGATTTAAATAATATTTTTGTAAAATATAATTTAAAAAGAGTGTCCATGGAGGTTCTTGCCCGTTCTTTTCCATAGGTACCTACGCTTTGGAATGGGAAACTAGCTTCATATTTTCTGACTGACCGACTTCTTGACAATTCAAAAGTGCCTGTAAATGGTTTAATTGAAATAAATGCTTTGAGTTTGATTCTGAAGCCCCTGCGGTGAAAATGTTCGCCGGATATTAACAAAACAAATTGTTGTTTCATATATTTTGACCGCGTAGGTATTGCACTTTTCTATGAAACCGCAGTATTTTTTTTTATAACCGACGTGTACGATATTTTTATAACCGACGTGTACGATATTTTTATAACCGACGTGTACGATATTTCTATGTCTAGAATCATGTGCTGAATCCATGGTTGCAGTTAGCGCGTCGATGTCCGGCCACTCTGTATATAAGTTATAAGTATATATAAGTTACTTGTATGATGTTGATTACAAGTTTCAGATCATATGGTCTCAATGTCAGATTTCGAAATACGTAAAGCATTTTATAAATTAGCCTTAAAAAAATCGTTATTCCATTTTTTTTTAGAAAATTACAGTTTTCTTCGAACTTTTGCCAGTTGTTAGGAGGAGGAGGCCTCCGTTCAGGTCGGAAGGTAGCTGAACGCTCAACTCTGCATCATCCTCTTTCATAGCCTTTTTTGTTACACTATTTTTAAATTTGTATTATGTTTCAATTACGAAGGATTATGCCATTAGTGTTACATATTAAATTATGTATCTTCATTAGCGAACGTTAAATAATATCTCAAACTTGACTTTGAATGCTGTTTTGCACATAATATTTCTCAGGTAGGTATCTGATTTGCAGGTTTTGTAATAGAGTTATATGAATGGTGACCTTCGTTCCACTTGTAATAGAGTTATATGAGTGGTGACCTCCGTACCACTTGTAGATGAAAGTACTTGTATACCTACTGTTAGCTTTTCACTAACTGTCTTAGCTTTCGTATCTGAATAAAGCTTTTAAATAATGTAATTTTTCTCATTATGTCTCCGTCACAACCCATTGGGAACAGCTACAAACAATTTTAAGGTATCCCAAAAAATTGTCACAACTCTGTGGGTTGGTTGCATAACAATCTCTTTAATTTTGGAAAGCTAATGATACGGAGTTGACGCTTAAAGTCAAACAGCGATCAGATTATAAGCTCTTTGATTCAGATGGTACGGCACCCGAATAGCTCTACGAAGCAATTGTACGGCACCCGAATAGATCTACGAAGCAATTGTACGGCACCCGAATAGCTCTACGAAGCAATTGTACGGCACCCGAATAGCTCTACGAAGCAATTGTACGGCACCCGAATAGATCTATGAAGTAGTCAGCAGTCAGCATGCGTGTCAGGAGCAGTGGCGGCCACTGGTAACGGCCGCCACTTACGAGTTGTTGTAGATCTTTGTTGTGTAGGAAAAACTCTGATGCATATTTAGAACAAAGTTCTGTGTGAACTTTGTTCTAAATATGCATCAGAGCTTTTTGAGAGTTTTTTGCACAGCTCAAAAATACTTCTAACGGTTTTATTGATGATAATGAAAACCTCGAAGAACGTCAATAACGGACTTTTTCAGACAGTTTTTATCTTCCCCTTTAAAAAACATTTATTGCAATCACGAATTTTCACTGCACGGCCACTGAATGCTACTCCTCTATTCTACCTACACCACAGAAATGCTTCTGGTTTGATGATATTTATCCTTGACCTCGACTGGGAAACGATAAAAGCACAATATCATTTTTTTTCACACAAAATTCACTACAATTTTAGCATTGCATGCATAATTTTGCTCATGTATTAGTTATCCTGAGTAGGTACCTGTTACGTATACTGAAACTACATCTTCATCATCCTAATGCAGAGTGAGTCTGTTCTGTTCTGTCTATTATCACAGATTGATTTTTGTGTTCAGTTTGACTTCTCCACGTAGCTGGGTAGTTCAGGTACGTAGATACATTTAAATCAGTTTTATTCCGTAGATCAGTGCTGATAATAATAAAAATTGAATTTTCTCAAACATGCTTGGAAATTTGAACATTATTTTGACAACCTTCTTCCAGATAAATCGAAATTGCTGTACTGGCCGAAAATTTAAATTTCTTACATGCGAGCAGCGGCCGGCAAAAGTTGTATGAAAATCCATATCTGACGTAGTTTAGCGGCCAAATAAATTACATATAAACTGTCGCACCACTGACTCCCAAGATACAGGCAAATGCCTACTTTGGGGGTCACAGTCTACTCTATTCCTGTACAAATTGTGACTAATAAATTAATTTGAATAACTATGAATATCAGCTGTCGTGTAATTTAAAAATAGAATGATCTTTTACTCCGAAACATGGCAACCAAGGAGGTAACTTATCGAAGGTTTAGTTACGAACTGGCTTGCAAATAGAAAGCTGTTTATTGAAAAAAAAAAACAAATGAACACTTTACCGCAGGAAAAATTATTGTTGTTCGTTGTTCGTCATTGATTTTGAAAAGTAAATTGTATTTAACAAAATGAGTTCAAGTGAAGACAATGAGTGTGATAAACTTACTTTAACGCCACCTGAAATTCAGGAGGTGGCAAGAGCCGTAATAGAAAACATGTTACCGCCAAAACCGAAAGAAAAATTTTTTTAACCAACTTCAAAAAGGAGGAAGTTATCAATTCGGATGTTTATATATTTTTTATGTATGTTCGGGTATAACTCCCTCATATATAGACGGATTTGCAAAATTTTTTGTTCGAACGAGGTTTATTCCGAAACGGTCCCATTTTAATTTCGTAAAGATCTGATGAGGAGTTTCGGAGACAGACAACGGAACTCTTCATAAATGCCAGCAAATCAACCGCGTTTGCTGCTATAGCTTAAGTATGCATTGTTTAAGTACTACATAACATCACGCCTGTACCCTTTAAAGGGGTAGGCAGATGTGTTCAATAGCTTCCTGTCACTGATATTTACATAACAAGTAGTGATAAATTAATTTGTTTGGGTTAGGTAGGTATTACAACTAAAAAGTGAAAAACAAAAACTTTTTTATAAAAAAAAACAACCGACTTCCAAAAAAAAACACTACAAAGTGATAAATAACTTTAATTTCGAATGTCGGTGTCAAAAACCGAAAATACAGAACAAACGACACCGACTTTCGAAATTAAAGTTATTTTTCACTTTGTAGTGTTTTTTTTGGAAGTCGGTTGCTTTTTGTTTTGTAAAAAAGTTTTTCAAATAAAAAGTTCTGCCTACGTGCTACTTAGTTTTAATTTTTTCGCATTATTTGAGAAAAGTACTATACAAGCCTTGGCCACAACAGCTAGGCATTGATGGACTTACGTATGTGTGCCGACTGCCGAGGCGAAACGGTCGCCTAGCAATGCCTCTTTTGCTGGCCGCTGCAGTAATGTACTATTGCATTATAATAAAAATTGGACGGTGAAATTCAGCACATAGGTTAGTTTCCGTATTTAACGAGAAGTAAAGTTGCACAATAAAATGATAAAGTCTGATTACAGTAAAAAAATATTTATTAAATAAATAACATTTTCCGTTGACGTCGACTAAAGTGTTCACCACCAGCCACCGCTGGAGTGACCGCCGGAGGATCCGCCGCCGTATCCGCCAGAGGATCCGCCGCTGAATCCGCCAGAGGATCCGCCGCTGAATCCGCCAGAGGATCCGCCGCTGAATCCGCCGCCGGAGACGGGCACGACTTGGTTGACTGTGATGACCTGCGGCACGGAGACTACCTTGCGCACGTTGACGACCTGCGGCACGGTGATCTCGCGCTGCACGTTCACCACCTTTTTGACGGAGACCACCTGCGTGGCGGGCACGGAGTAGCCGCCGGAGGAGCCGCCGGAGGAGCCGCCGGAGTAGCCGCCGGAGGAGCCGCCGGAGTAGCCGCCGCTCCAGCCCGAGCCGAGCGAGCTGGCACCGCTCCAGCCGCTACTGAAGCCTCGCTTCTCGCGCACCTCGGCGCCCGCCGCCAGAGCCACCAGCGCGCACAGGACGATCTGGAATTACACATACATTATAACACCATGTCAAGTAGAGCTGACAACAAGCTAAAGGATCTGGTATGTTCATAACTCTCAGCTAACTGTAAAACTTATAGAACACTGCGAGTGCCGCAAGAGGAGCTTTTTCACTGAACTTTGCGTTAAGTATATTAGTTATTTAGGACATAATTTTTTTAATATTTGATTAACTCACGAAGGCTTTCATATTGTTGTTGTAGTGGGTGGTTATCATGTGATGCGTGTGCCGCGCTCCCGATGTATATATAAGTCGCGCGCGCTGTGCTGACGCAACGCGTCCTCGACAGACGCAGCTCTCTGAGACCGACCAGTACGCGTCGCGGTACACTACCTTGTTGATACCGAGTCGTTAAAAGAAAGGTAGTCGTCAAAGATAAGCTACATCCTTTCTAAGGGCAAATTAAGTGTAGGTAATGATCACAAAAATATTGAAGCAATTTGTCGGCAGATTTTCTTTCGGACTTTCAATCTTCGTGAAACATTATTTAGGTAGTACATGCAACGTTTCATTTTGCTAGAACGTATTGTGAACTACTAAATGTTCGTCTCTGTAAAATAACGTCACTTGAAAGTGTAGTTGTCTAGGATATCAAGCACATCGATAAGATCTCATTCGTCCTCTCATAACTTTAATACTTAGAGTACTTTATGGAATTGTTATCGAAGTGAAATCATTAAACTTTTGCCAGAACCTGGAGTGTGATGGTCACGTATACTATGTATATTGTTTCGTTTATTAATGTTATGTTCGATGAACTTTATTGTAATTACTATGTACAAGTATACATATAATATTGGTACTAAAAATCTTTTTCTCTAGATGAAATTAAAAGGATTTCACTTTAGAACATTTTTTTTTAATATTGTATGAAGTTTGAATAAACTAGGTAGATATTGTTTTTCTTTTTTAACGAATCATTTACTTGAATAAAATTTCATTTCGGATGTAAATAACATTAACGGACACAAAACTAAAACTGTCCACCCGCAAAATTAATAATCAGCGTGGTCATTTAATTAGTTGGCTGACTTCTCACGCTACGGATTTAGTTTTTCTTTGGATGTTCTGCGGACTTTTGCCGGAAGTAGTCGGTGTTATTGACCTTCTCGGCTGCACTTCTAGACAGATTAATAAGTACTGTTGGTTATCTTCTTACATTTCTATTATCATTGCAGTAACAAACATCTTATAACTCAGTGGTTCTGGAATAAATAGAAAACTGAATAGAATCCTGGTTGGGATACATTATTAATAATAATATTTTTATTTTCAGAAAATAAACACATTTAGGGTTCACAAAAACAATTTTTCAACTAAAAATTAACATTAAGAAAAAGTGTATCGTTGGTGACTGTACTAATGAATGAAAATCATTGTATCGCAGACACCAGCGCCTTCCAAGATAGGTTACATAATAAATTAAAAATTCGAACGTGTTATAAAGTGAACTCGTAAAAAATATGTGGAAATAAAATAAACAGTGAAAGTAAATTAAAAATAATAAAATCAATTAATATTATAAACTAAAATTAAATTAAAATTAAAATCAAGCTACTTATTTACTAGGGTAATATTTATACGTGTACGAGCAAGAGGGTGCGTGTACGTGTACAGGTGAGTGATTTTGCATATATGTATGAGTGTATGTGTGAATGTATGTGAGAGTGGATGTGTGAGTGTGTGAAATGTGTAAGTGAGTGTATGTATGCGTCTGTTATTGAGATTCATCTATTGGATTGGTTTGAGAAGATCTTCAGTCTCCCGGTAATTTAACTTTAGTAAGAGGATTTGTAATTCTTTTTTGCACTTGTTGAAGTGAAAACTTCTTTAGCGGCGCTGTGTACTTTTTTGGAATGGGTAAAAACTTCTAAATTCACGTCAGGTCACGTGACCCTGATCGAAAATTCGTAAGACGTAAAACGTCAGACGTAAAACGTAAGACGCGCGTTGTTGAGGACAGCGCCATCTATGCACATCGGGAAGAACTACGAGGGCCTCGCGTACTAACGTCAGACGTAAAACTTAAGACGCGCGTTGTTGAGGACAGCGCCATCTATGCACATCGGGAAGAACTACGAGGGCCTCGCGTACTAACTACGTAGTTCATCCAACAACGACGAGATGGCGCTGAACCACGGAGAAGTCTATCCTGTGTGCTTATTTGTAAATCTGAATAAATTCCTTTCACGAGAAGAATAAACCAGTCACTTTGGTCATCATACCTGATTTGCAAAAAACCCTATAAAATAAGGAACACACCTTAACACGCGTGTTTTGTTTATAAGACGATTCACAAAATACACTCGTAATTGTTCAAGTTTTCACTTCTGTCGGCACTACCGGAGTGCCAGTGTTTTTTTTTTTTGGTAAGTTATGTACGTATGCTATTTTGTTAATACGGTTGTAGAGACGAGAACCATTTACATAAAAATTTCTACTGGCGAGAGCAGTTCTATGCGGTTGAATTTCGCACACTATGTCCTTCCTGCGCTTGTTGTTCCAATTATATGGGATTGTAGCATGCTTACGAAGAACGGTCTGAAGCACATAGAGCTGCCTTACTGTGAGTACAGAGCATTGTTGGTACAAAGTTACAGTCGGATACCTAATAGGCTTCTTTAAAAGCACTTTTAGGACCGCCCTTTGAGCTCTCTCCACTCGCAGCATAGCAGTAGCAAACGTGCCTCCCCACGCCGGTATACAGTACATTAGTATCGATTGTGCTAAGGAAAAGTAAACTAATTTTAGTGTCTCCAGGTCAGCAGAAGATCTTAATTTTTTGAAAATGTACAGAAGTTTTCTTGTACGGGAAACTATATTATCTATATGCTTGTCCCAGCTAAAACGGGAGTCGATTTGCACTCCCAGATATCTCATTTCGGTTGTGCGTATGAGAGGTAGGCAGTCACAATTAGGACTAGAGTGACGACAAGTGTGAGCAATAATTTTTAGTGAGTCCGATGGTTGAGACGCAGAAGAACCAGAAAAAGTTATAAATTTTGTTTTAAGTGCGTTAAGGGTTAGCAGGTTATCGTTTAGCCAGGATATTACGATCGACAGGGCCTTTTCAGTTTCCTTATAGGCTAGCTGCCAGTCTTCGGCATGCACAACCAACGCCGTGTCATCTGCATATGTGATAAATCTACAGTTGTTAATTGCCAGTTGACACAGGTCGTTGATGTATACCAAAAATAAGGTGGGACTAAGCACACTACCTTGTGGGACTCCATATGTGAGAAATTCTTCATTGCTGGTGTAAATTCCAACCCTGACAGACTGACTGCGTTCAGTGAGGTAACTACGAAAAATTTCTAGGACCGTGCCCCTAACGCCTACTGCTTCCAGCTTCTTCAGAAGGGTGGGAACTGAAACCGCGTCGAAAGCTTTCGAAAGGTCCAAAAATACTGCTATGGTTTTTAGTTTATTATCTAAAGACTGAATGACAGTTGTTGTTAAATCTATTACAGCGTCTTCAGTTGACTTACCTTTAATAAAACCGTATTATTATTGTTTTTTAGGGTTCCGTACCTCAAAAGGAAAAAACGGAACCCTTATAGGATCACTTTGTTGTCCGTCTGTCCGTCCGTCCGTCTGTCAAGACCCTTTTTCTCAGGAACGCGTGGAGGTATGAAGCTGAAATTTATATCAATTACTCAGGTCTACTGTCCCTTGAAGCTGTGAAAAAATCAAACTTCTAAGCCAATGCAATCAAAAGATACAGCCGTTTATGCCGCAAATTTTCGACACTTGCAAGGGAATCAAAACCTACAGGGTGCTTCCCGTGAACTCAGAATCTTGAAATTTGGTACGAAGCAACGTCTTATAGCATAGATAAAGGAAAAATTACGAAAACCATAAATTTTTAGTTACATCACATAATATATTTTTTTTTAATAATTTTAAACTTACTACCCATTTCCTCATAAACGCGTAGAGGTATTAAATTGAAATTCATACCAAATACTCAGGTCTATAATACCTTTAAGCTGTAACAAAATCAAACTTCTATGTCAACGCAATCAAAAGAAACAGCAATTTAAGCTGCATATTTTGAAACTCGCAAGTACTCGCAAGGGAATCAAAACCTAAAGGGTACTTCCAGTCGACCTAGAATCTTGAAATTTGGCATGAAGCAACGTTTTATAGCACACATAAAGGAAAAATTCCGAAAACCTTAAATTTTTTTTTTTTTTTTGTAATGTTCAATGTGGTACTATTCATAACTTTTTCAGTCACCATTTACAGGTCTGGTTCAAATTTAATACTTAATTAATATTTTTGAACCAGATTTCTAAATAGTGACTAAAAAACTTAGTAAATAAATAACTTTAATAAAAGAACTTTCGCAAGTCTGCTGCAAGGCTAGTATAAGTGTTTCAGTTATATTATAGATAAATGATATGTGTTAATATAAAATAAAGGATTACTTAAACGATAAAGAGATCTTTGTCTTAAATTTATGCTCCTCCATCTTTCCCCATTGTAATGTTATGAATTTCATTTTGCAATAAAAATACCATAGTAATATGACTCGATTGTCGTAATGAACGAACTTTGTAAACCTTGCAGGTTTGTACGGAACCCTCGGTGCGCGAGTCCGACTCGCACTTGGCCGGTTTTTTTTTTATTTCCGGCAAATCATTTTGATGCAGATTTGCTGGCGAGTCATAATGACGTAAATCATCATTAAATTAGTTATTGTGTGTTACTGATAATGATTTTACCAAATTCATTGATTCGGATGTACCTACAAAAACATGCTTCACAAAAACCGGTTCCGTTCATTGTGACTATAGTTTTGTAAATGCTCAAACTCAAAGCATTTATTTTAAACTAGCTGCGCCCCGCGGTTTCACCCGCGTCATTGTCGATCCCGTGGGAATATCGGGATAAAAAGTAGCCTATAAATGTTAATCCAGGGTGTCAGCTACCTCCATACAAAATTTTATCAAAATTAGTTCAGCCGTTTGAGCGTGAAGAAGTGACAAAAATATAAACACACACCCACACACAATCAACAAATTTCGCCTTTATAATATTAGTGTGATAAAAGAATTACAGGCACCTTTGAATTTGTCAAGGAGTCGTTCAGACAGAAAGATGAAGCTAGTTGCCTATTCCAAATCTTATCAGGTACCTATCCAGGAGAAGAACGAGCAAGAAACTGCATAATTGTAACGAAATGTAAACATTTTCGGATCGGTGTGTGTAGTTACTGTGGTGTTAAATGTATAATGTATATCATACCGGAATCATTCCACCACAGATTATCATCATTTACTCATAAGTATACTTTTGCTTGGATCAAACTGTTTACATTTTCATTGGCTCCATCGCACTCATGTGCATCTTAGCTTCAGAATGGCATAACCTGCTGGAATCTGTGTTGCTGAGCTGTATTAGAACTACGTATTGGGTTTGCAATTAAGATAAAACTCATTATAGTAGGTAATTTGATTCATCATTATATAATACATTTTTATGAAAAACTGTATGGCTTCCATTGCAGGCTAAGATGAGGAATACATTTTAGACCACAACCCTCTAAGTTCATAATTATAATCCTACAAATTGATATTTCATGGAAATAGTCCTTTACTAGTGATATAAGAACTTAGAGGGTTGTATTGATGATTTTAATGATTATAAATCTGTAAATACACACTTGTTACGCTCGCAAATCGTATTTTCTTCAACTTACAACCGGACACTGACCTGCGAATTGAAAAACACATAAGAAAATTTTAATTTTGCGGGCTACTCTGGCGCTTCCGACTTATTGACTTGGTTTGCAAAGTTAGGTATAGCAAGGATATATTAGGGTTTGAATTAGTCGTCCTATTGGTAAATGAGTGCACCAGTGTTATGTGTAGGTATGATTGAAAGTCTTAAAATAAGTATTTGGAGATATTATAATTTATTGATTTATTTCGAATACAACCTCGAGAGATATTAGGTCTAAATTCACTACGCGTTGTAATCGCGAAAATAATGAATTTAATTGTGTGGCCTATTTAATTTAAATAGGTACTAAAAGTAACGTTCTTCTGGCATTAAATAGGTAATAAGGTGTATCATGAAATGTGTGTCCAAAAATTAAGTGGAACAAAATGTAGATATTTCACACAAGTCAGAAGAACTTACCAGTCAGAAATTCGTCAGTGCTGTATTACTATATAATAGGCTTTCTCTTTCTTCTTCTCGAAGGCTTTTTAATCCACTTCTTCTGTTAATAATGTTAATTGTAAGTTCAGCGTTGACGTTGAGACACCGACCAAAATATGACAAAATCAGTTTCTTGTATTGGATCGTAAAGTAATCCACTTACTCGTATATCAGTCTAACTTTAAATAAATAGGAAATAAATCATAATAACGTAAGTTGTATTAAAATAATATGTTTATTAAATAAATAAAATTTTCCGTTGACATCGACTAGAGTGTTCACCACCAACCACCGCCGGAGGATCCGCCGCCGTATCCACCGGAGGATCCGCCGCCGTATCCACCAGAGGATCCGCCGCTGTATCCGCCAGAAGATCCGCCGCTGAATCCACCGCCGGAGACGGGCACGACTTGGTTGACTGTGATGACCTGCGGCACGGAGACTACCTTGCGCACGTTGACGACCTGCGGCACGGTGATCTCGCGCTGCACGTTCACCACCTTCTTGACGGAGACCACCTGGGTGGCGGGCACGGAGTAGCCGCCGGAGGAGACGCCGGAGGAGCCGCCGGAGTAGCCGCCGGAGAAGCCGCCGGAGGAGCCGCCGGAGTAGCCGCCGGAGGAGCCGCCGGATAAGCCGCCGCTCCAGCCGCTGCTGTAGCCGCGCTTCTCGCGCACCGCGGCGCCCGCCGCCAGAGCCACAAGCGCGCACAGGACGATCTGGAATTACACATACATTATTACACCATGTCAAGTAGAGCTGACAACAAGCAAAAGGATCTGGTATGTTCACAACTCTCAGCTAACTGTAAAACTTATAGAACACTGCGAGTGCCGCAAGAGAAGCTTTTTCACTGAACTTTGCGTTAAGTATTAGTTATTTAGGATATATTTTTTTTAATATTTGATTAACTCACGAAGGCTTTCATATTGTTGTTGTAGTGGGTGGTTATCGTGTGATGAGTGTGCCGCGCTCCCGACGTATATATAAGTCGCGCGCGCTGTGCTGACGCAATGCGTCCTCGACAGACGCAGCTCTCTGAAACCGACTAGTACGCGTCGCGGTAAACTTCCTTGTTGATACCGAGTCGTTAAAAGAAAGGTAGTCGTCAAAGATAAGCTACATCCTTTCTAAGGGCAAATTAAGTGTAGGTAATGATCACGAAAATATTGAAGCAATTTGTCGGCAGATTCTCGTTCGGACTTTCAATCTTCGTGAACCATTATTTAGGTAGGTATGTACATAAGCAACGTTTCATGATCCTAGAACGTATTGTGAACTACTAAATGTTCGTCTCTGTAAAACAACGTCACTTGAAAGTGTAGGTGTCTAGGATATCAAGCACATCGATAAGATCTCATTCATCCTCTCATAACTTTAATACTTAGAGTACTTTATGGAATTGTTATCGAAGTGAAATCATTAAACTTTTGCCAGCACCTGGAGTGTGATGGTCACGTATACTATATTGTTTCGTTTATTAATGTCATGTTCGATGAACTTTATTGTAATTACTATGTACAAGTATACATATAATATTGGTACTAAAAATCTTTTTCTCCAGATGAAATTAAAAGGATTTCACTTTAGATTTTTTTTTTTTAATATTGTATGAAGTTTGAATAAACTAGGTAGATATTGTTTTTCTTTTTTAACGAATCATTTACTTGAATAAAATTTAATTTCGGATGTAAATAACATTAACGGACACAAAACTAAAACTGTCCACCCGCAAAATTAATAATCAGCGTGGTCATTTAATTAGTTGGCTGACTTCTCACGCTACGGATTTAGTTTTTCTTTGGATGTTCTGCGGACTTTTGCCGGAAGTAGTCGGTGTTATTGACCTTCTCGGCTGCACTTCTAAACAGATTAATAAGTACTGTTGGTTATCTTCTTACATTTCTATTATCATTGCAGTAACAAACATCTTATAACTCAGTGGTTCTGGAATAAATAGAAAACTGAATAGAATCCTGGTTAGGATACATTATTATTGTTTTTTTTTTATTTCCGGCAAATCATTTACGAAAGCTTTCGACAGGTCCAAAAATACTGCTATGGTTTTTAGTTTATTATCTAAAGACTGAATGACAGTTGTTGTTAAATCTATTACAGCGTCTTCAGTTGACTTACCTGTAATAAAACCGTATTATTATTGTTTTTTTTTTTATTTCCGGCAAATCATTTTGATGCAGATTTGCTGGCGAGTCATAATGACGTAAATCATCATTAAATTAGTTGTTGTGTGTTACTGATAATGATTTTACCAAATCCATTGATTCGGATGTACAAAAACATGCTTCACAAAAACCGGTTCCGTTCATTGTGACTATAGTTTTGTAAATGCTCAAACTCAAAGCATTTATTTTAAACTAGCTGCGCCCCGCGGTTTCACCCGCGTCATTGTCGATCCCGTGGGAATATCGGGATAAAAAGTAACCTATATGTTAATCCAGGGTGTCAGCTACCTCCATACAAAATTTTATCAAAATTAGTTCAGCCGTTTGAGCGTGAAGAAGTGACAAAAATATAAACACACACCCACACACACTCACAAATTTTCGCCTTTATAATATTAGTGTGATAAAAGAATTACAGGCACCTTTGAATTTGTCAAGGAGTCGTTCAGACAGAAAGATGAAGCTAGTTGCCTATTCCAAATCTTATCAGGTACCTATCCAGGAGAAGAACGAGCAAGAAACTGCATAATTGTAACGGAATGTAAACATTTTCGGATCGGTGTGTTAGTTACAGTGGTGTTAAATGTATAATGTATATCATACCGGAATCATTGCACCACAAATTATCATCATTAACTCATAAGTATACTTTTGCTTGGATCAAACTGTTTACATTTTCATTGGCTCCATCGCACTCATGTGCATCTTAGCTTCAGAATGGCATAACCTGCTGGAATCTGTGTTACTGAGCTGTATTAGAACTACGTATTGGGTTTGCAATTAAGATAAAACTCATTATAGTAGGTAATTTGATTCATCATTATATAATACATTTTGATGAAAAACTGTATGGCTTCCATTGCAGGCTAAGATGAGGAATACATTTTAGACCACAACCCTCTAAGTTCATATAATCCTACAAATTGATATTTCATGGAAATAGTCCTTTACTAGTGATAAAAGAACATAGAGGGTTGTATTGATGATTTTAATGATTACACCGGTCAACATGAATTTTGAGTCTGAGTTCTGTACCTCTGATTTTGATTACTTATGGCTAACTAAAGAAAGAAAAAATATTTTTATCTAATAAAGTTTGCTTTTGAAGCTACCAGAACGAAATTTCAAATTTTATGAAAAAAGCACTATTGTTTAATTTCAATTATATTTAAAAGGAAAACAAATTTTGAATTATATATTTTTATTAACTTTCATTATAAAATAAATCCACAAATACAAAAAAGAATACAAAAAAAGGTTTAAAAATGAATAGTTTTGGTGTTTCTTTTGTATGAGTAAGAACTTTCTCGTATGAGCCCCCAAATGTAGTCACCCATCATGTTCTCATTATATTGACCTTGATACCGTTGTTCGAAGTTCAGTACATCTTGGTGGAAGCATTCCCCTTGCTCTTCTGAATATGCACCCAAGTTGTCTTTAAATTTATCCAAGTGAGCATGTAGCATGTGTACTTTAAGAGACATTCTGCAAATGAGGTGCCTATATTTTATCTTGACTTCGTACGGGTAAATTAAAATAAACTTCATAGGCTTCACAGAGTTTCATATTTGATGACAAACTAAATTTATTGGCTCTCACTTTAATAAATTCGCCGCAAATATAGCAAAAAGAGTTCACGTCATTTTTACACTTTTTGGAAGACATATGTAGGCCTTGCGATACATGAAATGCGTTATTCCTTTGGAACGTGCACGCGCATACTACCGTGATAGTCTGCCACTCACCGTTTCATACCCACAATCCCTCCTCACCCCTCTCTTGCATCTTAAATGCAACGACTCCTCAAAAAATCTGCCAAAATAGCATATATTTATTTTTCATTATATAGAGGTACAAAAGCAAACTTTATTTATTACTAATGGAGTTTCTGCCTACTTTTCGATGTATACAATCAGAAAATATTCATTATATAACAGACTCAAAAAAATTTATTTTTTTTGTTGACCAGTGTTATAAATCTGTAAATACACACTTGTTACGCTCGCAAATCGTATTTTGTTCAACTTACAACCGGACACTGACCTGCGAATTGAAAAACACATAAGAAAATTTTAATTTTGCGGGCTACTCTGGCGCTTGCGACTTAATGACTTGGTTTGCAAAGTTAGGTATAGCAAGGATATAATTATTAGGGTTTGAATTAGTCGTCCTATTGGTAAATGAGTGCACCAGTGTTATGTGTAGGTATGGTTGAAAGTCTTACAATAAGTATTTGGAGATTTATATCGATTTATTTCGAATACAACCTCGAGAGATATTAGATCTACGTTCACTACGCGTTGAAATCGCGAAAATAATGAAGTTTATTTGTGTGGCCTATTTAATTTAAATAGGTACTAACAGTAACGTTCTTCTGGCATTGAATAGGTAATAAGGTGTATCATGAAATGTGTGTCCAAAAATTAAGTGGAACAAAATGTAGATATTTCACACAAGTCAGAAGAACTTACCAGTCAGAAATTCGTCAGTGCTGTATTGCTATATAATAGGCTTTCTCTTTCTTCTTCTCGAAGGCTTTTTAATCCACTTCTTCTGTTAATAATGTTAATTGTAAGTTCAGCGTTGACGTTGAGACACCGACCAAAATATGACAAAATCAGTTTCTTGTATTGGATCGTAAAGTAATCCACTTACTCGTATATCAGTCTAACTTTAAATAAATAGGAAATAAATCATAATAACGTAAGTTGTATTAAAATAATATGTTTATTAAATAAATAAAATTTTCCGTTGACATCGAGTAGAGTGTTCACCACCAGC
Organism: Luperina testacea; assembly: GCA_927399505.1. Taxonomy (NCBI): domain Eukaryota; kingdom Metazoa; phylum Arthropoda; class Insecta; order Lepidoptera; family Noctuidae; genus Luperina; species Luperina testacea. The sequence continues at coordinate 20,701,981 of OV656768.1, read as the reverse complement.
CACCGCCGGAGGATCCGCCGCCGTATCCACCGGAGGATCCGCCGCCGTATCCACCGGAGGATCCGCCGCCGTATCCACCAGAGGATCCGCCGCTGAATCCACCGCCGGAGACGGGCACGACTTGGTTGACTGTGATGACCTGCGGCACGGAGACTACCTTGCGCACGTTGACGACCTGCGGCACGGTGATCTCGCGCTGCACGTTCACCACCTTTCTGACGGAGACCACCTGCGTGGCGGGCCCGGAGTAGCCGCCGGATGAGCCGCCGGAGTAGCCGCCGCCGGAGTAGCCGCCGGAGGAGCCGCCGGAGTAGCCGCCGGAGGAGCCGCCGGAGTAGCCGCCGCCCAGCGAGCTGCCACCGCTCCAGCCGCTGCTGTAGCCGCGCTTCTCGCGCACCGCGGCGCCCGCCGCCAGAGCCACCAGCGCGCACAGGACGATCTGGAATTACACATACATTATTACCCCATGTCAAGTAGAGCTGACAACAAGCTAAATGATCTGGTATGTTCACAAGTCTCAGCTAAGTGTAAAAGTTACTTTTGGTTATTAGTTATTTAGGATATATTTTTTTTTTATTTGATTAACTCACGAAGGCTTTCATATTGTTGTTGTAGTGGGTGGTTGTTGTGTGATACGTGTGCTGCGCTCCCGACGTATATATATAAGTTGTGCGCGCTACGCTGACGCAACGCGTCCTCGACAGACGCAGCTCTCTGAGTGCGACTAGTACGCGTTGCGGTTCAATGACACTTCCTTGTTGAGACCGAGTCGTCAAAGAAAGGTATTTTACGATACTCTACATCCTTTCTAAGGTCAAGTTAAGTGAAGGTCATGATCACGAGAATCGGAGAATATTAAAGCAGTTTGTCGGCAAATCCATTCGGAGTGTCCTTCTTCTCGAACCATTCATTACCAAAGCATTGCTTTTCCGTTTTGTAAAGATTTTCATTTTACTAGAACGTATTGTGCAAAATAGATATCCGTGTCCGTAGAACAACGTCCCGTATAGATATCTAGGCTACCAAAAACGTCGATAAGATCTCATTAGTCCTCTAATAACTTTAATATTTAATCGCCTATAGGAATTGTTAGTGACGTGTGATAATAATAATTACAATTACTGTGACATTATTAATATGCTTGACATTACTGTTATAATTTATTAATTTAGATTTAATTTAATTGACTACCTATGTATATTTCCAATGACAATGTAATTTAATAAGATAAATTAGTAAGAATAATTGTGTCATAATGTTCGTAACATATTTGCACACCTCACATGGTGTACATACAGTGTACCTTATGAACCTTTTATAACATCCTCTGAACCTGTGTTAAGCAAATAAATTATTTGATTTGTAAGCCTTAACTTTTCCCAGCACCTACGGTGACGTACTCGTATTTAGTTTCGTTTTTAATCTAATGTTACATGAAAATGATTTGTTACTATGTAATATTACTGTTAAGCACATTACCGCTACTAACATCTCATGCCTAATATACAAGCAAAGATAGCCCCTCCGGTTTCTTTCCATAGGTTTGTAAGGATCAATCAACGCAACGGCAAATGAATTAAGGTATCTTCTTCTTCTTCAATCGGTCCCTCATTACTGAGGATCGTGGTCACTGGACCCTTTTAAGCGGACAATCTGCCTCCATCTACTCCGGTCCAAAGTTGCAATCACCACCTGCTGAAAATTACGCCTCCAGAACATTCCAGATGTTCTGCAGGCGCATCATTACATCTTTAGCCATGGTTACCCGTCGTTTTATTTCTGGGACGCAGCTGCCTTCATTATTAATATAAGAGCCCAGATAAATGAAATTGTCCACAGTATCGATGCCTTGGATGTTATAGGCGCCCGATAGCTTTCCCGCACGATCTATCACCATAAGCTTGGTTTTCTGTTTATTTATAGCAAGCCCTAATTTGGCACTTTCCACCTCCAGTCTATGCAGTATCTCCTTCATGTCGTCAAATGTTGTAGCAAGGAGAACGGTGTCGTCAGCGTAACACAGATTGGAAATGCGCTTTCCACCAACAGCAAACCCCTTTTCCCAGCCCTCGAGAGTTTTCCGAATAATATACTCTCCATACACATTGAAAAGCGGAGGTGAGAGCCTTTCTTGATGGAGAATACATTTAAACAGTCGGTGTCTATTCTGACGAAAGAGCGGTTGTTGATGTAGAGGCATCGGACTAAATCAATAAGATGTTGAGGCGTACCCATGTCTTTTAAAACCTCCCAGAGCTTATCCCACTGCACACAATCAAAGGCTTTGGTGTAATCAATGAAACACAACAACACAGGGCTGCTAAATTCCCGGCTCTTTTCTATAATTTGGCGAACGTTCAAAATTTGTTCCCGCGTGCCTTCGCCTTTAACTAAACCTGCTTGTACTTCTGGAATTTGTGGATCGAGAAGGTGTTTCAACCTGTTGTTTATGATGTACAGGAGTATCTTGCTGATATGTGGAATAAGTGCCTGTAGATAAGGTCCTGTAGTTGCTGCAGTCTTTGGTAGAGCCATTTTTATGTAGTGGAACAAACACGGACTCTGTCCACTCTTCAGGCCATCTCCTGGTCTTCCAGATGGAATTGCAGATGTTTAGAATCTGCTTCACACCTTTGAAATCTAGGTTTTTAAGTAATTCAGCGGGAATTCCATCTTTACCAGGAGATTTTCTATCCTTTAGACATCCAAAGGCATGTTCGACCTCTGACTGCAGAATTTCAGGTTCTTGCGGCGATAAAGTGTCTATAGATATGTTGATATAGATAGGTTGACCGGTGTCATAAAGTGTTGTGCAGTATTGTTTCCAGCGTTCCAGCAGTGTGATTCTGTTTTTTAGTGAGTATGTTACCTGCTTCATCTGCGATCGTGCAGGTTCTCCTATTACGAATAGCGAATAGCTCTTTGACCTTGCAAAAAGATCTCTACTCTCATGTTTTGCCGAATTCTGTTCAAGATCAGCACAGACGTTGATGTGTTGGTCATAGTAGTTGGAATTTAGGTATATACACTGTACAAAAACATGCTTCACAAAACCCAGTTCCGCTCAACGTTTATCGTGCATTGGTATTAAGGCTCCTTCAAACAGACGCGACCCGCGATAAAATCGCGCGCGACATAAAGGCACCGCAAGTCCTGGTGCCTTTGTGTCGCGCGCGATTATATCGCGTGTCACGCCTGTTTGGAGGAACCTTTAAAGATTTATAAATATGTCCCCTATGTCACGGCTTGCGGTAGCGTCGGGGATCGGGTTGCCTCCTTCCCTCAAATATGGCGAGGGGGGTAATTTATTTATTAGGCTTTTCAACAATGAGTACAATGTTACCTTATAATTTGTGAACGGCTGATCTTTGCGTTATGCTCGTGAACGGGTGCTGCTTGTGGTGACTGGTCGTCTTGCTGACCATGGTTTTATTATTAATATTAGTAACTAGCAGCGCCCCGCGGTCTCACCCACGTAAGTTTCGATCCCGTGGGAATATCCCGTAGGTAGACTGGTAGAAAATGCCCAAGGCATTAAGTCCGCCTTTGTACATTATGTGCATAAAGTTTTAATAAATAAATAAATAAATAAATAAATAAATATCGGGATAAAAAGTATTCTATGTGTTAATCCAGGAAATGGTCTATCATGTGCCAATTTTCATCCAAATCTGTTCAACTGTTAACGCGTGATTGAGTAACATACATCCAAACATCTTCACAAACTTTCACATTTATTATATTAAGTAGGAAGGATAGTAGGATTAACTGTTTATTTATTTTACTTCGATGGTCCTAGTTTATCATTTGTGACTTCGAGTGACAGCTATGTGAACATAACCCAGCATTGCATACATATGTAAGCTGTCTCAACCTATATGCCTGGAGGCTTTTATTTAGGTATTTGTTTACGTTATTTTTTTAGTTATTAATTATTTTAGTTGACATTATATACAGACATAAAAACCAAAAATAACAAAATTAAATTCTAACTTAACTAAAACTATACAGAAAATAATAATAATAATATTTAATTATTTTTGCTTGAGTATAGTATTCATTGTATTTATTGGTATATTGGCGTGGCTAGCTGACTTATGGCAAATAATTTAATTTAATGTTCTGTTTCTCGTAATGCTAATTACTTTGCATAAGTACTCTTGTATATATGCAAGTTTTTGAAGTGAAAACTCCTTTAGCGGCGTTGTACACTTTTTTGTAATGGATAAAAAATATCAAACTCGCGTCAGGACACGTGACCTGATCGAAAATTCGTAAGACGGATGGCCGTAGCCGGTACCGCGCGTGTGATTGACGTGTAAAAGTGTTTGTGCAAACCTACTTACAAAAATATAATTATTTATCATTTAAATGCTTATACTGTTAAACGTACTTACTTATTATTATATAAGTACATAGATTTGTCAAACGATAAAATGGGAAAAATATTCGAGACACGATTCCCGTGAAAAACTATTAATTACATACCTACCTACTTTGTACTGAACCCTCGAAGCGTGAGTCCAACTCACACTTGACCGTTTTATTTAAATGGTTCATCTACATCGCAGTCTGCGCATTATATCTTCACAACGATATGCCTTGTTGGAATCTGGGGGTTTACTCCAAAGTGGTAAATTTATCGTATCGGCCGAATGTTCGGTCATTTCCTACTACGAAGTTCATTCTATTTGTTTCGGTCGGTTTTGATCCGAGTGAACTTCATTCTGACACTTGTTGTATCGTAAACCCTACTCTAAAATCTCACCGTCCGATCAGTACCAGGCCCGTCCCGGACGGCGCGTACGTGTTGCACATGCGCCTCAAAGAGATGTCAGCAGCAATCGAAGGGGCCCGTTAGGGCCGAAGCCTGCCGGGTCAGCGGGATTGTCCGAAAGGGTTACCGCTGGCCCGGAACATAAAGGGCTAAGGAAGGAACACGGGTGGGTTTTAGTCAGTAAGAGTCTGACACTCCCTTCCGCTCCACCCAGAGCGGGAGGGGTCATTTGATGATTTCAAATCCTGAAAAAAAAATCACTACTCTAAACGAGAAAAGACTGACCGATAATTTGAGTTTGACAAGAACAAACATCAAGAAATTAATGTCAAAATACACGACAGCAAAGTAGCTATCTTTTGAGTGTCGTAAACTTATCGAATTTAATGGATTGTTACAATTTTATTGAGTTTTATATTTGTTTAAAGTGTTAAAGTGAATGTGCTATACTTAAAATTCTAACGAAATGGTGGCGTACCTACGTATGCTTTTGGTGGAAGAGGAATTGCAGATGACTTCATGACTCCATCAATACCAACTTAGTGCCCGACCTTGAGTTTGTAGCTAATTACAGACTCAGTCGATCACTTTGTCAGGACATAGTGCCCCTGTTACCCCGAAACCGTAATAGCCATGCAATTGAGCCTGCTACAAAGCCACAAACGTAAATGTAAGATTTAAGTTTTCCACAGCAGTCGCTCACTATATAATATAGAGATTTTGTTTAGTTTGATGACGTCTATCTGTTTGTAATTAGTTTATCTACCTAAGTTTTATTTTTATTAGTTTTCATATTCTAATCTAATAAGTAAGTAAGTTAAGTAAGTTTGTAATCCGAACCTTTTTCGTTGTAGGACAACAATATTCGGTTCGGCCTTGTGTCGGATCGTTCCAATCATTCCAATTTGTCTTTTCGGAGTAGACACCCTGTGTTGCTGCGCCATAACTACTGGGGTTTTTAGTCTTAGTACAGCATACATTCAACCTATGGCGTTCTCTGTGACGGTGTGATAACTGAAATATTATGCATTTTGCCGATAAAATTGCAAGGCTTCCGTTGCCTGCTAAGATGAGGAACATATAAGTATTACTTAAAGGTACACGACTTTTATTGATTAGCTTGATTTGCAGAGGTATATTGGCAATACGAGTTATATGCCTGGTAATGAAGCATAGGTTTAAATACACCTAGATCAGGCAACGCGCTACATTTCCTTCAGAGTTCTATTTTTGACTGTAATCTCATATGTGTCATACCATAGTCTATACCATATCCAGATTATTATAATCCTATTATAGGCCTAGATTAATATATACCTACTACTGAACCATATTATTAGTACACTTTTTGTACACTTATATTACAATAAATTTTAATAAATTTTATTTATTATTTATAATGAAATAGTTGTCCTATTTAGACACTCATGTCTAAATAAATCTCAGTGTAATGTTTAAGTATGTTTTAAAGTGTCAATGTAAGTAGGTAACTACCTAATGATCGACTAATTTCGGATACCTACAATCTCGAGAGATCAAAGTTCATTATGCATTGAGATCGCAATAATAAAGAACTTTATTTGTGTGTGTAGGTATGTACTACATGTAACCTTTTTCTGACATTCTATAGATAACAGGAGTATCATTAAACGCGTGTCCAAACGTTGAGTGATATTACAATTTGTTAAATAATATTAGTTCAGCGTTGGTGTTGAGACACTAACCTAAAGATTTCAAGATCAGTTACATTTATCGGATCAGTTTTTTTTTTCAAATGAATCTGAATTTAATATAAATAGAAAATCACATTAATAAACTTTCGCCTTTATAATAAAGGCGAAAGTAGTGTGTGTGTTTGTATGTTTGTTACTTCTTTACGCACAAACGCCTGAACGGATTTGGATGAAATTTGGCACACAGATAGTTTACAACTAGGATTAACACACAGGAGGACTTTTTATCCTGATATTTCCATGGCATGGAAACTTATGCGGGTGAAACCGCGGGGCGTAGCTAGTATATCATAAGAATGTAAATGTATTAAAAATATATATTAATTAAATCACATTTTTCACTGTTGTTGACTAGAGTGTTCACCACCAGCCACCGCCGGAGGATCCGCCGGAGTATCCACCAGAGTATCCGCCGCCGCCGCCGTGTCCGCCGCCGAATCCGCCGCCGAATCCGCCGCCATATCCTCCGCCGCCGCCGCCGGAGACGGGCACGACTTGGTTGACTGTGATGACCTGCGGCACGGAGACCACCTTGCGCACATTGACGACCTGCGGCACGGAGACCTCGCGCTGCACGTTCACCACCTTCCTGACGGAGACCACCTGTGCGGTGGGCCCGGAGTAGCCGCCAGAGTAGCCGCCGGAGTAGCCGCCAGAGTAGCCGCCGGAGTAGCCACCAGAGTATCCACCGCCGCCGCCGTGTCCGCCGCCGAATCCACCGCCGAGCGAGCTGAAGCCGCGCTTCTCACGCACCGCGGCGCCCGCCGCCAGAGCCACCAGCGCGCACAGGACGATCTGGAATTACACATACATTATTACACCATGTCCAGTAGAGCTGACAATAAGTTAAAAGATCTGGTATGTTCACAACTCTTAGCCAACTGCAAAACTTATCGAACACTGCGATTGCCTCAAGAGGAGCTTTTTCACTGAACGTTGCATTATTAGTTACTAGCTTGCGCCCGCGGCTTCGCCCGCGAGGCATGTCGATAATATCTATTCTATGTCCTCCCCCGGGATGCAATCTATCTCTCTGCCAAATTTTATCGAAATCCGTTCAGTGGTTTGGGCGTGAAAATATCACATGCAGACAAACAGACAGACAGTTACTTTCGAATTTATAAAATTAGTATGGATTTAGGATATTATTTTTTAATATATGATAGACTCACGAAGGCTTTCATGTTGTTGTTGTAGTCGGTGGTTGTTGTGTGATGCGTGTGCCGCGCTACCGACTTATATATACGTCGGGCGCGCGGCGCTGGCGCAACGTGTCCTCGACAGACGCAGCTCTGCAGAAGATCTTAAGTGATTCAATAACACTTCCTCATTAATTGAAAAACTATTAAAGTAACTGCAACTGTCTTTCTCTTTTTACGTTCGTATGGATGGGTTCACTTTTTGAACATGGAGATTTCGTTGCATGTAAAACATTAGATTTACCGCAGTTTGAACTTTCAGCAGTAGTATCCGTAAAGTATCCAGTTATGTTTAATGTCGACTGTAATTTGACGACACGGTTGGCGCAGTGGCTGAGCGATCGACTGCTGCGCTGCGTGTCGCGGGTTCGATTCCCGCACGGAACAAATATTTGTTTTGCCTACAGGTAGTTGTTCCGGGTCTGGCTGTTTGTGTACGTGAATTTAAATGTTTGTAAACGCACCCACGATACAGGAGTAATTCCTAGTGTGGGGCAACGTTTTAAAAAAAAAAAATAAAATGTGCAGTTTTGCTACGAGAGAACTAGGTATAAAAATATTTATTACATGTAGGCTACATATAAATAAAGAAGTACCTAGTTAATAAGCATCTATTTATGTATTATAGTATCCCTACGTGTATTTATGTATTATAGTAACCCTTCATATATTTAGGTGCCTCCTTATTTAGATTTATAGTAATTGTGAAATATCGATAAAAAGATCAATTATATACTTAGGTAGTAATCAGATTATTGGAGAGTTAAGGGCAGAGAACAGAAATGGCGAATCATTGTGATTTCTGAACGCAACGTGTAGGAAAGGAGCTGATATAAATATTTGCAGTAGGATAATGTTTAATAAAATGTTCGGCCTTTTATTATATCCCCAAAGATCTGACAACAAGAGATAAGATTTATTATGTATGCTACTTATACTCGTATGTAGATGGTGTTCGAGGTACCTACTTAGTAGCTAGCTAGCTACTTTAGTTTTGGGGATTTATTTTTTACAAAACGGGAACCTTTGGAGAAATAGTAGATTATTAACCAAGGGGATAAAGCAGAGTCTTCTGTCGCGGGTGACGATTTAAATCGCGAGCGTAACGAAGGACTCGAGGTTTACTCCCGAGCGTAGCGAGGGTGTTAAAAACTTAAATCACGAGCGAAGCGAGGGATTTAAGACGAGTCCTGAGTGTAGCGAGGGATTTAAGTTCACCCAAGACTAAGACAGCTTTATCACCGAGGAAAATACTCTACTTTTCGTACCATTTGCGAAAAAATTAACACAATAATAATATGAGATAAGCATTTTAGAACATTAACTTAAATAAGTTAATAAGTTATAATTTATTTTTATAAATATAAAAATAAATTAAAATAAACTTAATGTTTATGTATTTGAAGAAAACAAAAACGCGGCAAATTCCTAGACTAATATTTTTTTGTCGGAAAAGCAAAGGCATCAAGCTCATACGGCCTCGTCGGTTTTCGTAATTTTATTTAATAATCAAAACTGCATAATAAATGCGTATTCCTTTTTCAAAAAGATGTATATATAATGCTTTATATACAAACTCAATGGTGTAAACACTGTAGTTCAGTATAAATTTCGGTAAGTATTCCAAATTTAAATCACATTCTCCCCCTAGAGGATGAATGAAATTCAGTACAATTTTCTTTCCCTGTTTTTAACAGATTAAAAATGACTATTGTTATGTTCGCTTTTTGTGGCATAGAATGTCACTTTTTTGAGCAAGTGGTACGAAAAAGTCATTTAATTTCCTATTCAAGGCATACCTATTTCCATAGGAGAGTAGGAAGGCTGATGTTCAATAGCATTCCGTAATGCATAGCAACTATTAAACTCTTTATAATCAAAATCAAAATGTTTTATTTCACATAAGCCTACATGGGCACTTATGAAACGTCAAAAGCTAGGTGCACGGTTCCAATTGGTCGTTTCCTATGGAGAAGAGCCGGCAAGAAACTCCACGGTTACTCTTTTAAATATAATTGGCTTTTACATTTTTTTCAAATTACTGTAGCTATCGGAGGGCAGCGTAGGCCTGTCAGCAAGTACCAGAAGTCTACAAGGCCTACAAAACCCATTTACAAAAAAAAAAAAACAGTGGCACTCCGGGAGTGCCGACAGAAGTGAAAACTTGAACAATTACGTGTGTATTTTGTGAATCGTCTTATAAACAAAACACGCGCGGTACCGGCTACGGCCATCCGTCTTACGAATTTTCGATCAGGTCACGTGTCCTGACGCGAGTTTAACATTTTGTACCCATTACAAAAAAAGTGTACAACGCCGCTAAAGAAGTTTTCACTTCAATAAAAAGATCTATCAAAAGGAAAAATAAAATATAAAACCTTTTCGTACCACTTGCTCAAAAAGGTGACATTTTATGCCACAAAAAGCGAACATAACAATAGTCATTTTTAATCTGTTAAAAACAGGGAAAGAAAATTGTACTGAATTTCATTCATCCTCTAGGGGGAGAATGTGATTTAAATTTGGAATACTTACCGAAATTTATACTGAACTACATCTGTGTTTACACCATTGAGTTTGTATATAAAGCAACATACATCTTTTTGAAGAAGGAATAGGTACGCATTTATTATGCAGTTATGATTATTAAATAAAATTACGAAAACCGACGAGGCCGTATGAGCTTGATGCCTTTGCTTTTCCGACAAAAAAATATTAGTCTAGGAATTTGCCGCGTTTTTGTTTTCTTCAAATACATAAACGTTAAGTTTATTTTAATTTATTTTTAATTGTCATTATTTTTAATAAATGCTTATCTCATATTATTATTGTGTTAATTTTTTCGCAAATGGTACGAAAAGTAGAGTATTTTCCTCGGTGATAAAGCTGTCTTAGTCTTGGGTGAACTTAAATCCCTCGCTACACTTAGGACTCGTTTTTTTTATATTAAATTTTAAATCAAATTCGAAATTTGAAAAACGTCTACACTTTTTATCACCGAAAACATTTCATTGTTAACTACATTTTTGAAAAATACATATTATGTATAATAATTATTATTAATAAAAACAACAAAACATTAATAAATAAAACGATATTACTTACTTAAAACAATTCAAAATTAATACTTAGCAGACATTTGTTATTACAACAGTGGTGGCCCAGTGGTCACGGCCCCGACTTACGAGTTATAGATATTAGGTTCGAACCCAGACAGGGGCTTTACTTTTTGTAAATTATTTCATCACCACTGCTCTCAAAAAGGTGAAGGAAAACATTGTGAGAAAACCGGCATGTCCTAGAACCAAATATTCGAAGACAGTGATATTTACCAACCCGCACTGGGCTCGTGTGGTGGATTATGGCCCACTGTCTCACACCGAGAGGAGGCCTGTGTCCCAGCTGTGGGAACACTATGCTTATGTATAATATATGTATCTAGGTAATCTTTAATCTTTTTGAAATCGTGTACCTAATGGTCTTTCATTGCATTGTTATGATATAGATCATTCCTAAAACGCTCTATTTCTTTATTGCTTCGTTTTGATCTCAATGTTTGAAACAAATGCAAGTTAGATTTTACAAATACTGCTGTCTCGTAAATGTTGAAGTAAGAAGTTTATATTTCGCTGTGAAAGCAATTTGTTTATCACTGGAATTTCCTCAATACGTTATTCCAAAACGTAACGTTGATGAGACATAAGCTTTGTATGCTATCAAATACTCGTATACAGACTCATTTTCTATTTTTGCAAGATTATAAGCGCATAGGAATACTGATTTAGTTATTTATAGACAGTTTCTACATGATTTTTCCAGTTATATCCAAGTAAAGTCCTTGAAATCTGGCACTGCTGGTTTTAGATATTTCTTGGTCTGCGTATAATATATATATATTTTATTATACAGTATGTTAACTAACAGAGGGCGTTCCCGTTAACCCGCAATAGTATAGTATCCATACATGCTAAAAAAAATATTACCATTCGAAAATAAAATGTTTTTATTTTTTTTTATATTAAAATATTCACTAAAAATCGTAAATTGATACGTTAAAGAAACACTCTGTACACGCGTACTTGAAGGACAGCAATGTCGGAATGTATTTAATTAAATAAATTAGAATTAATTAAATAAATAGAGTATCAATTTACGATTTTTAGTGAATATTTTAATATAAAAAAATATAAAAACATTTTATTTTCGAATGGTAATATTTTTTTTTAGCATGTATGGATGCTATACTATTGCGGGTTAACGGGAACGCCCTCTGTTAGTTAACATACTGTATATGTATTTAAATTTTGTTTTTTTTTTTCCGAATTTAAATGCTTCACTTTAGTAATAAACTGTTTAACAACAATTTTACAAAGCGGTTCTAATTTTGTGAGCGTGTGTGTATCTTTCATACAAAAGATAACCCTCGTACACAGAAGATGCTTAGTCGATCTCTTTGCTGAGATAATATTATGCTAAATATGTAGATATGTGTTACCTACCAATGTTTATGTATTGTATGTAAGTGTAGAAACAAAATGATACCACTGTGTTGTAATAAAATATTTTTTATTAAACGAACTTTAATTAAATCACATTTTCCACTGTTGTTGACTAGAGTGTTCACCACCAGCCACCGCCGGAGGATCCGCCGGAGTATCCACCAGAGTATCCGCCGCCGCCGCCGTGTCCGCCGCCGAATCCGCCGCCGAATCCGCCGCCATATCCTCCGCCGCCGCCGCCGGAGACGGGCACGACTTGGTTGACTGTGATGACCTGCGGCACGGAGACCACCTTGCGCACGTGGACGACCTGCGGCACGGAGACCTCGCGCTGCACGTTCACCACCTTCTTGACGGAGACCACTTGCGCGGTGGGCCCGGAGTAGCCGCCGGAGTAGCCGCCGGAGTAGCCGCCAGAGTAGCCGCCGGAGTAGCCACCAGAGTATCCACCGCCGCCGCCGTGTCCGCCGCCGAATCCACCGCCGAGCGAGCTGAAGCCGCGCTTCTCACGCACCGCGGCACCCGCCGCCAGAGCCACCAGCGCGAACAGGACGATCTGGAATTACACATACATTATTACACCATGTCAAGTAGAGCTGACAGCAAGCTAAGGGATCAACTGTTCGAAACACTGCGAGTGCTGCAAGAGGAGATTCTTCACAAATTTTGCGTTATTAGTTATTTAGGATATAATTTCCAAATACATGATTAACTCACAAAGGCTTTCATGTTGTTGTTGTAGTGGGTGGTTGTTGTGTGATGCGTGTGCTGCGCTCCCGACGTATATATACGTCGCGCGCGCTGCGCTGACGCAACGCGTCCTCGACAGATGCGTCACGCAGGAGGGATGATGCAAAGCATCTCGTACGCGCGGCTTAGTGACAAGTCGGTCTGCCTCATTGATGCTGTGGCTCATTGACGGTGAGGCACATTCAGGCCACAACAAACATGGCTTTGTCTTTGTAGAATTTAATTTTTTCACGGCCAATCATAATGAACGATCGTGAGCTAATTTTGTTATTAGCTCTATTGTTGTCAAGTATTGTGAAGTGTAAATAAAGAAATTATCATTGGTTCACAGTATCATCGTATAAGCGCTAGAGGGTGTTGAAGTTTGAAAGGGCCTCTAATTGAGCAGCAACACTTGTTGGTAGAACTAGCCGAGAGAGGAATGCTGCTGCGCATCGTCATCCCTTAAAAGGGAGTGAATAGGTTAGTTACTTTTAAGTCAAAGGCATTATGTAACTGTTACTAAACCTTGTCTCTCGCATATGAAACGTAAGCGTGGCTACAGGTATTACGACACGCGTAACACTAACTAGCCCTCCGGTCTACTTATGAGTCATGATCACGGAGCAGTGGCATGGACGGAGATAGTTCAACCGTTCTAATTCAGTATCTATACTAATATCATAAAACTGAAGAGTTTGTTTGTTTGTTTGAACGCGCTAATCTCTGGAACTACTATTCATATTTGAAAAATCTTTTGCATTTGATTGCCCAATTCTCGGGGAAGGCTATGGATTGGTTTAACATTTTAAAATAACCGCTTCGATCCTTAGGGGCCAAACAAAAAGAAAAAAGTAAGCGAAAACGAAGTAACATCGCGGGTGGCCGAGGAGTTAATAAAAATGTTGCTGTTATTTTAGTTTGTGTATCTGACGACTTCCACGCGAACGAAGTCGCGGAAAAAAGCTAGTATTTAAGTATAAGTAACAGTTATTCCAGTCATCATAATCGGCCATATTGTTCCCTCTGCTGGGACACAGGCCTCCTGGCCACGTGAGGGAGAGGGCTCTCCCACGCGGGCCCAGTGCGGGTTGGTAGATGTCACATGTCTTCACTGTTTTAATGGCGTTCTGCCTCTCAGGCACTATTCTAAGGATGTGATTGCAGTTGACTTCATTATTTCGATTTTGAGAAAAAAGCAAGCTTAAGATCGTTACCAGTTTAAAATTGCATGATTTGTTTTTAAAATTGAAACAAGATCCGGCGCTGTAAAATAATGTAAGCTGGTTATTAGACTAGTTATTAATTATCTCCATCGTGTCCCGACCGGCGTGTGATTTACTAATTTAGACTAGTCTCAATTAGTGTACAAGTGTTCGTTTTTATTTGTTAGTAGCACATCGTGTGAGCGACGGCGGATGACGGCAGTGCGGCGCAGGCGCAGCCTGCCGGTTGATCAATAGGAGCAGACTTACAGGTTCTATTGCACACGCGCTCGAATGTGGTGTCATTTGCAAATAGACCACTCTATTGCATCACACGGAATGTACCGCCTAGTGAGTTTACATTCTATTGTAAAATATTTTATAATTAATTCTAAGCAATTTTTGCGGAATCCTGAAAATTCACAAGGAAATTGTAAGCAGGTAAGCCGTTATCCAATTCCAAATGTGCAATGATTTTAATAATGTAGAATTAGTATTTTTTGTTAAGAAAATATTATAACTTTTTCAATTATTGATAAATGATGATAAATGATTTTATTTTTGTAAGTAGGTTTGTACAAACACTTTTACACGTCAACCATATTTTTTAAACTAGATGAGGTCGGCGTTTCCTATCTGACTACTCTGAGAAGAAAGGCCGAAACAAACTCAGAGGTCATAGTCTCTTTTAAAGTCCAGACATAATCTTGGTCAGGTTATATGAAGACCACGTAGGTCAATGTCTGAGATGGTCTTTTGAGGAAAGAACCAGACAGATTGAGAGAACCTGTCCAGTCAGTGCACGCATTTGTCAGAAATCGTGCAGCTCAACTCGAGACTTAAGGAGCTCAACGATCCGACGAAGAATACCAAAGAAAGGACATTTGGGTAGGCCACATAAATTACTCAAACTGCCAGACCATGAAGAGAATTATAAAAAAATATAAAATGAATAAAATAAATGACCCACATCGTCTTCACATTCACAATAATTAAAATAATATGATACTTTACAAAGTAAGCAAATGTCATTGTTTAAAAAAAATATTAATGTCAATTTGTATATAATACAAAAAAAAAACACTCAAAATGCAGAAATTGGAAGCAGCTCAATCCCAAGCCTTTTTGTCCTCAATATAATCTTTAACAGTATAAAATGCTTTCTTGCACAACTTACATTTAATTAATGATTTAAATTTATTAAGGCTTAGATCTTGAACGTGGCTTGGTAGTTTATTATAAAAGCGTATACATTGGCATCTGAACGAGCCACCTATTTTCTTGAGCCTTGTTGTAGGTACAACAAATTTGTGTTTGTTTCTAGTATTTATATTATGGATATCACTGTATTTTTTGAACAATTTAAAATAGACATACGACTGTTTCATTAAAGACAGAGAAAACTGTGCTATTTACATTGCTGGCTGGTATCAAGGTTTTTCTTTAGGTTAACTACAACTACTACTCAAAGCAATGCCTGCTTTTTACGATCGGATACATAATTGCGATTTTGTTTCTCCTCCCGAATGTTTACATTCACACACTCCGGTACCTACATAGTACGTATCGTATGATAGTATCACACTTCACACCCGACTGCGAGAAGGTCAAACTGGCCGAACCTTGATCTGTGACTGTTACAACTGTGGCAAGAGGTTCGCATGCTAGTTCTATTGATTTTAATCAATTTGAGATGTATCAGATGATAAGATCTGTAATAAAAGCAAGAATGTTTCCTTTTTAACATTTGAATAGTTGAAGTTGTAGTGGCCTTTAGGCTTATTGACGTCTTAATCAGACCTTATCAAAGATGCCAATTCTGGTGATCTTTGTAATTGTCACTTCTGTAACTACGGTGGTGCGAGAATAGACCGGAGCTGTGTGGATGGTCATCAATTTCTTCAGTTTTTTGAAGTAGCGGTAGTATAATCTGCGCGAAAGCTATTTACTTAGTTACAACTATTCCCTTTAGTAAGAGTTATTCGATGGAACTTACACTCGGTAGTTGAAACTATTGCGAGTAAAGAAGACTAGAACTGGCTGACATGACATGAACTGACTGATTCCTTGGTTTGCAATATTGTACATAATATGGAAGGTACCTACCATCTACCACTAACACGACAACAAGTAAATCCTTATCTTTTAGGAAACGCCTAGTTTCTTAAATCTATTCAAATGTATGTAAGTATATGAATAGCTGACATTATAATAAGTATGTCAACCTCCGATTAGCTTGTAAGGTGTTATTTATGCCATCATTATTAAATCGTTAAGATATTTTTGTAGGTATGATAAATAAAAATGTTTATTTCATCAACTCATGTAAATAACATTGCTATGTTTGGAGTCACCTTCTAAGCAAAGATTTGCTTGTATTAGGTGGTTCTGCTCCTCGATCCAGTTTACATTATCTATACATATTATGTGTGAGAAAATAAACAATAGATAATTTTGAAAACATGCCAAAAATTTGAACCAATAAAATTTAAAAAATTATATAATATTAAATGCGCACCAGATTTTGTGTCTGTGTGTGGGGGGGTATGTATGAGGTGGGGGTATGTGTGATGTAAGGGGGTATGTGTGATGTAAGGGGGTGTGTGTTGGTGTGGGTCTTGTTGTTTTATTCCAGCGACAAATTGAATCTATACATTATATGTAGGTATTTTGGGAATTACGTGATTTTGTGGAGCATAGCCTCGATTTCTTCGTAACTTTTGCTCATCAACCATTCAGTGAGTGTCTTTTTGCAGTCGTGGTATGTCATAAAGTATAATATAGTGAGTATTTTTGTTGAGAGAATTGTATATGCGAGAAGATTGCTTTATGTATTATCTTGTAGCAAATGTAGTTTTGACTAGGGTTTCTGGAGCTGCTTTATTCTTCCTCCTAGTTTGTGTCCTGGACGTGATGAAGGGACGGGATTAATGCTTTTTCAGAGTAATCTGCAGGACATAAATCTTTCTTCTTTAGGTTTCAGTGGGGACTTTTAGTGGTTTAAAGTACATGACTTTTAGTAAAGCCCTCTGCGCCCTCTATCAAAAACTAAGTTTTTAGAACTAGAACTTAGTTTTTGATGCTCCACCCCAAATTGGTAAACAGTACCTACGTCAATATGGATTGACCCAGAGAAACGTAAATTTGCTGGTTAAGATCTTTAGTATCTACATGGCGAAGAGATTTGAAGGTCCATGTTGGCGCCGTGGCTGAGCGATCGACTGCTGCGCTGCGTGTCGCGGGTTCGATTCCCGCACGGAACAAATATTTGTAATACCTACAGGTAGTTGTTCCGGGTCTGGCTGTTTGTGTACGTGAATTTAAATGTTTGTAAACGCACCCACGACACAGGAGTAATTGCTAGTGTGGGGCAATGTTTAAAAAAAAAAAATTCCTGACTCCACCACCGCCACGATAGCCTTTGATCGAGCATAACACTCAAGTATTTAGTGCTACTTACTTTGCTGATTTATAAACAAGAGCAGCTGATGTTAGGGGAGTCACAGCAGGATATGGATTTTAATCTAGAGATCTTGTGATGGCTGAGTACGATTGTAAATGGAAAAACAAATGTAGTTTGTCTTTGAAACATTTAAAAGGTTACAATCAAGCCAGTTAGCTATTGTAGACAAGCCACCTTTGCTGATGTGACCCACGCTGTTCCATGTTTCTCCCGAGAAAACAATACTGTATCGTCAGCATAAAAGAACATGTGAGTACCATCGATACTCAGCTTGCATAGGCTGTTTATATAAATGAGAAACAGCGTCGGACTGAGCACTACCTTGTTCTACTCCGTATGAGACTATTTCTTCGGAACTGTGACTGATCCTATTTTTACCACGTATCTGCGCTCGCTCAGGTATTCTTTAAAAAAATTAAGTAGTATTCCTCTTACGCCAATGCCTTCTAGCCTGATTAAAAGTGTGGGGACAGAGACTGTGACGAAGCCTTTTTCTAGGTCTCTAAATACTGCCAGACTGCACTTATCACGACAGTCTACTTTTTCAGTAACAATAGATGTAAGTGCCAGGACTGCATCTTCTGTAGACTTTCCTTGTCTAAAGCCAAACTGTGAGGGCGAGATTAAGTTATTGTTGGTTTCAAGTGATCATTTATTAATCTTTCAACAATTTTAGACCACGACGGAAGAACAGATATCGGCCTGTAATTAGACGGATCAGCTGTGTCACCACTCTTGTACACAGGTGTTATTACAGCTTGTTTCAGGGCGGTAGGGAAAGTTCTTTGTTCAAAGCAGAGGTTAATAAGGTGTGAAATAATGGATTTGGCAGCTTTTTAGAAGGTTATGGATTTCATCCCATCCAGTAGCACTATCGTATTTTAGGCTCATGATTACGGTTGCTACTTCAGGGTCAGAGTTGAGAAGCACAAAGGCCGAGACTGGTGAAATCGCAACGTTTTGAGGTAAGCTAGGGTCGCTGATAGCTTTCTTCTTTATTATGTCGACAGCAAGACATTTCCTTAGTATTAGTTAACTTTGTTTACTGCCGCGGCCGATTCCAATAAATTATGGTTTTAGATGGTTTCCGTTGGGAAATATTTTTTGCCATAGTTTTTTAGGGTTTTTGTGTGTCTTATATAGAAATTCGCGATCCTGTTTACGTTTTTGTTTTTTATGATGCTGTTGCAGTAGTTCCTGCATCTCTTATAGATGATTTTTAGTATCTCGTTAGAAGGGTCTTCTTTTTAAAAGTTTTAACTTTTTTTGCATATTGTTGCTTTTGTTGTGATTATGTAAATCGCAACAATACCACCGTGCCTCAGGACGTCATCCTGCGCAAGGTCATCAGCGAGCCCATGGTCATAATCATCAAGAAGCTGGTGCTGCTGCAGAGCACACACTCCGCCTCCTCGTGTATCGGCTCCCTGTAGGTACTCCGCCGCCTCATCCTCCTACGGCGCTGGGTACGCCAGCGGATGGTGATGACACAGTCTAGTCAAACTGTTTGTACCTATTTATGTTTTGATTAATAAAAGATCTTTCTTTTTTTAACAACAAGCTGTTTACAACACCTGAATTTCTGCGACGAGTCAAATCTCTAGCTGACTAGTCTACACAAGCTCTTGGTAGTATTAATTCCTGAGAGAGATCAGGCGCAGGACCAACGGCTTAACGCGCTGTCCGTGGCACGCGGGCAGCACACCGCCAACTTTCAAACTCCGGGCTGTTACTAAGAAATTTCTAATGGAATTCCGGCCGTGTCGGTTTGCGTACCATCCCATCGGACTAAGAGAGTGAAGGCAGATGAAGTGCACCTGTGTCTGCGCGCGCACACACTTGTGCACAATAATATCTCCCGCGCCGAAGGCTGAGATTGGCCGCTGCAGCGCCGGCGCCGGCGCCGACATACGTCCTGCCTATTATTATTATTAAAATTAATTCCTATAGACACACACACAGGGGTATCTTTGTTTCTTTTTTAAGAAAATTGTTGCAAATCATAAACTGATCACACGGAGAATCGATGCATTCATTAATTTTCATCACCAACTCCGCACGTTCTGAATCGATTCCAAAGCGGTGATTCGATTCTCTCTGTGTCAAATCTACGTACATCGATGCAGTTTCTCATGCTTCCCGGTCAAGCCGCAATCATAAGCTGCATGTACCCGCTGATTCCATTAGATGCAGCATGTATGTAGGTAGGTATTATAAGACCAAATCGTAGCGACTCTCTACGACCACATCTGATTACATTACAATTCATCAATACATCTGCCCCATTAATAAAGCATTAAAAGACAATTAATACTCTGTGTAAGCACAGCTTTTGGTCTTCTGAGATAAATTTATGAACTCAAGATGCTTTCGTGGTTAAATATTAAGAAATTGATTGCGAAAACGAACCCTAGTGAATCCTGTGTTTACGACATGGGTCATTGCATGTCATAAAAGAACAAAATTGAGGTTATTTGTCCAAAACATGAGTAGTTACATACACACATGGCATGCAAGTTCAGTCATTAGTAGGTAGGTAGGTATATTTAGCGTTTGAGATATACCGGATCTGTATTATAGATTCTGGACTAACATTTGCTCTTACAACTGTTGACAAAACAAACTTTGCAAGAAATTGAATTTTTCGTCTAAAATAAAACTTATCTTTCAGTGCGAAACGCTAATTTATTGTATTCGTGACACCATGTGTAAACTTAAAAGGTTAATATTCTATTAATTGATCAATGCACGATTTATTATTGTTTATTAATAGATTCATATGGTTTCGCTATTAATAAAAGATTGTGAAGTGTTATTATTTCCCTTTATTTTATTTTCACTCATGGTTGCAACACTTGTTTTAGGAAGTATTTAGTTGGTTAGTACATCATTCATATTCACTAGCTTTACCCTCGTACGTCACTGGCCACTCCGCACTTCGAGTAGTTTAAAAGAGAAACAACAACAGTAGGTTCAGAAGTCATTAATTAAACTAGTGATATCACGTATTTGATCACTTCACCACCAGCCGCTATTGTCATCGCTGCTGGTTGAACTCGAGCTGCTATAGTCTCCGGCGTATTCCCCAGAGTACGCCCCGGCGTAGGCCCCAGAGTACGCCCTGGCGTTGGTGCCAGAATACGCCCTGGCGTTGGCGCCAGAGTGCCCGTACCCGTTTGAGTAGCCAGTAGATCCTGCGCTGCCATAGCCGGTGGATCCCCCGCTGCCGTAGCCGGAGTATCCGGTGGAAGGAACCACTTGTTTGACGGTGATGATCTTGGGCTCGCTGATGACCTTGCGCACGTTGACGACCTGCGGCACGGTGACCTCGCGCTGCACGTTCACCACCTTGCTGACGGAGACCACGCGGGTGGCAGGCGCCGAGTAGCTGGACGACGCTGCGTACGAGGAGGCGGGGTATGTAGCGGGGGACGCGTACGACGACGAGAACGAGTTAGCGGACGAAGAAGGGTATGTGTGCGGCGCTGCGAGCGGCGCCGTGTTGCTGTAGTAGCCGGCGCGGCTGCCGTACGCGTTGCTCCGGGCTATTCCGTAGCCGCTTTGGCTGGTGCCGTAGCCGTAGTCTTTGATGTAGCCACTGTCATAGTTGTTACCGAGGCCGCTTCCGTAGCCCGTGTAGCCGCCGCCTAGTAAGCCTAGGCCCAGCCCTTTGAAGAAGCTTCGCTTTACGCGCTTCTCTGTGGCAGATGTCAGAGCCGCTAGGGCGCACAGTAGTAACTGGAAAATTAAAAAAACATTAGTTACGAGTACATGAAGCTTTGAATTAATTACAAAGGATCGGTTACACAGAAGTGAAACTGCATTTTGAGGTGTGAGAATGTTTCATAGTTGTGACTAAACATTATGAAACAAAACATATTCTAATATAATAAGGTATCTACATATGTTAACGTAGGTACGGTGGTACGTAGGTGACACGGTAAAATACTTGACGTTCGATATTTGTTAAAACTTTCATTTAAATTATTAATGTTAATTATGAACCAATTTGAAATATTACGAAGAGGTGAAATTAGGGATAATTAGCAATACTCACGAAGGCTCTCATGTTGTCGCGTGATGAGTGATGCGCGGTCGAGGTCGCCGCGACATATATAGCGGAGAGCTGTGATGTCACGACGCAGGCGACGCCCTATGCACCGGGAACTACACCACAAGAAAGTAATTAGGACAAAAGTATTCAATTGTAAAAATTATAAACATTTGAGGTGAACACGTAATGGATGCACCAATAGCAAACAAGAGGCGTCTCGAATGTGACCAGTTTTACTCAAAACCTCCTTGACTCTTGACTTTTGTGAAGTCTAGCTGGGTCACAAATCTGTTATTTTGACGAACTTACAATAATTTAACGTTAATATAATGATAATGAGAGATTTACATAAGTTATTGCTGTTTCAAACATATGATAGGAAGGATAACATGCTTAGCGGTAATGTAGGTGTGTATTCTGTTGTACATACCTCTCTCTCTCTGGTGTGAAGGAGCTTCCTTCTCCATCAGCACAAGTACATGTTACGTGGCACAGTCTCGGGATTCGACTAAACTATAATATTGTGTTCACCTTCGCGAACAGGTTACAAAATATTCTGCAATTAGTACATCCCACTGTTTACCAATTGTGTTCAAATTGCTGCGTTTTATTATGTAGGTTTGCTGGCGCTTCTCGCACGACCTTCCAACGAACGGTTTCAGCTTGAAGGGACTGCTTTCTAAGATTTATGTACTTCTTCATCAGGTTGTTTTGATGTCTCCTGGGCTAGTCTTCCGCGCTTGTTTGCTGCTCCTCATTCTTCGTAGTCCGTAGGCCGAGTACCGAGAGACTGACGACTACTCTTTCATTCTAATCACTATATTATATGTAAAGCCACACTGTATACGAATACTGTATTGCACACAATGTTTTTCGTGTTATTTGAATTCCTCCACCGATACGTGGAATCTAGACTACACTGCGGGACCGGTTTCCAACTGAACACGGTTGCAGTGTTGCTAGCCGGACTTTATTATTTTTGTTTTGTAATAAAAATTTAATACATGAAAGTCAAGTGTGTAAAGTTTTCCTTTTGACTAGTCAGTGTAGCAGTTACTGGGAGGCATAGGCACTTAGGGTATTAGTAACATGAAATAGAGACGGGCCGTAATAGGCGAGCGTTAGCATGTGGTATGCATGTGGCGAATCTTGTTAAATATAATTACCTATAATTAAGTCTGTTCAAAACTGCAATAACGCAGTATTGGGCTTCATCCGGTGTTTTATTTGTTTTTAAATATCAAACCTATAATAATTATAGCAGTTAAATAGCAGTATATTAAAGTTTTAAGTACAACGAAATTATGGTTACCTATAGGAGAATTAACTATACTTTACGAGCATCGGCGGCTTAAAGTTTAACTAAAGTAATTAGTGAACCGATTTAGTCTTATTTAGTTTGATTTGTGTGTTGTTATGAACAATAATGGTAGTATGTAATAAATAAATAATTAAAAGTCTTCATATTATTATATTATATTGACGTAGGTATTAAATTGAAGACGTGCATAATTATCAGTGGATCTGTGTTTCTAACTGTGCTGGGGACTGATGTAAACATTTATCTTTAAAATGGAATCATTGGATCATTATGTAATTCACTCAAGTCTAGTTTATTAATGCGGGTCATATATTAGTCATATTATTTACGTTGTATGTGGACATACCGCGAGATTATCGCGAATGGTCGGTCAACATTGAGCGCTCGTTAAAATCCGAGTTACTTCTGTTTGCTAAAGGCGACACCCTGCTCTATTGCCTTCGGCATTCAGTCACGAAGAGGATATTTGATTTGCGACACCATCTTGGCATCGTGGGTGTTAGAGGCGACTAAGAGAGTGATATAAAAGGATGAACAACGTGTCATTGTAAAAGACCAAAAAGCTTTTCCGGAAGACCAAGAAAGTATTGTTACTATGTTTATTTTCTATGCCTGCTGTTGAGTAGGATTAGGACTGTATTTCAATTTGAAAGATAGCAAGGACACGTCGATGACATTCACGAGGGGTAACTTCATACAGAACGACCAACCCGTAAGTGTTAGGACACGTCGATAACATTCACGAGGGGCAACGTCATACGGAACGACCAACCCGTAAGTTTTAGGACACGTCGATGACATTCACGAGGGGCAACTTCATACGGAACGACCAACCCGTAAGTGTTAGGACACGTCGATGACATTCACGAGGGGCAACGTCATACGGAACGACCAACCCGTAAGTTTTAGGACACGTCGATGACATTCACGAGGGGCAACGTCATACGGAACGACCAACCCGTAAGTGTTAGGCCCTTGTACACACACATTTTTCATGCCGTGAAAAAACCAACGGCTTATTCCCCATGTGTAGGCTCGGTCGTCAGTTGTACGGATCACTATGAAAGCTTGTACACGGACACGTTTTTTCTACGGCGAGATTTATACGTCGTACCGTAAAGAAACCGTGCCACACAGCACGGTTTTTTACACAACATCCTTAAAATTTTACAGGACATTGTACACACAACGTCCTTAAAAGTGTGAACAGATGGCGGTAACCACTTCCCATTAGGTGGGGCATCCTGTCCGTCAGCCACATACAAACACGTTGCAGAACACGAGATCTCTAAGTACCTAGTCCCATACGGTCGGTGTCGACGCGTATCACAAGTTGCAAAATTGTGGAGCACATTGATTGCGAGTCAATTACCCTGATTACTTCGTTAATGTGTTATTTTGTTACAGCTAACTAGTGTGGACAATCGATTGGGCAAATGAAATGGAAAGTGAACGCGGCTGTAGGAGGCAAATTTACGGTTTTGGATAAATCATCGTATACTTGCAAACAAAATCAGTTGTATCAGAGGACCAAAAAAGTTGGTCCTGAAGGAATGACATCTGGAAGACACTGTAGAATGCACTGTGTTAGTTAATCACATAAATTGTATCTACATAATGCAGATTACCTAAATACATATACCTACTTTAGGCGTATTGCAATTCACTATGCGTCAAACATACCCTTTTAAAGTAGGTATCATTTGCTTTCCTCACTTTTTGAAGTGAAAACTTCTTTAGCGGCGCTGTGTACTTTTTTTGGAATGGGTAAAAACTTCTAAATTCGCGTCAGGTCACGTCACCCTGATCGAAAATTCGTAAGACGTAAAACGTAAGACAGCGCCATCTATGCACATCGGGAAGAACTACGAGGGCCTCGCGTACTAACTACGTAGGCCTCGCGTACTAACTACGTAGT
Organism: Luperina testacea; assembly: GCA_927399505.1. Taxonomy (NCBI): domain Eukaryota; kingdom Metazoa; phylum Arthropoda; class Insecta; order Lepidoptera; family Noctuidae; genus Luperina; species Luperina testacea. Next base: position 20,677,083 of record OV656768.1, on the reverse strand, counting down.
TCATCCAACAACGACGAGATGGCGCTGAACCACGGATATATAACTGACGACGAGCAAATCTGAATAAATTCCTTTCACGAGAAGAATAAACCAGTCACTTTGGTCATCATACCTGATTTGCAAAAAACCCTATAAAATAAGGAACACACCTTAACACGCGTGTTTTGTTTATAAGACGATTCACAAAATACACTCGTAATTGTTCAAGTTTTCACTTCTGTCGGCACTACCGGAGTGCCAGTGTTTTTTTTTTAAAGATAGTAATATTAACTTCTCGTAAAATTCTTACAACAACTTCCTTTATTGAAGGTCGAAGCACGAACCAATACATCACGATCTTGAACTAACAACACGTGTACTTACTATGAAAATTAATGATCTCGGCAATCTACCCCACCCTATATTTTGTAATGCACCGCACCAAATGTACCAGGGGTCCATAGTGTCGTAAGAGCTAACTAAGTGTCACTGGTCTTACTAGCGTACTTCGAGACCGCTGCTTTCTTTTATTTTCTTTAGTCATGGGTGTGTGCCGATTCTGGAAAAGAAGAAGACACTATAGTATCGTCAGCTGGAGCATCACTGTCACGTATTAGTACGTCTTCTTCTTTCGGTTACCTATTAAATAGGTAATTATGCAAAATATTTATCAAATCTTTAATGTAGGTATTGTCCGAACTTGACACAAAAGATATTAAAATGCATGTAATTAGTGGCTCGGCCCAGATGTGAGAGTGATGCGAACCTCAGGGTTCCGCTCACGGCCGGGGTGGTGGCACTTTTGCGAGGCCGCTGATATTGTCAACACATTATACATTCATCAGAACTGCCAATATTTACACATTATTTAAGCCAATCGAAGAGAATACCAATTGCGTTGCTACTGAACCGTGTGTTAAAGGGTCTTCCCTCTTACACTTGTTTGCGTAAGGTTTGTTTATCATAACGAAATGCGATGTTTTGAGAAAGTAGTTCTAGTTTGTTTAAATTGAACTGTTTTGACACACTGATGATCATTAGTTACTGGTAGTTTGTGTCAATCTTAAACCAAATCGTCCGAGATTTACCTAGTTATCTATAATTATTGTGTTTTGTTTTATCTGATTTGATACTAATGTCGCAATCAATGGCAGAACAAAAAATAATTAAGTAATTTAGATTTAAAACTATAAGGCTTCATCATTGTAAGCAGTGGTGCGAGGTTATGAACTTATCATTTATGAGGTATCTGTTTATGTACTACCTTAACGTCAATGATATCATTCTCTTGAACATGACTTATATTTAGGACTAGCTTCTGCCCGCGACTTCGTCCGCGTGAAATTTCTTGTTTCCGACCCACGCCGTCGCATCGCATCGCATCGCCTGCCCGCGCTGTCACTTCGTCTTCGCTTAGCGATCTTTCTGACTTTTATTCTTTTTGCTCGGCTCCTAAGGGTTATAGAGTGATGTTACATAGCCTTCCTCAAGAATTAGGCTAGCAAGTCTATACTTATAATAAATCTGTAGAAGTGAAAATTCTGTACATTGAAAATATCAAAAAAATAAATGGCAGGGGGTGTTACTATACCGACACCGAACACAAAAATGTGATTAAAAAAATTTTTGTCTGTCTGTCTGTCTGTTTGTTCAGGCATCACGCAAAAACTACCGGTTAGATTACGATGAAACTTGGTATAATTATTCTTTAATATACTGGGCACCACACTGGGTACTTTTTATCCCGGAAAAGTATATACAACAAAAAACAAACTTAATTTTGCGGTAGCCGTAAATAGGTTACTTAATTAATGATGAGATTTGAAGAAAGACACTGGTTTAAACTTCTTAGGATTTCTTTGTTTTGGGTTTCTTGTGATAGAGCGAAAATGAGATTACGAGATAGATGAACAGTCAGCTAGTGTAAAAATATTTTTTTAAATCGACTCAGAGAAAAATCCGACCGATTAGCGCGTTCAGACAAACAAACTCTTCTGCTTTATTATTAGTATTTACAAATTCATCTTAAGACACGAAAATATGAAATATTATTTATTATCTTCGTCGTGTGTGATAGTCCATTGAATTGTATGCCGAGCGATATTGTATCTTAAGATAAAATATTATAGTATCTTAGCCGTGTGCACTGTGCAGCGCCCCTTAGTGAATTCCACTGCGGGTGACGTAACCTACGACAAACTTATTATTTGCGGTTGGTACAGTAATCGGGTCAAGGGATCGAACCGCAAAATTAAGTTTGTTTTTTGTTGTATATACTTTTCCGGGATAAAAAGTACCCAGTGTGGTGCCCAGGATATTAAAGAATAATTATACCAAGTTTCATCGTAATGTAACCGGTAGTTTTTACGTGATGCCTGAACAAACAGACAGATAGACAGACAGACAAAAAATTTTTTAATCACATTGTTGGGTTCGGTGTCGGTATAGTAACACCCCCTGCCATTTATTTTTTTGATATTTTCAATGTACAGAATTTTCACTTCTACAGATTTATTATAAGTATAGATTACCTGTTAATGTGCAGGTATAAGATACATCATGAGTCTTAAAAAAGAAAAACAAAAAAATGATTAAACTCTACATTCAATTATGTTCTAGAATATTTAAATGGTTGCAAACTATTTGGCTAAAACGATGTCGTTTTCGAGAAGTGTATTGAATTACGTAGCTTGCTCTGATATTATCTACCTACCTACCTGCTGACACTTAAGCTTGCAATTTACCTGAAATTCTTATGAAAGTAAAAAGTTTATCACGCGTTGACAATAATTATGTCAACACTGACACAGCTGCATGCAGCTCGTTACATTTTATGGACATCATCAATTAATTAAAAACATACATATAACAGCATGAAGTGGTATAATTTGTTTAGTTCAAATTCTTGACCTTTGCCGTGTATGTAAATACAGCGGCAGTGGTTTATGTAATGTAATCACTATGTACCTACCGTATGACCCAGTGAGAGGGGCGTGAGAATTTCATCATCGTAAATTATATGAGCATGAATGAAGCTGTATTCATTGAACATTATAGAGACGGTCGACGGTGATCATTTTCGTTTTCAACTGACAGACGTCATCAGTGCTTCAGTATCAAAATTTCTTAGCCTAATTAAGAAAGTTCTAGGCTTTTGTAACACGGATCAGTGTCTTTCCTAATGGCAAATGTAGATTTAAGGCACATTCACTGAGATATTTGTAATTCGAGCGACAGTAGTCAACATGAAATGAGATTTAACTAAGTAGGTAACTTTTATGCCAATAAAAGATAAAATGCATGAAATTGCTCAATGCGAATCATTCAATCAATGATGAATGATAATTGATGGAACGATTCAGTTTATTTACGTCGATAATTTAATGGCTGATACCTAGTAAGTACCTACTGCTATTTTAGTAAATTGATGTGCTAATTGGTAAATCAAGGGCACCGTGCGGTTCCGACTGGCTGCAGCTGAACCATCGCTGACAAGCTCTCATGTAACCCGCGCGAGTGAACGTTACCGTACTGTTTAGTTACACGTGGCCAAGTTCGAGAACATCAACATTCTAAAAACATTGTAAAATGCAAATTTATTTAATTTAATAATTAATTAATTTAATTTAGTTGATTGACCGCTTCGGAAGTATTAATTATCGTAGCTCATAATGTGTTTAGCGTGGCGGATATGTCCATCTTCAACATAATAGGTAAAGAAAGAAAGAAAATACGTTTATTAGGTACCGTCCTAAAGTCAAAATGTAACTAGAATAAGAAAATATAGTAAATGTTTTTCACCTAATAGTTTTAATTATGATGTATGTTGCTGATATGACTACATGACCTTATTGTTAAAACACTTCGCATGTTAGCGAAAATTGAATACCTACACATTAAAACATCCCACCGCAGCACATCGCCCTCCACTTTCCACTCCCCATGACCTTGACAATGACAGCGCGCGCCACTCGCGACGCTCACGTGCATGCGCTCTCAACGCCATGCTCTCACGACTTAAGTAATGTCCACATAGTTTACGTATGTATTGTCGTACAAATTATGTTATTTCAAGTAGCTTTTTAAATAGCTCTTAGTGAGCATTTGAGTATGAATGCTTTACAAAGTGATTAATTGATGAAGTGGTTACAAGTCGTGCTTAAGAGTGCATAGATGATGTTGTGTTTCAAATGCTCTCAACAAAACTTTGGACTTAGTAATATGAACAGTTACAGAGCCATACCTACATAGAACGGCTTCGAATATGTGCGTAGAATGTCGATGGAAACTTTGTTAACTGTTGTTAATTAACTCTCGTTTTTAATATATAATAGTTTGTCAACGACTTAAGATATATTATATATTTATTATGGATGCATTCCATAGTTTATTATAGCTGTTTGAAGGTGATAGAGCTGTTTGATTGGTTTGACTGTTTGGAGCATATAATATTAAATGGATCATAGCGTTCTAGGCTGAAATATAACTATTTGCCTTTGCCTAGCTACCAGTGCTAGTCACTTACTTTTGCGTATTGATTACATCAAGAAAATTATAGCTTTCAATGATATTCAGTTTTAGTCTAAAACACAGGTATCAATAAATCTAGATCGGGCAGGTCTCTACCTAGCATTATAATTCCGAACTATCATTACTGCTACCTGTAATAATAGTACATTATGATACATGTGTGCTATGTTGAACATTGAACTACCACAAAAATGATTGAAATAGTTATTTATGATACTAGTGCGGTAAGTTGGTTTTTACAAACGAGTAGACGAATGTAAGCCCGAGACCAAGTCGAGGGCTTACCATAGTCACGAGTTTGCAGCAGTGTCTTTTGTCAAGGGCGTTATTTTGAATCCCGAACGCAACAAATTAGTGTAGAGCGGTGAGTTAACTGAGTGCAGCGAGGGATTGAAGCTCGCCCAAGATGAAGACACCTTTAATCCAGAGCAGAAAACTGTACTTTTCGCACCCACTGTGAGGTGATAAAAACCAATTCGACTGTAATCAGCGAGCAGAAGACATTAATTACAGAGTAGGATGGTCCAGTGGTAACGGCCCCGAGTTACGAGTTGTAGGTCGCGGGTTCGAACCCAGGCATACGCTTTACTTTGTGTAAATAGTTTAATCTCCACTGGTGAAGGAAAATATAGTGAGGAAGCCTGCGTGTCTTAGAACCAAAAACTCGTGTGACATCTACCAACGCGCACTGGGCCTGCGTGGTACATTACAGCCCATTCCCAATCGAAGAGAGAAGGCCTCTGTCCCAGCAGTGGGAAATAGGATGATTATGCTTACGCTGGCGAGCAGGGGGGTGGACAAAATAATTATATTAATATTAAGTTGATCTAGCCTATCTGGAAGCCAACTTCATGGCTTCAAACATGATTGGGAAAGAAAACATAAAACAGAATCCTTCTAGAATGTTATGAACAGCGTAGTTTAAGCAATCGCAGCAATAAATCTATCAAACTCTCTTTGTATCTGATGCTCTAGTGCTGTAGCACCCCATAACTCAGCGTGTGTCCGTGTTCGTACATATTGGTCTGCTGACCTCGTGTATTATATTATTTATATTAATATTAAAATATGTGGCCTCGATTCACATCACTTTATGTTTATCACAGATAGTGGAGTTTTACATACAGGTATATAAATATATATATACATATATTGTCAGTTTAAAAAGCTAGTCCAACAATGGCTAGTTGTAACTGAATAAGATATTAATCAACCGGTTAGTCGTAGTTCCCAGCTGGACAATGGACATAGGCCTTCGGTTCAGTGTAGCCCTAGAAGCCTATATAAAGTGCTCGGTCCATGAAGCTAAAATCTTCATCTTAGAAAACATTGCAGTATCGTGTTCTGGAGATAATTTTATACTTGTGGGTAAAATCATTAGAAAACCAGTGAGGCAATGGTTTTATGATCTAACTAGCCAACCAACAAAATCTAAGGTCTTATTCCGATACTGCTAGGTTCGCCGCCATGTTGCAACACGAAGAGTAGAGCGGTTATGATTAATTATAATTACCACAGCCTGGCGAAATATGCCAGTGTCGTATTACAGGTGCCACAGAGTAACGAATACTCCTCAGGTATCGAATAAAACAGGTGCATTTAACGCTGACTGACAAACTGACGGTAACTACATGTTGTCACTGTAGTTACTGACACGGAACAGGGATTGTTGTAGAAATGTAAATAATGCCCTCCTCCGGCTGTAAATAGATGGGGACGACATAATAGCCCTGCTTTCGTGGCCAGCTATGTACTACGATAAAATGTACTTAACCTGTTATCCCACTCGATCAGAGTGGGAAACTATCCCATTCGATCAGAATACAGAAATAATCATATATTTCATTATCAGGACCACATGTTTAGTACAAGACGTTAGGTTTTATCGTTTGGCTTCAAAGACAACAACTCTGCAGGTATTTAATTTTGCACTTCCGACTAAATTAACATTCAACAGTTAATAAGCACTGGGAGAACATCAATTAATCTTGATTATAGCTCTATTTATAGAAGCTTAATAATTAACACAATCCGTTTAATTCACTGTATAATTAGATGATTATGAATATAATTTGTTATGACTAGGTAATGTTGATTAGATTTTGTCCGTTTAGGTAAAATAGTAGGTTGTTTGGTTTGCAAATATATGTTAATGTGCCAAGGATGTCCGATTCCGAAATATAAGCCAACTCGTGGAATATTCGATTGGACACTAACGTTAATAACGTTAATAAAATTCTGAGAACGGCTGGATGTCCTTTTGTAGCGGTATTGGTAAATAACTTCCGAACCGTAACCGTACGGTAATTGTTGGTTAAACCCGCGGTTATTATGCTCAAAGCTCGTGAATAGCTTGGATATTGAGTTTTGAAACGATTTCGTAGCGCAATAATGTTATGTTATGTGTGCCCTTTCGATTATTGAAGAGTCAATAAAGGAAATAACGGAAACTCAACCAATTAGGTCATCGTAGGTGTCTTGTTATGTTCTGAGTTCGATACACATTATTATCATAAGGTATATCGGATACTTAAAATAAAACTTTAAGGCCGAAAATGCCGCATTTATTTTCTGTGTCAATGCTAACATAATTATAATTGACATAATTATAGCTGACCCGGCGAACTTCGGTCCGCTTCAGAATTAAATAATGTGACAAAGTTCAACACTTGACTAAAATTTTGCAGAAAACCAAAAATACTTTCAAATTTTCATGGCGATCGGTTGAACGGTGTTGGGTGTTTGGCTGTGTAGCAATTCCTTCTTGATTTGAATCTATCGTGGGAATGTAATGAATAGGTCTGAGTGGCGCGGCGTTCGCGGAGACGAATGTATTCTTCAGATCGAAACTGCCGTTCTCACAAAGGAAAGAAATTACATATTTGCATTGACTTATATATTACATATTTGTTTGTTGTCAAATATTTATAGTGCGTTCAGAAATTTATTTTGTGACTAAACTTAGGAGAGATATATCAAGCTACATAAAAAATGTCGGTCTTGATAATAAACTAAAATATAAATAAAATAAACGCACCCACAATTACAGGAGAAATTCCTAGTGTGGGGCAAAGCTTTAAAAAAAAAAGAGTAGGTAAAGGATCTGTCCTTTACTCTTTTATTTTATTTCTATTTTAGTTTATTATCAGATAGACCATCAAACTATACAATCTTATTATATCCGTATTATTTTATTTCTGAACGCACCCTAATTGACAGATACGAACAGTTTGTATGGTATAATAAAATTGTTGCTTTTACTATTTTCCTTACAACTTCTTAATCTTTTCTCACCTTTTAAATCTTCCTTGGACTTCTACATATATTTCAAAACCAAAATTAGCCAAATCGGTCCAGCCGTTCTCGGGTTTTAGTGAGACTAACAAAAGTCATTACATTTTATATATATAGATTATATTTATTGTTTAACCCTTAACAACCCACAAGTGTCTTTCGGACTCATTTTTAGGTTTAAAGATGTATAAAAACGAAAGTATTTGTCTCTGCAAAAAACCCTTTTATCTAATCTATCCCTATGGTTTACTGATTCCAAAAGTGTAATGAAAATTTTTATAATATTATTAGTTTTTTTTTTATAATCGTTAAACCACGTTAGCAACTCAGCAACCCACAAGTGTCCGCAAGACACAATAACAATTTGTAACAGGAATATGGGGGTAGGTAGGTCGGATTGTAAACAAAACATTGTTTATAGGTAATCATTTGGTATCTTGGTATAGTATAACCGACATTCGCAGTGTTATTATTGGTATTACAAAACTATCCTTGTGCTCACAAGTTTTATTACTTGGTTGGTTTTAGTACGTACAATACTTATTAGTAATTGTGATAAAGTCCTACTCGGACTTAGTTTTGATCGTAGAAATGTCTAAAAAAGACTAACAGCGGACGAAATTCAACAGGCTCTTGATGACAGCGGTGATGAAAATGTTTTGTTACGTGAAAATGACAGTGATAATGCAAACATTTGTATTGATAGCTGTTCGGAAAATGAAACTAACGCGACAGAACCAGCCTCGGAATCCGATGAGGTACAAGTATGGAGTGAAGGTGATGATTTGCCACTACAAAATTATGCATCGATTAACGTTTATCAGGGCAAAGATGGAACAACTTGGACATCAGAACCTGAGAGACAAAGTCGAACTCCTTATCACAACATAATTTGTGGTGGTGTTCATAAGGTAATTCTTCCTCCGGGCAAAGTTATATCCGATTCAATAGAAAGTTTCTACGAGTTTCTCTCGATTTCTATGAGAAATTATTACGGATTTAGTAAGTCCTCACATACGGAGGCGAAGCAAAAAAGGTTTAACAAGTTACCACCTAGCAGCTATACAAGATGTGGTAGGATCAGCTGAATCATCTTCTCAGTCATCTGAACCTGCAGTAAAAAGAAAGAAGCGCTGCCACATATGTCCTTCAAAAATATCTAGGGCCTCAAAACAGTGTTGTGACAAGTGCAACCGCAACGTGAGCGCAGAAAACTCTGTAAAAAAAAAAACACTGGCACTCCGGTAGTGCCGACAGAAGTGAAAACTTGAACAAAGTGACTGGTTTATTCTTCTCGTGAAAGGAATTTATTCAGATTTACAAATAAGCACACAGGATAGACTTCAGCAGTGCTATTCTCTAAAAGACAATTTCATGGCTGTAAGCTGCGACGAGCTCGTCGACGAGACAGCCTTGAGATCGACCGAGCGTACAGCGCTGATTCAAACCGTATTCACTAACGTGGTTGTGCTCGTCGTCGAACCCAAGGCTGTAACCTCCCGTCGCTGTTTCTCAGACGAACGTAGGGCTTGACACAAATTCTATAAATTATAATCGATCAATCTCGACTGAGAGTTTTATAGGTTTAAAATATATATTAAAGGTCTATCTTTAAGTATTATAAGGAATACAGTTAAACTATAACCAATATCATATTTAAAAGAGCTTATTTCATATTTCTTATTACATTTTAAGGCTGAATGACGATTCCTTTGCTCTATTCGTGCAACGCGACGCGACGATGAATTAAAAGTCAACATGACATAACAATAACAACCGATGACGCGACGCTAACAAAATCACTTGAATTTGTAGTTTTTAAACTTTTGGGTGCTTGATTCTTGTTCAAGCCTTGATTATTTGTATCAGCGAGTGCTTTTAACATAGGTAGTTCTGTGACTAAGAGGATAAATACAACTACCTAATGAAATGTGAGTATTATGATTTTTTCACTGATAGTATATGGCTATTATTACTATTGTCTCATCCACGAGTATTGTATGATACACGAGATATTAATAAAATTTAAGTAAATTACATGATTAGCTATTGTTTTACTATAATATGTACGTATAACTTTATTGTTGTAACGTAACATTGTGTGTTTTAGCATGCCAAGAAGTGCTATACTTTCATTACATAATATGAAAACTGTATAGGTACTTGGAAATTATAATTTTCATATTTAATTTTGTAGAGTCCTAAGCAACCCCTAAGACGACCTACTGACCAATTACTGCCTGTAGAACAATCTACTAGAGGCATGCTCCAGACCGAACAGTCCACACCTTCAATACCAGTAAGTTAATTCTAATAAAATATAATAATGTAATGTTATATTTGCAGGGCGAACGGACATACAACCAGGCCCATCTTTGTATAGGGACAATGTGCCAATGGAAAACCAGCCTAATACAGAACAAAAGGTGAAGTTTTAAATAAAAGTCTTACAATAATATGTTTTAACTTTATAATGGATATTTAGATAACTTTTTTTTGTATTACAGTTTGAGGCTAGATCACCACTTGCAGTCTTGCAATGCGTCATCATAGGAGTAATGCCCCAATTGCATCTTCATGTAAGGTTAACTTAATTATAATTTGGTTAATTATTGGTTTAGTGTAAAAAGCACTACATAGTAGTGGTCTCACTTTTGATTCCCGGGTTGGGCCAATTTGTTGGGATTTTCTGTAGGTTTTTTCAACAGCAGCCCTTATTCAATCAAGATCAAGATATAGGCTACATCTAATAGAATCAAGATATAGACTACATCTAATATGTATACTACATTGTAATATCTATTCCTTTAGAGGGAGAGTGATGTGATGTTGATGATACTTACATATTTGTTTTACCTCTGTATAGTAATTTGTTGCATTTTTATGTTCATAGCATCTCGTAGGCATCGAACGGCACACCGCCGTCTGATCCAGCACTCACCACCTTCTCAAAGGCAATCCAAATGGCGAGCCTGACTGAATGTTTTGTCGCCATTAAAGAGAGGTGTTTGGAAAATGAGAGACTTCTTATTGACAACCAGCAGAGGATGTTCGACTTTTAAGGAAATAAGTGAGTCATGGTCAAGGCAGACCCAGGCACTGCAGGATTTATGAGCATCCATCAGTCGAGGAAGTTGAATCTCCGAAACATGGATCTACTACTATGTTTAGATAATTTTAAGTTTATTTAAGATGGATGTTAAGAAGTTTAAGTATAAGAACTGTTTTTTTGTAGTAAATGTCAATGTTTGTTAGCGGGCATGCTCTTTATGCCTGCAGGCTTTTATTTAGGTACTTATTTAATTTTGTTTTGCTTGGGTAGTTTTCATTGTATATACTAAATTATTTAATTAAATGTCCTGTTTCTTGTAATGTTAATTACTTTGCATACCTACTATTGTATAGAATCAAGTTTTTCTAACTGAATATCAAAAGTCATTTTGAATAAATGATTTTTGATTTGATTGATTGTTTTTAATAGTAAATAAAAAAGAAAATAATGCAGTTATCTGTTTAATTTCTCATACCCCTGTATACACTCTTACCCATTTAAAAATATAGTACAAATAGGGACTAAGGTATAAATAGGCACATATTATTATAGGCTATTGATATTATACTAATCATATACACCTTAAACACCACACTTTAAATACACACCTTAAATGTTATGACAATTGTTGATTATAATAATATTTTTATTAATAATTTAAATACCTATTTATTGTATCTAATCAATAATGGTGAGTATATTCTATCTAAACACGTTAACCACATCTGTAAAGGAACGCATAAATTGTAGATACAACATGCTCGCCATAATTGATTAACTAAATCTCGCCTACTTATCAGCCTACTCTCTAAGTCATCATGTGTTGGAGCCTGATGTGTCAGGATTCCAAGTAACCTAGATTCTTCATCTAAGTCACATTGGTCTCATCATCATAGGAGCTGGTAGCCCGGCTCTATTACATATGTCGTTTAAAACACAGGAAGCCATCACAATTTCTCCCACTTTTATAGGATCATAGTACAATACCCTATGTACTAATAAACATCTGAACCGTCCTTTCAGGATTCCAATAGTCCTCTACACTGTTTCTTGCACTGCTGTGCAAATTGTTGTAATGGCTCTGGAGTCTCAGTTTCTGAATTACTAAAGGGAGTCATTAAATAAGGCCTTTGAGGATATCCTGAGTCACCTGAAATCAATGAATGAAGCTAGAATTAAGTGCAATCTTGACTTGTGTTTAAGTTATCATTGTATTGTAAATAATAACTTCGTGGATTGCCCTAGAGGCAGAAGACTGAGATATGTATGTGTCTACATTCTTCCCAATGATTTTTTGGTAACTTCCATTAGCCAAAAATGATAGTGTGCATAATATCTGAAACATCAGGAATTCAATAGGCTTTTGTTGGTGTGTGGTGAGGTATACCCATCATATCTCAAGAAACCTAGATGTAAACAAACCTTTAGCCTCTTGGTTAAACCACTGGAACGAAGTCGCGGACGCATATATGGACTTAAGTCATCTTCCAATATATTAATTAAATCCTCAGAAAGCCTGTAAATATGGATAAAATCACGGAATATTGTTTTAAACTTTCGTATTTGTTTCGCCTGTCGAGCTTTCTTCAAATTATCACTTTTCTTAGCTTCTTCTAATAAATGTAGCTTCAATTGTGTAGTAAAAGAATAGAAATATTTAAAAAATTAAGTACAGTTTATTATTTTTGTCAGTCTACGCCCGAATATTTAGAGCTTTTTGATTTGACAGTTAGAATTAGGAGTGGGCGATACAAATCGTATATAGATACAATATCTATATATCGGTACAATATCCAATACCTATATATCGGACAGTACTGTATCTATATTTCAGGTATCCGCGTACCTAGAACGAGACACTATAACGATATCGTATCACATGATCTATGATATTCGGTTCAAACTGATTCCGGTACAGTAGTAGTTATACGGTTGTAGGTACCGTATCCTTGCGATGCGCGCGGGCGGGAGTGATGTAGCTAGAGATGAACGAGCGAGAAAGCGCGTTAAGCTAACGTCTAATACTAATTTTAAACATTATATACAGGAGCATAGAGTTTAATACCGAATACATTATTTTGTAAACACTTGTAAACAGGTAACCATCAATAAACGTCAAAGGGTTTTAAATCGTACCTATGGCATTCTCAACAAAAAAAGTGAGCCGTCACGGGACGCCTGGCAGATGTGAAACATTGCGCATGGCGACGCGTCGCCACACAGTACACAAGACTGTGACTGTATATATACTTACACCATCATAAAGCGTGGTGACGCGTCGCCACGGCATGCGTCGCCACGCCAGAAATTTGTTTTACGTGCGGCTATAGATGTTTCACATCAAAAATTGTTTTAAAATCACTTTACGTGACCCTTGACCTTGATTGCACTTTGCTGTTTTCGTCAGTCTTCAGTTATTAGCTTCACTCATGACTGATGAATAGATACTTGACATATTTAAATAATTGATAAAAATATAAATCTAGAAAACCGAAACGGCTGTACTAGTTTCATTTCAGAGTGCCATATTATCAACAATACATTCACTGATTTCGAATATACAGTTACAAATAAAATACAATGATGTAATGAATCGAACAAAACCGAAACCTAAATATCACAGTACCAATTTCGATTCCGAGTTCCACACTGATTCAGCCAAATAGATATTGAAATATATAGATACGATATCCGATATTCTAAACCGATACATAGATACGATTTGATATAGTGTAAAAGCGATATTACCCATGCCTAGTTAGAATCGAGGCTGTGGGCGAGACGTCTGACGTTTTACGTCTTACGAATTTTCGATCAGGGTCACGTGACCGGACGCGAATTTAGAAGTTTTTACCCATTCCAAAAAAGTACATACACAGCGCCGCTAAAGAAGTTTTCACTTCAAAAATATTTGCAATATTTGTAAATATTTTTTTTTACCAGACTTTGCTATCTTTTTGTAATTAATGGTTGTACTTATAAGGTAATTGTTCAAGTCAAATAAAGAATTAAAAAGATTTGGTTGAAATTCTATTCACAATACCTTTATTTTCGTGTAAATACCATCTATTTTTTTAATGTGTCCATTAGACACTATTGGTCATTTACGTTACTAAAGCATACTGGGTTGTTAAGGGTTAAATCTGTCCTTCAGCTCCAATAAAATTTAACAAAACTGTGCCAAGTAGACCAGTTCTTAAAACTAGGGCTGATGTCCTAGTTTAACGTCACTCATATGTTTAGATATAATATGGCGGACGACAACAGCTGTAAACGAATATTAAAGATAACATAACATGACATCGCGTTTGTTTCCCCGAAGGTTAGGGACATGTCGCCTCTTCGCATTAAAAGTATACAATCTCAAAAAAAAAAACGAAATTGAGTTAAGTATACAAAATTGTTTAGTATCACAAATAATTTTCTCAAATGAAAAAAGAACGTAGTCCGACAAATCCCCGCTAAATGGCACATTGATTAGTCTTAAATTATTGGTGAAAGTTCATTAGTCTTTAAACCTTTAAAACGTCCTCCTGTAAAATTAGCAAATTCTGAGATTATACACTTTTAATGCGAGAAGACGATGTGTACCTTCATACACATTTCGCCACTTATAGTTGATTTATATTGTATGTTCATACAATAATTTACAAATATACACAAACCATATAATTTCGGTACCTTCACGTTTATTTACTGCAAAACGCATTCAATCCTCGTAAAAGCAGTCCGGCATCTAATGCAACAGTTCAGATCAAAGTTTTACTGTCGCGGTGTGGGTTCCGCCATAATCATAATATTTGTTTTTAATATTCGTCTGAAACGAAGAGAACGTTTCTCATACGCGATATTGCGCAAATATGACCGGACACAGACAACCTTCTAAATCAGGTGTTAGAGTTAAGGACTAAAGAAAAAGAAGTAGTAGCAGGCAAGTGGGCGTTCAGACCAACAATGACTACAACTATTCGGTCAATTCGTCATTCTCGTATAGGTCTTACGACAACATCAACCATACGACGCGACGATGCGTCTGTCTGTTCTTGTCCTATGTTACATCGGGTCGGTGTAAAAATAGTTTCTCCAATAAGTTCACAATGGAGTATAAATAGGTATACTTAATCATTCTAAAATCTTTACGAACGGGATCAATCACATTTAGCTAACATGAACGCGATCAAGATTAACCGTTGTGAGTAAACCGCGCAAACCTTTATAGTTGAGAAATGGACGATTCGAATGCATGATTAGATATCTGAGAGTAGTAAGAACTGGTGCACGGACTGCAGCGAGCAAGACTGCACAGCGTGAGGATGAGGCGCGACGTCACGTGACACATAGTCATCAATAGACATCATCTATCTTCATAAATGTTACGAACTACATTATCGACACTTTTAGTAGCAAATGGCTTGATGTACTAAGTACCTAATCATCAATAATAAGTACCTACTTAAGTGATTAGTTAATTCTCAGTTTAGTTGTAAATGTAATTCAAACCGTGTTGAGTGCCATATTCGTCTAGTGGTCGCTAACTCGGCAGCTGAATGTGGGCTCCAGTGTCCTTAGGAGGGGAGAAGAGTTACCTAGTTTTTCCAATAGTAGCACTGAGTTTTGATTTGCACCCAGTTAATGTAATGAGGCTGGCCTCTCATTACATACAGACATAACTGGAGAAATGTGTTGGGAAAGTCACACTGTAGTTCACCAGGTATATTAAAACGGATTGCAGCTGGCTCGCGGGAGTCGCTATTGACAATATATTCTCAACACTAAGTGGAGAGGGTAGGGTGCACTACTGACATGCTTTCCCAATTATTTAGTGAAAGTTAATACTAAACTAGACTAATTAGCTAAAACGAAACATTTTCATCACATATTAATTGATTGATTTTAGTAATCCACTAAAAATATTCATGTGTTTGCATCAGAGTAGTCGTTACGAAACATCGATACATATTTATGAAAGGATTTGACACTGAGTTGAGCTAGAAACAGATTTTAGATAACCAATAAACGGAGAGCTTAGACCGCTCAGGCGGAAGAAAACGTATTTAAAAGTTGTAAAACTGTTGACTCAGCTTGGTTATACGTACTTAGCAAATGCTAATACTTTATCAAAAACGTGTCTCATAAACACACATATTAAGACAAAATGTTATTATTACGACGACGATGAACAGTTTGATGTTAGCTGCTCGTGTATGAAGGGTTCTGATGTTTTAAAGGATATATTTCGATAATATGATTCAATAAGACAAGAAAGTTTGGTTTATGAACACATCCGGTTTAATACACCTAATAATAAATCAATTTTAAAAAGTTATATTTACAACTAAATAAGTATTTGGGAAACTGAAAGCTATTAAAAAAAAAACATTTTAATCTTCTTGGTGATATTATCTACATCCTCCTAAGCGACTGTCCCATCCAGACTAGCCCTTCCATCCAGAGCCACCGGACCATCCAGAGCTTCCCTGCCATCCAGAGCCACCGGTCCACCCAGAGCCTCCTCTCCATCCAGATGATCTTCCTTGCCATCCAGAATTACCAGACCATCCGCTCCTGCCTCCCCAGCCGGATCCTCTCCATCCACCACCACCACCACCACCACCGCCGCCGCCGCCGCCTGAGTATATAACCGTTGGTCCAGACCACCCTCTCTTGATATAGCCTGCTGACGCTACTGCCAGCGCGACAAAGAGAACGACGATAGAGACCTGGAACCAGAGACAAAAATAATATTAAAAAAGGAAGTGTGCGTTTTCTGTACATACATACATGTTAAAATGTCTGCAAATAACTACATATTCATAGATAACTGTGTGCGGCTCTAGAGAAGAAAGTGATTTGCTAATCATTTGCAATTCGGCAAGGATTTGTTGTTTTGGGATTGTTGATATTAGTGCCTGATGAACCGGTAAAACTCCGCGCGCGACCGATGGGTCATGAAACAATAGAAAATCAATTGTGTCTCATTAGCGGAGCTTAAGGGGTTAATGTAGTTTCCTAAAGGATTTCTGCAGTTATAGTTATTCCAAACTACAAAACAAACATTATTATTATCAGCCATTTCTGTCCCACTGCAGGCCAAAGACCTCCTTCCCTTCCTAAAACAAACATTAAAGTAAGTAATTGTTTCACAACGTATCGCACACATTAAGTTGCCGGACCACAATGTGGTGTCAAACCGCACGAACTCACACACTCACAATAACACAGCTCACATTACTGCGGCAGTATTTCGTGAGAGATGTCACAATTGGCCAACTTTCGGTGGTCCAGTGACAATGCTCGCGTGTGATCGCCTCCTGCAGGATAAAGCCCGGACACACCACACGCGCAGCTATAGTGTTATGTGCATCATTTCGTAATTTTACTGTTATAAGTTATAACGTCTTGCTAACGCACATTTTGAGTTACATTCATGTATATATCCGTATCACTCTAACTGAAAGTGAAAGATGAGAATACATGAGATACATGTCACTATTTCTTATCTCTGCCATGTGTGTGCTGCTGTACGGTCTTATGTCAAAAGGCCTAATTTAAATAACTGAAGAGGAAACTAACTCATCATTATGCACAACTTGTACTATGAGAACAAACGTGATATAGCGAAAAAAACAGCTGTTCCCTATTTATGTTCGCCTAACTCGACATAAAAAGCTCAAGAACAGGCGTTTTTTTTTTCGCGGTTTCCATGTTGCTCCCGTACCCGTAATAACATGATCCATTTTCAGGTTTTCAGTTATTTCAATCATACATTTTATACATTGTAGTTTCCGTGTTTACCTTAAAACGTATAATGCGCAGGCGCAGGTGTCGTAAATTAAGGTGTTATTGTGTCATACTTGCACGTTAAGTTTATTAGTGCTCATTTAATGTTATTAAAGTTTGAGATTACAGCGCGACGCTCTAATTAGGGGCTTACATGACCTAAAGCGCGGTCTCTGTCGGACGGCATAGAAAAGAATGAGAAGCGCGATGACACAACGCTGGTAATTTATTGCAAAATATGAAGCGATTATTTAATTACAAAAAATCTATTGTTTGGACTAAAAAAATTAAACACTAGTATTTTATGTTGCTTGTAGAATAATCTGGCAAAAAAATCAGAATGGTTATAATATGTATACTGTATATTAGTATGGTTTTTATTGTAAAAAGAAAGTTTTTAGAGGTATCTTCATGCATTTTTTCTATCACATCAAATCAAATTGTTGTATTATGTTTTCAACATATATCTACCTAGCATATATCCTGAAGAATATCGTATATTTTTCTGATTTTGTTTACTGTAGACGATCATATACCTTTATTGTTTCTAAAACTTGCGTTTTTTGTGTTTAGGTCCTGTAAGCCCTTTATCTGACGCGCTGGTGCGCGCGGCGGAGTATTGCAACTCACGGCATCTTACAATGTTTCATGCATTCAGAAGATTTACTTTAAATTACTCTTTAAAAAGCCAAAGTAAGTAGTAGTAGTAGTAGCTTTTAAGTTTATCAATTTCCGTAGAGAATGAATTTGTAAACAAAATACGATTTATAAGCCAAAATAAAATACTCAATTTCAATGAGGAAGAAATAAAAAGCATGAACTGTCCAATGTAAGAGGATTACTTAAGATAAAAGGTTTCCGAAGCACTAGAACTGTTAATGCACGTCTGTTTATGTAACATTTGTGCCATAAGTAACGCAGATCATTTAAGATAATTCGCGAGACTTTACGAGGGACGTGACGAAACGAATGATGTTATAGTCGGTCCAAGTAATTGTGTTAAAATACAGGTTTACAGCCGAGAGTGCTCTTATTACGAGGTGTGGCAACACTGTCGGTTGCACTGTTCTAATATAACATGGGCTTATTAGAAATACATGCAGAATTAAATTTATGGGTCAAAAGGGCTGGGCTATGATTAGGACTTTAAGGTTTTATGCAATATTAGAAATGTGGCAGCGGTCTCATTTCATCAAGTATACTTCATTGTTGTTTGTAAGGTATTACGTTGTTATATTTTGTTATGTTACGTTACCTATACTTTTATGGACATTATTAATAAAATTCGTGGCTATTCCGTTAAATTTGTTGATCGCTGTATATGCCATCAGGTTTAACTTAGATTCTTTGATAAATCTATACTAATATTATAAAGCTGAAGAGTTTGTTTGTTTGTTTGGTTGAACGCGCTAATCTCTGGAACTACCAGTCGGATTTGAAAAATTCTTTTTGCTTTTGATAGCCCATTCTTGAGGAAGGCTATAGGCTATTTAAAATCACGCTATGACCTTTAGGAACCGAGCAAAAAGAAAAAAAGTCGGAAAGAACGCTAAACAAAAACGAAGTGATAGCGCGGGCAGGCGATGCGATGCGACGGGGTGGGTCGGAGTAACAAGAAATTTCACGCGGACGAAGTCGCGGGCAGAAGCTAGTCGTATAGATATTTGATCCAACAACAACCTAAACTAATACTAAATTACAATAACCAAAAAAATAACACATATTATAAACACACAGAGAAATTCAGGACATTTTTCCTGCTAGTATGAAATATTTGTCGCGTGCGCGTTGATGTCTTTCGTTCGGCCGTTCGTCGGTATTAAACATTCGATAATTATGTTGCGTTCATTTCAGTTTGTTTTATTCCAAATATTTAATTTTATTCAAATTTAATGCTGATTTTTCACTCGTCGAATATCTTTTATCCATGGAATAAAATTTACATTTCACAGTTTTAGTATTGAAAAACCGTAAAAATTATTATTTGGTTGGAAACATCTGCCAGGTGACATTATTAAATCATTTCAATTTGTTATTTTTTTTTCCTTTTAACTGCCATTTTTGTTATGTTTTTAATAATAATAATGTTTTTTATATTATTATATCAGAATTATTTATAATAAACTACTACTATGGATTCCTATTTGACTATTTTGTTAAAATGAAGTGTGTGTATGTGTGATCAATATTGTGATAATTGATAGATCTGGACTTACGAGAAGCTTCATGTTGTAGTATGTGTTGCAACACTGCACTCGGTATGCAGCAGGTGATGCATCCTCATCCTTTTATATCACAGACACACCCGATCTAATAACAGAACTGACGTCACCGACTAGCTGACCCTATTCTAAACACCCGTGTTACATAAACCGGTTGAACCAAAACATTGAGGAATATTGTTTACTCTGTGACTTTTGCCTAGTATGAAGCCAGACCTACAGTATGCGAAAAATCACTAAAATCAACTCCGAGATGAGATTAGAATCCATTGCTGGTTTTGTTAAGTGATAATATGTGCCACGTTATTTATAGCCGACGACATATGGTGAAAATGTACTACGCATCACATCTTAGATTGTTATCTCAATGGATCTTGTGCTTTAATGGTCTCATTGATATTTGGAGGCGAGCAACATACAGCTTATAATCCTGGGTCAGTGATTCCAAAACAACTGCAAAATATGTTACACAAATATTCACATACATAATAATGGAGATGTATCTTTTGTGCTCTGTGACCTCGGCCTCGACGCATGTCCGCTTTTTTTTTTCAAGTGTCGATTATTATTACGCTTAAATTATTTAATTTTCTGATCGATACAGATCATAATTATGATCCTTCATAATGCAGAATCTGCGTGAACGTTTAACAGCTATGTTACATTTATGTTATTTTTGTAAACGTTTTTTTATTAAATAAATTAATATTAATTATTATTTATATTTCCGACAAGTTACGATGTATTTTTAACCATGGTTTTTAAAATACATTTGATTTTTTTTAAAAAGAAAGTTATACACTCATGAGTGAATAAAATAGAAAACTTTGGATATAATGTGGAGCCACATATTGTGGAACTTCATCTTACTTATATTGCAGAAAGACAAACATTGAGTACAAGAAATGAAGAACTACACAATTATTAGCATATCCTATTGTAAGATAGCGGCTGCACAAATACATGACGGTACGGTTGGCGCAGTGGTTAAGCGATTGATTGCTGCGCTGCGTGTCACGGGTTCGATTCCCGCACGGAACAAATATTTGTATGACCTACAAGTAGTTGTTCCGGGTCTGGCTGTTTGTGTATGAGTGAATTTCCCGGGACCAAAAATTGCGTGGCATCAATGAAATCGGTACTAAAAAACATAGTTTTAATTTTATCACATTTTTTTCCGGTTAGGTGAAATAGTAATCTATGTGTAGCACTAAATATTTTATTAATTGGATTAATGGATACTCCAAAAAAATTAATTAAACCTCGAAATCTTTCATTGCCGTGGTTGTCCACACGTCACCTTGTTCTGTATTATTCCTCATTGATAAAAATCTATTGGTTATTTATATTAAAACCTAGTTTCATTTGATACATGAATAGTTATAGTATTGTTACGGAATACATTTATTAAAATATTTAAACAATACAAGGATTGGTTAATCAAAATTCATTTGTCCCAGAACTACCGTTCATCGCCGTGTCCTAATCATGTTCAAGGATATTGTTTTACCTACGAGTTGTGTCCCCTCTCCCGGTGTGCTAAACGTTGCATATTAGTGCCGTCTAAGTGCTCGACGTGTTAGGATGTACACACGTGCTTGCGTTTTCGCGCCATAAATTGAAGTATTCAATTTTTATGTTACTGGACATTTTTTCTTTCATCGCCGTGGATAGGTATAACTTATATTTGAATAAGTTTGTCTTCTTGAGTAAGCATTCGATAGAACGTCATTTCTCTTATGTTTATTTGTGAAGTGTTTATTTCTTCGAATAGTTAATAGATTTTTTGTTATTTTATGTTTTTGCCTTGATTTTCATCGCCGTGCTTTCATTCCCGTGGTTTTTGTGGCTGAAATTTGCTATGGCAATGAAAAAAAAGACACGGCAATGAAAAAAATTTCATTGCCGTGCCTTGTAAAACAATTTAGTTTCATTGTCGTGGCCAAGTATTTCATTTCCGTGACTTGTGTTTTCATCGCCATGGTATGAGTAGGCTAAGAAAACGTCTTTTATAACCTTTTACCTGTAATACAGGTAATACCGATTACTGGCAGTACAAAACTCGTCAAGTTAACTCTCTCTGTCTAGTATTAAACTCTCTAAGTAGTGTTGCCAGTGTAATTCAACAGTCTTTCTTTACTTATTCTTTTTTGTAATATCTCCTTACCCAAATTTTACTCCCATAAGTGGAATCAAGACCTCTTATGAACGGCCATTTTTATTCTATCTATTATCTAATCTCAATACATAAAATATTTTTTAATTTCCGTGGATTGATTCTTTCATTCCCATGGCACAGTTCTTTCATTGCCGTGGACGCTTGTTTCATTGCCGTGCACGCATGTTTCATCGCCGTGGCACGAAATTTGATTATCTCGTTAGTTTTTTAAGTTATCTGCTAGACATTAAGCTAGAATAAATAAATTATCAAAAACTTTAATAATAGCGTTTTTTTTTTAAAAAAACCTTAAGACAAAAATAAACACGGAAATGAAGATTTTATAGGACCTGTTGAAATTCACCCGTATGTGAGTTTAAATGTTTGTAAACGCACCCACAATACAGGAGAAATTACTAGCGTGAGGCAAAGTTTAAAAAAAAAAAGAAAATCAGCTGATCATGATCTGCAAACCACATACAAACCGGCAGAATATAACAATAATAGTTTATTGATCAAAAAGGTACAGATGGTGAGAAAAACAAAACTTATACTAGTAACAGCAAGGTATACAAAGTATGTTACTACAATATATGGTAGAACATGTTGATGGTACATCTGCTGACAATTTACGTTACCCTGTCTCTTAAACTAGGGTATTATATCTGTATCTTAAGAGACAGTGGACGGCATAAAGTTATGTTTTAATATTACCTATTATTAAGTGAGGACTCTGTCGAAATACCCACAATTAAACAATTAACAGAAAATGGTAATAGTAAGTAAAATTGAATAAAATTAAATAATAAACTTCATTCTAGTGAGTGTGTATGTGTATGTATGCGTGTGTATGCATGTAGCACAAGGAGTTGACGTAATGTGAGAACCTTACAGTCGGAATACAGTTGAGTTGTTGGATATTTGTAGGGTTTTCTGGTCATAACTTTAGTAGTATAGCTCTCTGTGCTCTCTCTAGTTTGAGAAGGAATGTTTTACTCGCCCCTCCTCACACTGTAATGCAATATCCTAGTACCTATTGACACAATCCAAAGTACACCATTTTTACAGTGTCGAGATTAGCTGATTCTCAGGGACTTAAAGATATGTAAGAGACAAAGGGTTCTGGTGGTGATAGCATCAATTTGTTTATCCCATTTTAGTTCACTATCTATTTGTATAGTCGGCAATGCTAATTAGTTTACATCACGCATACATCGTTAACTGTCATTATTATTGTGTGCGTATACGTATTATACATTCACGGTTAGAGATAAAATAAAGGGGTTCATAATAGGTGTGAATTAAATGGTTAGCATAGTATTGTTATTTCTGTGAGCAGAAAAATATAATCGGTGAGCAGAAATAGCTAATTGGTCAGCAACTCATGGTCAGCAAACATTTCAAAATCAATCAGCAATTTATGTCATTCTGGATGGCTGTAATTATTTTTGTACAGCATAAGGTGGTCGATAATAATAACGACAAACGCACATATAAACTTTTATTAGTGGAGAACGTGCTGATATTAGAACAAAAATGAGTGACTACGAAAAGAAAGAACTTCACTCGCTCTTGCATCCA
The DNA here is from genome assembly GCA_927399505.1 of Luperina testacea. Taxonomy (NCBI): domain Eukaryota; kingdom Metazoa; phylum Arthropoda; class Insecta; order Lepidoptera; family Noctuidae; genus Luperina; species Luperina testacea. The sequence goes on along the minus strand of OV656768.1, from coordinate 20,653,487 downwards.
ATGTCGACGGAGCCCCGCTTCGCGGGGCTCCTATTTCTGTGAAAAGGGTTTAAAGTAACCTAACAAAACCGAACCTCGGGGTGGGAACATCATATGAACATTATACATTTTGATCAACAGCGCAAATTAATGTTGTTATCGCAAATAAATATTCGATGAAATGAAAATTATGTTACCTTTTCACGCCTAATCCACAAAATCTTGCCGCTCAAGTAGTTATTTTGCGGACTGAATGTTTATTATGCAGACTCATGTTATTGTTGGCTGCCTATGTATGATTTAATTTTTGACCATTATCAAAATTAGTTGCGGAACAAGAATTGCTGCCTGATTTTTTTTATTGCAAACAAAATCTTTGTATGCTGACCAAATTATTTAAATGCTGCTTTTGGGTGGCTCGCCAAATTTTATAATTGCTGACCCATTTAATTACATTTCGTTCATAATGAAGGAATTTGACCCAACATTTTAGACTAATACATAGTTCCCATAGCTAATAGTTGTAAGCGCCTGCGTTAGCTACTGATGTAAGCTCGACGACGTGAGTTCGATCCCAGCTGAGGAATTTTGTTTTGCTGTTTTTTACTTTTTGTTTTTTATTAAATTAATTTTGTGGCCAATAAAATCACTCAAGCAAAAAAGTAGAAAGGTAGATTAAATAAAAGCATTAAATTTTTTTTTTTTTAGGTAAACATATTATTATTATTTGGTTATGGTTGGAATGAGCGAGCTTAACGCTTGCTAGCAAATGATCCCTCTAGTTTCTTCCAATATGTTCCTTCCTTACAATGGTTGTTTTAAGGTTCAATTTGGTGTGAGCTGTGAAAAAAAAAACTGTAATACATTTTATGATAATAGGTATTATATTGTTAGGACAGAAGTGAAATCACAATTAAATAGAAGAATTATTTGATATCGTAAAAACAATTACATGAATTATAAAAAGAATTATCAACCATAGCAAAATTACAATCAGAGGAACAAAATCATCACTAAACAAATTAAAGAAATTAACAAGCGATTAAGATTACACCGAACGGCTGACAGCTGACGGATAGCGCTTCTGCACGCAACGCTGTCAAAAACCATAGACCGCCAAAGACCAGAGAGCCTGGCCTGCCGCCTGCAGCAGCCTCCTTGCAGTGACCGCGTCCCACGCGCTCCTGGGTCGGGTAGTAGTATCCAACAATATTATTATTTAACTATGGTAGGTACTCGCGTCCGCTAGTTGGACATCTTTGTCATTGGGTTATCTTCATCGATATTTTGTTGAGACGATCTTGTTTTCTAGATAGTGACTGGTGTACAGTACAGGGTGGCGCGGTGGCGGGACCTCGACGCGCTAATTGTAACCAAGAATACAGCACATGATTATAAACACGCTAGCGTAGAAAATGTTCGTCGGTTATAAAAATAGTAGCTGTTTCATATAAAACTGCAATATCTTCGCGGTGAAAATGTATGAAACAGCTACTTCTTTTAATCACCTACGAAACATTTCAACTCTGGGAACATGTCTATTGTAACGAGTTGAGCGTCACGTGCCTGCCACCCTATATATGTACTTTCCTAGTGCGGATAATTTCATTGACTTATCGACAACTTCAATACGCAACACTTTGCTAATACAATCTAGTAATTAACAAATGAACAGCCAGTTACTTTAGACAGCTCACTGATGATGCTAGATGCCGCTTGTTCATTCATTTTAAAATATAATCTTTAAAAGTATGAGGTGTGATTCATCATCATAAAAGTCGGTGTATGACAATTATTGTTTCAATTATTGTATTGACTTTTAGTAACCTGCAAAGAATATACGAACCTTTCTTTGCCTGAAACTTGCGTAAAAAGTGTGTTAAGTTGGTCAGTTATTATGAGTACCTAAAGCGGAACAGCCGATCTATTCTGTATGAATTTTACCGTGAAAACTTAGGTGAAGTGAGTCGTCATTCTTAGATGAAGTAAGCTGTCATTCTTAGGTGAAATGAGCTCGAAGGCCGCAGAGAGCGATGGCTGTTAGGGTGATAAGAGGATACCGTATGATCTCCTACGAGGCAGCAACTGTCTTGGCCGGATCAACGCCCTGGGATCTGGACGCGAAAATCCTTGCATCCCTATATCGCTGGAAGGTGGAGCTTGCGCGTGGTCAGCCTCCGGTTCCCCGAGAATTCGAGGCACGAAGGACCGACCTCCGTCAGATCCTAGAGGCTGAATGGAGGGAGCGAATAGTGCAACCCAGGTGGGTGCTCGCCACTATCGTGGCGGTAAGGCCTGTTATGGAGGAATGGCTGGGGAGGCAGCATGGTGCCCTCAGTTTCCGGCTTACGCAGGTGTTTACTGGACACGGATGTTTCGGAAAATACCTGCGTCGCATAGGTCGAGAGCGGACGCCCGCTTGTCATCACTGTGTGGACTGCTACGAGGACATAGCGCAATATACGCTGGAGGAGTGCTCAGCTTGGGCCGCGACTCTTGGTGCGGGTGATCTCTCACTTCCGCCCGTGGTTCAGTTTATGGTCGAAAGCGAAGACGCGTGGGATGCTATGGCCTCTTTTTGCGAGGAGGTGATGCATGCAAAGGAGGCTGCACTTGGTGATGGGGCCCGCTAGGAATGGCGGGCAGATACTAGTCAGGGGCGCGGTGAATGTACATGTATCTCCCGGGCCCCTACTCATGTAGAAGGAACAGTGTTCTAGTCGGTAGGAGTCCGACATAACCCCCTCCAGTCTTCCCAGACGGAGGGTAACCGTGAGGATGTCGCCACGAAAAAAAAAAGTGAAGTGAGCTCGAAGTGAGCTGACAATCCCTAGCATCAGGTGGAATGATAGATCGGCAGGATTGTCGTTCTTAGTGCATATTACAAGAGCATATGATATTACCAGTACAAGTATGCCTATACCTACACCATAAATAGATTTTCTTAATCAATGTTTCTTTTACTGATCTAAAAGATACTTAGCTTATTTCAGCAGTCTTTATTTGATTGAGTGTGGATATGTCATTTTTAGAACAAAAGTTTAGCCGTTATCACAATTTTCATTTAAATGATGATGTTTCACGTTAACAGAGTGTCAGAGTTACTACAGCTTATTTGTTCAACCTACAACATATCAATTAAGCGGTAAATATACAGACGCATAATGATGATTCACTTTCTAACCACACATCGACACAGTTGTGATGACCTTGAACAGATTGAACCCTCACGGCCGTTGCTTTTGATCTAGAGCCCAATTATGTACTCACCTCACTTGAGAGAACCTTGAAGTTCATGCGAAATCGAGATTAAGATCGTAACTATTATTTAAACTTTCGTTTTTTTATGGCTTTGTGCAGTGGTCGCCGGCGCGGTTGACGATCATCAGGTACTTGTTAAGTTCTATTCTTTGTTCGGGAAAAGACTAATTGGGTAATGTTATTAAGATATTCTTCAAAGGAAAAAACGTCTTTAGACTGGAATCGGTTTATTTACTTGTCAATATGCAAATCTTAATTTTATCCTTACTATTATAAATTAATGTGTTTTATTGCTTATCAAAATTTTATTGCAATTCGTTTGATTTAGATAAATTAAATAATGTATATGTCAGGTTATTTTAAAAGATGCGATCATTTTACACCAATCGCTAACTAATCGGAACTAACGCTCATAAATTAGGTAAACAACTTGACAAATATGTAGATCGACTTACAAGAAAATACGAAACAGTATCAAATAAGAACAACAGCCTAACGAACTTGAAATCTTCCATCGTTCAATTCTAGCAATAATTACATGCACAAAAACAGCCCAACATGGCTGCAGAGTGCAGCGTGCCAGGTCATTTGTTGTTATTGAATGATGAGATGTTGTGTGTACTCTTGCACCGACTCCTGCCTCGCATCCGCGGCTGCTCAGCGACAACATTAGTGCAACTGTTGGAATTAGACAATGAGCTATTACTGATTTTATACATATAGACGATATTATATTTCCTGTACTTATTGTAAATATTTGGCATATTGATGTATAATAATTGTAACGATGTAATTTCATGAAAAATATGCTTTGTGTTAAATATGAGCTTCTTTCATAAACACTACAAATATAAATGTTGTATGTTTAGAATCATGTATGTAATATTGGTGACTTAGAAAACCCGTTAATTTTCTACGGAAACTGAGGTAGCGAATTGTAATTTTATTATTTTACATTTTTAAGCAATTATATCTATTTAAAATTTCAGTTTGCGGTCATCTCCACAAAAAATACGGAATCAATAATAAGGAAATTACATATCGTTAAATTATCCTAATGTGTAAGAGCAAGGTCGCCTGGTGGTCTGTGGTTAAGCCCGGCGCATCTTAAGAGCTTTGTGCACACATATACTTATTAGAACGTATGCGGCAGGAATAGATATCACGCAGGGCAAAAGATCTACTCAAAACATAACATGACTCAATTATTATAGCCAATGGCTCAGCTACTACGCTAATTAGTCATCTTCCTGGAATGAGGGTAGGAGCATGACGACTCCAGCAATGGACTGTTGCGCTACAGATCGCGAGTTCGATACCTCACTGCCTACTGATGCCCGTTGGAGCTGACAAGTGGGAGTGTCATCCATGTAGGTACTGCAAGTCGCAGCGAGGGAAGCCCCTCAGCAACAAGTTAAACAACGAAAGGTCACGGGAATCCTGTGGATGCAGGAGGCACAGGACCGGTCGGTGTGACGATACTTGAGGGAGTCATGCAATGGTGATGATAACCTTCTGAGAGTGGATTATTGTGTTGTTTGTTAACGAACCCGCTACTGTAGGTATCTCTAGAGATAATGGGACTTCTGTATCAATTTACTTTGCGCCATCTATTGCACATTTGCGATGAGTTATAGCCGGTAAATATGATTACCTACGAATCTTCTCTTACATAGTAATTATGTACCAGTAGATAGGCACTTATTTATTTATTATAGCAATTTACTATGTAGTGTGTAGGAAGGTTTCGGTTTTTATCATTATGATTTATTCTTATTACTAAATAGTTTTATTTGTATCGACATTATTCGATATCTGAAAGGATATTTTATGTCAGTTAATTTGTTGCAATTATCTTTCATGTTTCATGTGAGAACACCACTGTTCTCGCTAACAAGATGAAATATTCCCAGAATTTCAATATGTAAATTGAACGAAAGCTAAAAAAAACTCAAATATACATCCATAATAGTAAATTATAGAATTGCCTTGATTATTTAGTTCATTGCCTATTTAATTGTACTTTAGTCGATCCCACAGTTTCTCTATTCATGAAGAACTTTGCTCTAAATCAGCCTATAAAACGTGTTTATTTATTTATTTAGAATTCAGAATCTTTTGCAGATTCGTTCGTTGAGTTTTCCAAATAAAGATTTTAAGTTTGCTCTACCAAGGTCCTGTGATTTCCAGATAAAATCTAAAGATTTTATTGTGGGATCTAATGAAGGTCTTAATTGTAATAATCGATGTCAACCGGAATAAACCATTAAAGTGTTGAACTCACAACAACTCGATATCAAGTTAGAAGTTTAAGTATTATGAATAGCTAGCCTCTCTGGTCTGAAAGCGGGGCTTACTTCATCAGTGCGTCTTTCTACTGAAGAATGACGTCACTAATTAACTTGTGCAGCTAAATCTGTCAGTAAAAAATATACAAATAAATTTATTAATTTATGGATGTAATCTTAGTCTAATTAAGTTTTATTACCTCGTTCAGTGTGAGCCGCGGTCATGTGTGGATAAATATCTTAAATCTGTGCGACCTGAGGCCCATAAATATGGCCAGATATTGTATATGACATGGGTATATAACCACATCTCAATAAATATCAAGGCTGTGTGGATATTGGTCGGTCATCGTTTCCTGTCGAGGGTTTCGGTGCCTCGTTGCGAAACTCGGCCTCCTTTATAGTACCTACTAAGATTATGTTGACCAAATCTCTTGTGATTGAAAACTGAACAACAGTACGCAAGGGAGTTACTTGTCAGATTAATTGGATTAGAGGCTTTTAGAACGTTGCATAAAAAGTTATTGTTAGCTGAACACATCTACCTGTAATACCTACCAGTAGTACCTATAAGTAATGTGACTTAGGTATTTCAAAACTTAATCTTATGTTTTCGTTCTTAAGCTCATTAACAAGGATCTAAATAAAATAACATTATAAAACCACTATAAAATAACTCCCGATTGTACCTATTATTATTATTATGCAGTTTTATACACTTCGGTTAAGGCGAAAGGTTAATCGTCGGTAATCATGGTTCGCACAACTTATTTAAAGGATGGGCTTTGTCGTTTATAAATATTGTAGCGGTATCTACAACGCCACATGCAAACAACGCGTCATACTGACGTCACGCAAATCCTGCATCGCGCAAGCAGAGTTTACCGCGCAACTAGCATAGATACAAACGGCCCGACACGAATCAATGGGCAGTTGCCCGCCAGACACAACACCCGTCTGGTCGGAGGATCCTCCCTTTACTATGGAGGTTGAGCGAACTTTACACCCTGTTCCTCTATAATATGAACACACAACACATATGCTAGTTAACACATGACGTCATGATGCCGAATAATTAGGATACAGGCATTCATATACCAAGCAGTGTTGAAATATCTCGTTGACTTGTCAAGGAATGGGGTAGCAGCCGAGTAGCGTCCTATAATATGGACAGAAGAAGAGACAGCGATTACTACTGATTTAGCAAAGATGTAGTCTACTCTACGTGGAGATGCTGTAATTTACGATCTGATACGATAACCTCATTCCTACGCTTATGCTAATATGATTTCCTGAACAGTTAGATGTAAAAATCAATGTCGGATATTCTTGTTCAGCAGTCTTTATATGCATTATTTTCCTTATGATGACATGATAGCAATAGCATCATCATCATTTCCGTAGTGGCGAGGAACCTTTCATTCTAACACTCATATTTTTACACGACTGACCAAAAAAAAGGAGTGTGATGTGTGATGTCGCTTACTACGTTACAATGTGTCTGTATTCACCAATGTTATTTTTTACACCTTCATTCGACGCTAAACAAGTAACGTGCATAAATTGCGTAACCAACATTTTGATGTAAACAAGCCTTGAGTGATTTCGCAACCACCCCCTGTGCAAGGTTACTAACTCTCAACGACCTTTTATGGAACGTTGTCAAAATAAACTTGAAAGTGAGTAGCCTTCGTATACGGAGAGGGACGAAACAGTATGCAAAGTGCGTGTATTGTAAGGATAGTCCCTTTCAGCGCAATGAAACTAGTTTGGCGTTTAAGAAATCTATGGACTCCAAATATCTACTAAATGTTGAAAGTCCAGAATCCATTCTGGGATGTGTAGCAGTAGTTGTGTGTTTTTAACTAGTAAGACATACGCCTATAATTGCCAAAATGGCCTTTTCATAGCTTTAATGGCATTCACTTTTACTCTGTCCGTACTAGGTGTACTTACAGTACACCCAGATTCTCATCATCGCTTTCTTCAGCTGGATGTCTCAACAAATAACACACACGAACGTTTTGTAAATGTTTTATTATAATTTATCAGTCAGGTCGTCGTTCACCACCATCACCACCAGCCGGACGCCTACCGTGGAGGAGAATTGACCGCTTTGACGATGACGGGCGCATGGCCGTGGTGTGAGCCGTGACTGGCATGTCCGTGGTGACTGTGGGGGGACGGGGCGCGGCTCAGCAGGGACGGCGAGTGCAGCAAAGACGAGTAGCTTGGATAGTGAGGAGATGATAGGCTTGAATGTGAGGGTGAGCTTATAATTAGAGGTGCCGACTGACTAGAATAGTGGGGAACTGAGTGGCTTAAACTTAGGGAGGAAGAGTGGCTCAAACTTAGGGGAGACAAATGAGATGAGTAATGAGGAGCGGAATGGCTCAAACTTAAAGACGGTGAGTGACTTAAACTCAAGGAAGGAGAATGAGTAGAATAATGGGGAGCAGAGTGGCTCAAACTGAGAGACGGTGAGTGACTCAAACTGAGAGACGGTGAGTGGCTTAAACTTAGAGGGGCAGAATGACTTGAGTAATGGGGAGCATATGAGCTCCAACCTAAAGAAGGTGAGTGGCTCAAACTAAGGGGTGCAGAGAGCAAGGGGGCTGAGTGCTCCATGTGTAAAGGTGCAGCATGAATAATAGGAGCAGATTGTAACGACGAGGAGTGGTCGTATGAGCTCAAGAGCGAGGCTGAATGTAGACTAGAGTGGGAATGGAGGGGCTCGGCATGTGTGTATAGGGGCTCAGAAAGGAGAGAAGGTGCGCTTAGCACGGGAGCAGAGTGGAGAGGCTCTGAATGGAGGGAATCTGAACTCAACACAGGAGCTTCGTGTAGAGAGTGTGAGCTGTGTAGTGGTTCAGAATGACTGTAGAAAGGTTCTGGATGGTGTAGTTGCAGTGGTTCCGAGTGTATTGGGGCACCGTATAATTCCAGCGGGACCGAATGTAGCGAGCTGTGTGAATGTATTGGTACTGAGTGCAGAGATCCGTGTGAGTTCGAAGAGGGTCCATGAGAGCTGTGTGAGTGATACGGGGACCCGTGTGAGTGTCCTGAGCTGGAATGTGAGTGCCCTGAGCCTGAACTGCTGGACAGCAGGCTGTTGAGCCCGCTGAGCAGGCCGCCGGGCTTGCTGAAGATGCCGCGCTTCTGTCGGGAAGCTGCGGAGCTGGCTATCAGCAGCACTGTGCAGATCTGTAAAACGAAAATAATTAAAATGATACGATTGTCAGTTTTTTTTACGATGCTCAAATGCTAAGAGATTTCTCATACCATCGAAGTGAGCAAGGTGTAAGAAGGAGACACCTGAACAATGAGAAACGAATGTGAAATAAAGCATCCTATAGAAATAGATGAAATAATATGAGTGATCCGATTTGTAGGCGCAAGGCTAACCGCGAGTTTACGATTTTTTTTTACTTTACGATGCCATGTTTTATCATAAATTATAGTAATTTGGCAATAACGGATTTATTTCAAAGTTAATGATGCTTCACTAATAAATCACAATAACATTCATTTGTATACTTAGTACAATGAAATCATTTAATTTCCATAATGTAGAACATCATCTGCATACCTTTTTCTCTACTACATATATTGGGGTCAGCTTCCAGTCTAACCGGATGCAGCCGAATACCAGTATTTTACATGGAGTGACTGCCTATCTGACCTCCAAGATAAAGATGAAAAGTGTCTGCCTACTGTGCCAACCACCACATGGGCACCTTTTAGGTTTCGTTGTAATAGGTATCCAAAATTTAGTTTTATAATTAGTTTGTTTGATTAAATCTTGTCAATAGGAAAGTAAATTTATAAGCCAGAAATCTTTGAAGTTATTGTTATCTCAGATTTTGACAACATGGAATGATTCCGTTTGTAATTGAAAGGTAATGTTTGTTTGTTACTAGTTATCTCAATTCATTGTGGGTGATGATTTAGAAAAGTAAGGAAACTAATTAAAAAAGGTATTTTGTTTACTCACAAACAGTTTCATGATGATTCCGTGTGGTCACAGTTCCGGCACAGTTTTGACGCCCAACTGATGTCACTCACAATATATAGCGATTTCCGATTAATTTGAATGTTACGAAACTTTCACCGCCTGCACAGAGCCCTCCAAGCTGACGAAACGTCTCCAAAGGTACCATTACATAATAATTATCATTTAATAGAACTTAAATTAACTAATGATAAGTATATAACTATCATTAGTTAATATTAATAAGCTTAGATATGATTACGTAATGATTATGCCGGACGTGTGGTTAATATGCACATGACCGTGGCGCATCTCCGTCGAGATGGTTCCATATTTGGGCATTCATGTTTATTTATTTATTCACAAGGCAACTACAACAGGCAATAATTACAGTAAGTATATCCCTAGGTTCAAATTGTAGGTTTCGACCTGACTATCACCCAGAGCGTAGTCGCACAAAGGTACGATAAACATTCATTGTTATTAATCCTCTACGTTTAAATTCATATAGGCCAATACGTAGGAACAAAGTATGCGAAGCGAAGATCACCCTTAACTTGAATGTCCATCATCAACAACGACCGGAAGCCGATCCAGAACAGACACGTCTGGCGAAGAATGACGAGGAGAGCCGACCTCAAACGAAATGGGATAATGCTAGGCAGAGAGAGAGAGATGTGAGGCCAAAACTTAGGATAACATTAATTTCACAAGATAGTATTATTAGGTAGGTACCCAGATAATATTATTATTAGGTAGGTACCCAGATAATATTATTCATTTCTTAAGATAACAGAATACATTCATAACGATCTGTGTTCGTAGACAAGGTGATAGTCTAGTGATGTAACTATTATTGGGGTAAATAATGCGATATAGTCACGCACACGCACGTGTCGCTTTGGTCCGATTTCTTTATGCAAGTGTGTTAACAAAGCCATTGGGAATCCCTTCCGTTTCCGCAATGTCGTGTTAGCTCATAAGGTTACATATTATTGTGTTATGTGAGTCACAGCACAGGTCACTGACAAGATCTCCGTATAAAATGCAGATCTTGTCATCTCGGAAGGACTTGCTTGCCCACATTGCCTTATGGGTGGGCAAGCAAGTCCAAAAAAATTAACATAATTAATTAATTATTTCATATTCGTTTTTTTAAACGAAATGGAATTTTTGACCTTATGCCTATTGCACAAAAAATACCTATCATTATTTTAAATAGATGAGCAAATCAGAGAGGCAATTCTCGTAATCTTAAGAACGTTTGCAGTCTGATCTCAGTCTCAATATGTCAAAAATAGCTCTAATTTCCGTAGCATTTTTGACAAGTTTTTGAAATTGGTGGTCGCTAAGATTTTGAACGTTCTTAATCACGGGAATTGGCCTGCTGATCTTCTTGCAGAACACCAAAATAAATTCTTAGTTAGTAATATACTCCAGAGTCCAGGGAAGCGTTCCCTTTTACATCCCAAATATAATAAAATCCTTAATTTTGTACAGCGTGCAGCGCCTATATAATTTCATCATGCACACATACTGCCAGCGCGCACGCATGCGTCATTGCGTCAGATCCTACAAAACATATAGCAATACACACGCTGGCGTTTTTGAACAGAAAACCCTGATTGCACAGGCGCTTAGTAATCAAGAGGTAGTATCAGTAAGAATACTAAGAATGTTGTTAATTTAAATATATGCAATAAATATTTTGGAAATCCAGGTTTGATTGACATTAAACAGAGCTAAACAAGTTACCTCAATTAGGTACTCCAGTCAGGGGTAAGTAATAGATGATACAGCAACAAAATCTCTAATATTAACAACATATAACAACGGAACCTATAATTTTATTTAATATAGCGATTAAGTAGTTAGTATAATGAACGATTGATATATTTTTTTTATTGGCTTTTTTTTTTTTTTTTTTCAGGATGGGAAATCATCAAATGACTCCTCCCGCTCTGGGTGGAGCGGAAGGGAGTGTCAGACTCTTACTGACTAAAACCCACCCGTGTTCCTTCCTTCGCCCTTTATGTTCCGGGCCAGCGGTAACCCTTTCGGACAATCCCGCTGACCCGGCAGGCTTTGGCCCCTTCTTTTAATGCTGACATCTTTTTGAGGCGCGCGTGGAACACTTACGCGCCGTCCGGCACGGGCCTGGTCCTGATCGGACGGTGAGCTACCCATTACTCACCGCCCGCAGGCCCGCGCCTACGGTGGCCGGGAGTCGTCGCGCGGCTCCCGACGCCCGGAGCGTCTCCCGCGGCGGCTGGGACGGGAGGCTCTCTCCCTCAGCTGTCCCGCCGCCTCCTTCGCTAGCATGACTGCTTCGCAGAAGGAGGCGACTGCTCCCCACTCCCTCTCGCCCCGGACCATGGCTTGAACCAGGCCCGGACGCGAGAGGTCGCCGCCGCTGCCGATCACCTCTACGAGGACACGGCGGTGCTCCGCCCAAGCGGGGCAGACCTCCACCGTGTGCTCCACCGTGTCCTCTGGGCGATCCTGGCAATGGTGACACCCGGGCGTTTCCTCCCGCCTGATTATGTGCAGGAACCTCCCGAAACTTCCGTGTCCGGTGAGGACCTGCGTCAGGCGGTAGGTGAGGGCGCCATGACGCCTCTCTAGCCACTCCTCAAAGAGGGGTCTTACCGCCGCTATCGTGGCGTGCCCTTTTTTTTATTGGCTTACATTTACTTCAACTTAGGGAACAGTTTCATCAAAATCGATTTAGTAATGTTCAAGATATGGACGAATACGTGTAAGTGTGACGGCCTGGCTTATTGATACGAGCTACGGGTGTAGTGTCAAAAGGAAAACATCTCTAAACCGAGGTAAAATTTTAGTGCAATATTTACAACAAAACTATTTACCTACGTATTACAAACATAAATGTATATTCCAGTTTTTACTTAAAACTAAAAATTACAAAATAATTAAAAATGAATTTAAAAAATTAAATCGACTACAAAAAGAAATTAACTCAAAATTGTGAAATAACTTTAATTTGGGAAGTTGGTGTGTTGGAATCTGTATTTTAGTTTTAGTTTTTTGCCATCAACTTCCGAAATTAAAGTTATTTCACAATTTTGAGTTAATTTCTTTTTGAAGTCAATTTATTTTTTTAAATTACTTTTTTTCGGGTTACAGAATGGCATTGGTTAAGAAAAGCGTTAGTAAGACCATTATATGGTGAACACAACACTTGCTGGCATTGAAAATATGGGCATCTACGTTGTTGACAATAAAATTTCCACATCGTAATTAATAACAGCGAGCATTGAACTAAATCGAGATGGTTCGAATGCCGAGCCGGTCAGCACGAGTGTCACGACGGGCGACGATGCTCACCTCTCAGTGCCTGTACGGTACCTGCACAAAATGTCAAAGTGACCTTACACTTCGACTCACCGCTTAAATATATTGTAATTACGCAATAAATGCTTGTAAACAAACAGCGAGGTTCTGTTTATAATGTGCTTTGATAAGCAAAGAGGTAGAACAGGATAGCATAGCCTCCGATCGATGCCTTGCATGAAACTAATGGCTAAGAGTGGTCATTCGATTCTGTTCCATCGTGGCCTTCGTAAAAAACAAAATTGTTTTGTCTGTCACAGCCTAGGTACCTACAGGTTGTTGACTATGCGTCTCCGTTTGCTTCGACGCGGCTATGGTGCGGCTACGACGCGGCCACAGTGCGGCTACGGCGCGGCCACGGCGCGGCTACGACGGCTGCGACGTGACGCTACGGTATCAAAGTTTATTTTGTAAATAGGATATCGGAATCACTTTTACAAGTGTTAAATATATATTATAAAGAACAAGAAGACACAAACTAATAACACAAACACACAGACACACACACAGACTAAACTAATATTTATCTTCTGTCCTTTTCATAATGAAATAGAAAGAAAAAGATGCACTGAGCTTAAATTTAGTTTAGTTTGTGTGCAAGGGAATCGGCGCCATTGACGATATAATTTTAAGTATGAACAATCGATGTCGATGTGTAATTATTAATATAAGAGGTGGCAAAACTAATAATAAAATTAATAATTAGATTTTATAAGATTTTTTCAATTTTAATAGTTTTAAAAGAAGAAATGAAGTGTTTTTATCACACAAATGTTCTACGGTGATTAAAAAAATTAACACTTTTATTTAAAATAAAAAAATCACGAAACGGTTTTTAATATTTTATTAAAGACCTTAAAATAACCTATCATTCTTCCATTTACTACATCAGAAAATTCTTCATAGATTTTTAGATATTTGATGGAATATAAAATATCCCTAGACTGTTGATGTGTGTGGTCCTCACATTAACAATAATTAGAGTAGGTAATCTAATATTTTATAAAGTAAATATTCAAGCCATTTTGTATATAATATTCACCAATGTCAATGTGTATACATATCAAAAGGTATGATGATTTTGTTTAATAATTTTTCCTCAATTGTCATAATTGCACCTGCCACTTGTTTGTCACTGCATCACCCAAAGGTTAGAAAATACCTATGGCTTTAAGTCCGCCCCTGTACATTTGTGTGCTGGTGGTTTAGATGGATTTAACATTGATTCAATCAATGTTACAAACATTTCTTAATATTGGTAATTCAGAATTCTAGAAGATACTCCAGATAGGGCAGTGTGCGACATATTGGTGACGTAGTATGTCGCAACCAGCATCCACAGTACAGTGTACCGCAAGCTTTGTGTGTGACGTACGACGTGACGCCCGGCATGGGCGTGCCCATTCCGATCAACCCGACCTGTCTGCCGCCAGCCGCGAGGTACAGACACGTGACGTCACGTGGCATAACCCTTTATAGGAAAAACGATTAAAATTGTCGCATGTTGTCACACTGTTTTAATAAATATATGTCGGTAATTGTTAATTGTGTTTATTGAATTATCGTTGCGACGGGTTTAAATACTGATCTTGACTTTTTTGTTCACTGAAATGTAAGTGACATTTAAGGGGAATTCGAGTGATTTTCTTGTAAGGTTTGTCCCTCCAAACAATTTTATAAATATGCTTGTGATACGAGTGAATTAGTCAATAATAAAAAGGGTAGGATTTTGACTTGGGCACAAAAAAGGTGTATAAGAGCTATGTGTAACTTAACTCAAACGGACTCATGTAAGCCTTACTTCACGAGATTAAAAATACTGACACTACCCAGCATCTACATCTATGAAACAGCTCTATTTATACATTCCAATCTGGAACTGTTTGAGTATCGCACAAGAAAGCGACATGCAGATAAATTATGCGTTCCTCAAAGTAAAACCGCTCTCCTTTCCAAAAGTTTTGTTTGCATGGGGCCAAAGATTTACAACAAGCTACCCTTAGTTATTCGCAGTTCCAATAGTGTAAATCTATTTAAAAAGAGACTCCAATCTCTCCTTACAGATAAGGCTTACTACTCAGTTAAAGAGTTCTTTGAAGAAAGGTTGTAGTGCAATTTATTTTATTTTTATTTTATTTTTATTTTAATTTGCTTTAATTCAATTTGACATTTATTAATTTGACTTTATGTAATGGATTGACTATTGATTATTTTTTTTATTTAATTTAACTTTATTATTCTGAATATATTATGACAATTGTATTGTTAATATAATTTGCATTAGGGATGTTATGGATATGAAATTTCGGATACGGATTAATTACGGATATAGGAATGATTATTATACCGGATACGGATACGGATACGGATATGAAATTATTTCGGATTATCCGTTAGTTTCGGATAATTTCGGTTACGGTTATTAATGTTTTTAGGAATTTCAAAAGTACAATACAAATAGTTAACAAAATAGTTTTATTTATATGTAACTATTTGGTAGGAATTACAATCAGTCTGTGAGTTATTACATCTATTTAAATTAAAAATGATTATAAATAAATGTTGAGTGTTATCTAATCTACCTAAAATGAAAATGTAATAATAAAATTATTACTTATTTAGTAATTTCGTATTCAAAGAAAATATTAAAATTAGATTTAAATTTAGAATGCACATTGCACATATTTATTTACTATGATTTAAGTTTAACATAACAATCATAGCTATCTTTATCTTGTGTCTCAATTAGGCTCCGCCCCTATCCGATATTATCCGAAACTTTTATTTCGGATTCGGTTACGGTTACGGATAATTTTTTATATCGGATATCCGATAGTTTCGGTTACGGTTACGGAGCTCCCTAACATCCCTGATTTGCATGCTAACATAGCTGAATATGGTGAAACTGTACCTGTGCAACATCTTTTGTAAACCCATATTATGCAAATAAAATGATTGATTGATTGATTGATTGATTGGAATGGTTCAAACTTAAATAGCACTTAAAAGAATTAAATATACCAAAAATTATGCTAAGTAAACTTAAACGCACTAAATATTATTATTTATTTACGCCTTTCTAATTCATCGATAGGAGGCATAATAGCAGTAAGGAAGGGGTCCTCAGGTCCTCCACTATGTTCGAAAGGGAACATTAATCACTCAGCTTGCGGTTTTAGCTACCTAAATGGCATAGTATTTACTAAGTTACTGACAAATGTATGTGAATTATGAAATGGTCCGACATAACCTGATAGTGCGGTATGGACACCGCGCCCTATCAGGAAAACTATCTGCAAGTATGTATGTCACCACAGAACTAGATCTGTGTGCACTGTGGGAATCAGGAAACGTGGCAATTAGGGGGGCTACTAAATGTTTTATTAAACCGGTGCTAAAAAAGAGGAACAATATAATATTGATTTCTAAAAATGAGGGCGCAGTGAAAAAGCTGTTGAAGAATTATAATAATTCGAACGTAGGCCATTACAGTAAACTTATCTACTATGCATACTTTTTAATTATTGATAGAATAGAATAGTTATTTATTTGCACAGAAAGTAAGTTGTACAAGTTGGATTCTGGCGGGAATTTTAAAAAAGAGCGCTCAGATTTTTTTTCTCAATTTTCTTTTTTATTAAATATTTACTAGTTTCTTGCTTAAGAGTGAATTAAAAACAATAGTAATAGGTGTACAAACTTGAAAAAATGGTGGGAAATGAGGGGGGCGGGGATAACCCGCCCTCTTCACATAAACGTCCTCGGTCCGAGGTCGGAGACGGAGGGAATGGGATGGACTGTGGTAATGGCGGCGGCGGTGAGCATTCTGACTATTCACCGTACATTAAACCTGACTATAAAAGACTTTATTCAGAAAATGCCACTTATATAGACTTTAAAGTGTTTATTGAAGCTTCCAACAATAAGGATAGAATAGGCAATAAGAGCCCTATCTATCTCAATCATATATTCTCCAGCGAAATAAAAGGGGTGACGGCTATACAACGAATAAACGCAAATAAAATAGCAGTAATATTTAAACAGTATAATACGGCCAATAACTTTATTAACAACAGCGCTTTTCTTAACAAACATGGCTTGAAAGCATTTATTCCGGCTGCGCAAATAGAAAAAACAGGTATAATTAGATTTGTACCAGCAAACATTTCAAACAAAGAACTATACACCAAACTATCATCAATTTATGAAATAATAGCTGTAAGAAGGTTCACAAAGAAGGTAGGACAGGAGCGAGTACCACTACAAACAGTTAGCATTACTTTTCTATCGAATATTCTTCCGGACAATGTACAATATGATCTATTTTCATATCGAGTTTTTGAATATGTGCCCCCATTACAGCAATGTTTCCGTTGCTTTAAATTCAACCACTCTGCTAGGATATGCAATGGCAAACAAAGATGTTCCATTTGTGGAGGTGAGCATTTATATAAAGAATGTGATAGACCAACAGAGATCTGCTGTTGCAATTGCAGCGGGCCTCATCTTGCAATTTCTAGATTATGTCCAATTAAGTTAAATAAAATTTTAGAAAAGAAAAATAAGATTACTTATGCAAGTGCTACATTGACGAAACAACACATGAGTGATAACACTGAATTTCCACCTCTGCTACCTCCAAAAATGAAACCAACTAACTCTGTAAATAAGTCTGTACATACATCTGTAAATAAGTCTATATCTGTAAATAATACTGTACATAGTGTAAATAAATCTAAAGATATCCCTCCTAAAGTAGACATTAAAGCCCAAATAGTTGCCAACAACGATGTACTTATGGCCCTGGTACAGACGTTGGTGGAACTGGGTAATAAGGGAGATAATACGCCTACCACCGTAAATAGTATAAAAGAAACACTACTTAAAAATCTCAAGTAATGGATCCAAGTCACACAATATCTAAGCTACGTATTGCTCAGTATAACATTCAAAGTGCTAATAGTAAAAAACCCTTATTGATTCAATTCTTACAAAAACAAAATATTGACATTTGCTTACTTAACGAAACATGGTTTAAAGATAATAGTTTTAGAATACCCGGATATAATATTTATAATAAAAATTCCAAAAATACTCATAATGGTGTAGCAATACTGATTAAACCATACTTAAAGTACAAAGTTTTAAACACTAGATTTTATGAAGACATTCAAACTGTTGCTCTGTCTTTATCTACTGTACATGGTAGCTTGACTATTCTTTGTGTATACTGCCCTCCTTCTAGTGGACATATACGGATCAATAGATTACGTAATATTATTAATGATCTTCCAAAGCCCATATTTGTCAGTGGTGACTTTAATGCACACCACATTGCATTTGGTTGTCTATCCACTAAGGGTAGAGGTCATGATTTATTTAATATCATTGATGACTTGGATTTATGTATTTTAAATGATGGTAATTTTACAACTGTTAACAACCCGAGACGGAATCCATCTGCAATTGATGTTAGCTTTACTAGTGCTAACCTCGCATCAATATGCGAGTGGTCTGTACATGACGATGCCATGGGCAGCTATCACTACCCAACAATAACAGAGATTTCACTACATATAGATAAATATCATATTAATCCCCCTGTTGATAGGTTTATATATAAAAAAGCAGATTGGGAAAAGTATAAAACTATTTCTAAAACAATATTCAATGATTTAGTCTTAAAACTGTATGATCCTATTTTAACCTATAATGATTTTTGTTCTCGATTGGGTACTTTAAAAGATATGACAATTCCTAAACTTAATAAACCAAATAATTTTAAAAGCAGACCTCCAGCTCCATGGTGGAATGACATTTGTGAAAAAAGTGTAATTGCCTCTTACAATGCATTGAAACTATATAGAAGTGAACCTAGTATGGAGAACTATTTAGATTATAAAAGAAAAGATGCACTTAAAAAAAGAACCATATCAGAACAAAAAAAAATAGGGTGGGGAAACTTATGTAACACATTTAATAGAACTACTCCTATAAGTAAGATTTGGAATATGCTAAAAATGTTTAAAGGTATAAGAGCTGGCAATAAATCACATAAAGACGAGTTCATTTCCCAATTTCTAGATAAATTATCTGACAACAGCAATCTAAATAATGTTAATAGTTTAGGCAATATTTTCGAATTAAATAATGATAATCTAAATTCCAAATTTTTGCTAGATCCTTTTACATGGTCTGAATTTAAAATGAGTTTGTTATCTCGGAAAGACACTACACCTGGTTTAGATGATCTCCCCTATTGTACTATTAAAAATTTAGATGAATCAGCACAAAAAATGTTTCTTAATATTCTTAATTTACTTTGGCATTGTAAATGTATTCCACAATCATGGAAAACACAATGTGTCATTCCGATACTCAAACCAGATAAACCTTCAGAGCTTGCCAGCTCTTACAGACCAATATCACTGTCTTCATGTCTAGGTAAATTATTTGAAAACATGATTAAAAATCGTTTGGATTGGTATATGGAATCTAACGGCTTCATTCCACACGTACAATATGGATTTCGTCGAGGGCGAAGTTGTGCTGACAGCTTCACTTCCTTAATTTCAGACCTGAAACATGCAAAGGATAGAAAGTCACACACTGTTTGTGTATTCCTAGATGTTCAAGGTGCTTTTGACAGTCTGGATCCAGCTATACTTGTACAAGTTATGTCTAGGTTAGGTGTGCCTGGCCAACTATGTAAATGGATATATAATTTTTTGAATGATAGAACACTCTATGTAAGACATAATAATACATTGCATGGTCCAAAATGTGCATCTAGGGGTACAATGCAGGGTGCTACACTATCTCCTTTGTTATACAATATTTACACAAGTGAAATCTGTAAATTTGTTAATAGTAATGTAGATATTCTGCAGTTTGCTGATGATATTGTTATGTACAGTAGTAATTATAATTTAGAAATTGCAATTGACAATATTAACAGAGCCTTGTCCCAACTATTTCACTATTACAATGATGTGCTACATTTAAAAATAAATCCCTCCAAAAGCAGTGTTATGATATTTGGAAATGAGAACACAAATTCAAAAGTAGTTTATAACAGAGAAACTATAAATCCAGTAAATTCAAAGAAATTTTTAGGCATAGTAATAGATAGGAAATTAACCTTTGAGGAACATATTAAATACATATCAAAGAATGCTCTAAAAGGTTTCAATGTAATTAAATGTCTTGCAGGTGTCTCATGGGGAGCAGACCCGAAAATATTATCAATTTTGTATAAAAGTATAGTTAGAAGTCATTTTGATTATAGTTCACTAGTGTATATAAATAGTACTCATGTAAATAAACTAGATCTATTGCAGAACAGGGCTTTGAGAACAATTTCTGGTGCAATGTGCTCTACTCCCATAAGGGCCATGGAAGTGGAGACTAAAACTATGCCATTAATTTTGAGACGCATTCTACTTGGAGAGAGATTCTGTCTTAAATTAATTGCTGCAAATAACAGGAAAATAATAAACAAAATTGTACCTTCTGTAAGTAGAACTTTTGGGCCTCTAACAACAGGAGAGGACCTCTTGAATGGTAAATCCCCAACATTGTCCAAAATATTGCTGGAAACAGAAAACAGTTTTACTGGTATTAGAAAACAATGCCCATGGCCATGTTACTCCTTCTCTTATCAGTGTATTTCACATCCCGTTAAAGAATTACAAAATCCCATTAATAATAATTCAGATATGATACAGTTTTTGGCAGATAATAAGAATTATCATGTTATTTACACTGATGGCAGTAAGGGGAGTGATTATGTTCGTGCTGCTATATATGATCCACATACTAAATTCTCTCAAAGCTTTGTTCTATACAATACATGTACTATATTCACTGCTGAGGCATATGCGGTTTATCAGGCATTAATACATATTCGCCAAATTAGCAATTGTAAATACTTTTTGATTATTTCTGATTCACTAAGTTTGATAAAAGCCCTAACTAACCTTACAGTTTCGTTTAAGTCAAATTATATTCTGTATTACATCAAAGAAATAATTTATCAATATTATCATAAGGACATAAAAATTGTATTCCTGTGGGTACCTTCTCACCGAGGTATCTCTGGCAATGAAGTAGTTGATAAAACCGCATACGAAGGTAATAATGCTATTGATGTTAGAAATGCAATGGGCATTCCTATGACTGACTTCTTGCAATGCATTAGTGAAAATATATGTAAGTTATGGTAAGAAATGTGGAAGAAAGACCAAGTCATCAAAGGAAAGTGGTATGGAAGTATTCAAGAAAGTTTACCTGTTAGACCCTGGTACAATAGATTGAAGGAAGCCAGCCGAGACTTTATCACTACGATAAATAGATTGCGCTTTGGCCATAATACTGCTCCGTCACACCTTGCTAGACTTGGCATTATTACAAGCAATACATGCCCACATTGTGAATCCCAAGAAGGAACCATGGAACATCTTATTTTTGGCTGTCAAAACTTCTTGCTTGACAGATTAGTGTTGGCTAGTGAACTTAGTGATGTGAACATTAAGTGCGATTCTTTATCCCGCCCGCCGCCACTTGAAGAGATATTAAAAGACAAAAATACATACAAACCGATATATAAATACATTAAAAATACTATTAAATCAATTTAAAAATGAAGTGATAGTGCAGTGCTCTTTAATAAAATAAGATTTGACCTAAAGGTCCAGTTACCAGGTCATAAAATTCCAAAAAAAAAAAATAAGTACAAGTTACAGATATTAAATTTAAAAAAAAAACTAGCTACCTACCTTAACTAAGGCATGCAAACAGTTTTAGCTACTTATAAAGACTCATTGATATACCTACATGTATTAACACATTTAATCAAATCAATAAAAGATTACCATGTCAAGATGAAATTCAGTACATTATTTGAGATATTATGCAATACAATAATAATGTCGAGTTTAATAAAATGGGAATTGAGGAACTTTATGAATCTATGAAACTAAATGGCCAAAACCAGGCTCTTGAACGGACTTGAAGCCTTTAATAACTCCCCTAATTATTATAATTCATAGGCTTAGAGTACTTAATCCATTCATAGTTCGCAATCGATTCACAAAACCACTATTCCTACTAGATTCAGCCAATGTTGACACAACCACACATTTCGCAACTTCCGGGCGGCCAGGGCGCCGGCGCAGCTTCCGCTTGCGACACGCCATCTAGCGGCGAATACACGAATAACTTGTCTGATAAGGGAAGTGTATAATTTGGTGGGAATGTGGGATTGGGGACATCGGGGTCAATTAGCGTATGAGTCAACTGTCGGATAGACTAGGTATGTATCGAAATGTTAGCGTATCCTTATAGCTTCGTAGTAGTAAAGGCTTCTAGTAAAAAGTGTATATTTCGCAGTAAGAGCGTTGTGGCTCACTAGAGTGCGTCGGGTGTCTCGTAATGTCACTTACCTACTAGTGCGTCGGGCGTCTCGTAATGTCACTTACTAGTGTTTCGGCCGTCTCGTAATGTCACTTGATATGGATTGTTATTTCTGGACTAATTGGGATTACATAATCAGCCAATAACGTTCCCACTGCTGGGACACAGGCCTCCTCTCTGTGAGAGGGAGTGGGCCGTAATCCACCACGCGGGCCCAGTGCGGGTTGGTAGATGTCACATGTCTTCGATTTTTTTAATTCTAGGACATGCCGGTTTCCTCACGATGTTTTCCATCACCGTTTTGAGAATGCTCTCAAAACGGTGATGGAATAATTTACACAAAGCAAAGCGCCTGTCTGGGTTAACATCGTTAGTTTACAGACATTATTTCTGTTAAGCTTTATGAAATACATAAGTACTGTAGAGATCGCGTTTCGAGCCTAGAGAGTATTCCTACTTAATAGCGACATTTTCATTTACGCATGATCTGCTTTTAAGATTTTTAGAGAAATCATGAACCGATTATTTATTCCTGTGTACCATCTACCCTTTGAAGATTCAGGTATTTACTGAAAGAAACCACCAAATCACACAAAAAAA